>WBMV01004522.1:102940-144675 GCA_013396655.1 Campylorhamphus procurvoides
TGCCCGTGGATGGGGGCACAAGGCTCCCCTTCCCCTCCGCTTGGTGCTGGTGACCCCAGCCCGTGGCACCCTCCTTTTTATGGCTCTCAAAGTGCAGGAACCCCAAATCCTTCAATTTTTATTTTCTTTTTTAAATCAAAAGCAAACACTGCAGCCTCCCGAGCAGAGGAAGGAGGCCCAGCTCCCACAGAGGATATTGCCACTGTGGGGTTCTTATTCTTACAGTTTTAGGAATCATAGTATTTCTACTTTTTCTGATTTTTCAGCTCCTGAATACAGTACTTGTTCCCCACTGTATTTTTCCAACCGATTGTTTGGATTTGAAAAAGCCAACAACCACAACAACAAAAGAAACAGTAACTCCCGCAGGTCCAACAGCCTGATCAATTACTAACCCTCAGATGATAACAATATAAACCTAGGAATGTGCAGATTGCTGATAGTGAGTAATAAGCTGAGGGGTTCACACTTACATTTAATTTCCCACATCTACAGCTTGCAGCCTTATCTCACTTCTTGAGCATAAATTCTTCACAGCAGAAATAATGAGCCTCAAAGTAAAAAAAACCAAAAAACACATTACCATCTAGATGTACAGAAAAAACCCTGTTATGCCATTATGGAAGTCCCTCTTTTGCTCTTTTATGGTGAATATTTTGGATTTGTCGCTTTTTTCATACCCACCAGGACACAGAAACACCACCAAAGGGCTCTGCTGTGAAGACAGGCTGAGGGAGCTGGAGTTGTTCAGCCTGTGGAAGAGAAGGCTCCAGGGAGACCTCACAGCACCTTCAGAACCTACAGGAGAAATGGAGAGGGACTTTAGAAGGGCATGGAATGACGGGACAGGGGGGAATGGCTTCAAACTGAGAGCAAGGTCAGATTAGATATTAGGAAGGAATTCTTTCCTGTGGGGTGGGGAGGCCCTGGCACAGGTTGCCCCATCCCTGTGGATGGCCAACCCAACCCATTCTGTGGTTCTGGTGTATGATTCTGTGCTCTGCATCTCCCCTGTACACACACACCCCAAACTCTTTGGTTTCAGTCTCCTACAGTCACCAAGCACAGTGGGTAAAGCATTTCTGGAAGAGCAAGGAGGAGAGAACAGGTGACAGATCCCCCGTTCTGGAACCAGCCCATGCCCAGGAAAACCGAGGGTGAGGCTCCTCCAACTGCCCCAAACATAGTGAAATCCCAAAGCTGGACCAGATAAAAGCACACAGGATCAGGAACTGAAAGTCTGAGCAGCATAANCTGCTGTGAAGACAGGCTGAGGGAGCTGGAGTTGTTCAGCCTGTGGAAGAGAAGGCTCCAGGGAGACCTCACAGCACCTTCAGAACCTACAGGAGAAATGGAGAGGGACTTTAGAAGGGCATGGAATGACGGGACAGGGGGGAATGGCTTCAAACTGAGAGCAAGGTCAGATTAGATATTAGGAAGGAATTCTTTCCTGTGGGGTGGGGAGGCCCTGGCACAGGTTGCCCCATCCCTGTGGATGGCCAACCCAACCCATTCTGTGGTTCTGGTGTATGATTCTGTGCTCTGCATCTCCCCTGTACACACACACCCCAAACTCTTTGGTTTCAGTCTCCTACAGTCACCAAGCACAGTGGGTAAAGCATTTCTGGAAGAGCAAGGAGGAGAGAACAGGTGACAGATCCCCCGTTCTGGAACCAGCCCATGCCCAGGAAAACCGAGGGTGAGGCTCCTCCAACTGCCCCAAACATAGTGAAATCCCAAAGCTGGACCAGATAAAAGCACACAGGATCAGGAACTGAAAGTCTGAGCAGCATAAGGGGAGGGAAGCTGTGTCTCCCTGCCCACAGGCGAAGCACTGGCCCAGGGGCCCTCCCAGGAGCCACCACACAGGGGTTTTGTGCCGTGGAAAGGTGGTTCTGGACAGTTTAACCCGGGGCTGAGCAGCAGAGCCTTTGCAATGCTTTGCCAATATCCTTTGCCCTCCTGACTCTGTTTATCTCAGCCATTTTATACCAGGCTCTAATGGCCTAATGAAGATACTTGAGCCAGGGAGGTTTCACATTTCCCAGCAGTAAATGAAATCCTGGCGTGCCTTAGATCAGTGGGAGTTTTCCTGAGAAGGAACTGCAGAACTTGGCCAAGCAGCAAGATTGCCTGTGCTTGGTGTGCCTGGGAGCAGGTCCCCATTTGGGACCATTCTCAGGCAGGAAAGTATAACCCTGTTGCCTAAACACAGGTTATTGGGGCCATTTGAAGTGTCCTTTGGCACCTGGGACATCCCTGGAGGCTCAGCAGGACTGCTGTGTCCTTGACAGCTCTCTCTGTGTGTTTTGCCATTACAAGAAGGTTAATTTAGGTCACTTCAGAAAATATTTAGTGCCCTGCACTTGCAGTGATGTTTGTCCCTTCCCCTCCTGCCAAGGAAATCAAGGCCCAGGCTGCATTCTCCTTCCTTGCTAGGCTTGTCCATCTTGGCTCAGGCTGGATGGTGCCACCTCGTAGCTGTCTAGAGATATAAAAGAGATGAAATCTCAGCCCAGCTCCAAGCAGTGATGGCTCTTAACTAGAAAAGAGGCACATGAAATCAGCAGTTTTGCAGGGAAAAAAAAAAGAGAGGTCAAACCCAAAGGGCAGTCAAGTCTTTCAGCAAAGGCTTCATTTGAAACCTGTGTCACTGAAACACTCCAACAGTCTCATTGAGGTCACCAGGTTATTTGGATGCTGAAGATAACCAAGCTCTTTGCCCACTTTTGTAGAGCAGGAATGGAACTGGTACGAAGATCACCCTGGCAAAGCAGATGTGAGGAACCCTTGCTCATGCTCTCCCTGCAGACTGACAAAAAACAGCAGTGACAAATGCTCCTCCAGCATTTTTAACAGGCATTAACCTTCTTCTATTAAAAATAGTGATTAAATGCCTCTCTTGAGTGCTGGTTCCACAGAGATAGTATCTAGAAAAACTTAATTACAGTGAAAGAGATTTTGTCATAACAAGTCTACGCAGAAAAAACTAAAGCATGGTCAGAGATGGTAATGGAATATTGCCTCATTTATCTGGAGCAGGAACAAACCAAATTGGTGGATGATAAAATAATGCATTTGAAAACTGTGTGATTGGGAGGATTCTGATCCCACACCTCCAACCTCCCTCCTGAATGAAGTCCCAGACACAGAGGCCACTGCAGTGAAGGCAAACTGAACCAAGCAGAGGCTCTGCACAACAGGCAGCATTGATGTTTGTTCTCAGGAAGGCAGAGGACAGTGCTTTCAGCTGCAGGGGAAAAGGGGGAAGAGAGAATGCCTTTAACTGTTTGATTGCAATGGATGGAGATGGGAGCAGGCCAAAACACAGGCAGGCACCCCGGAGATTTGACTTACAGCTATAAGGAAGTTTGGACCCCAACCTTTGGGCTTGTTTATAATAATAGAGAAAGAAGAATAAAAAAAGAACAAATTCCAGACGTTTTGATATTTAAAATCCAACTCTGATTTTAAAGCCCATCTGTAAATGGAATATTTTTAATGTACTTATCTGGAGCAAGGCACAATTAACAGGTGATGTGAGGAAGGCCTGGCTTTTAAAGGCACCCAGTGAGGTTTCCCACACAAGCTGGAGATGCCCACTACCTTGGGGGTGCTCACATTTGAGGCACCCATTACCTTGGAGGTGTCCACATTTGAGGCCCCCCAGCCCCTCCCTGAGCACCGTGGCATTCCCAAGCACTGGGAGGTAGGAAAGGCAGCCCCACTTGGCCCCCAGGTTGGATCAGAGAGAGCCAGAACAGCTTATTTTGACAGGACCCGCACACAAGGCGTGATTTATGGCTGGTAGGGCTTTGTTTTCCTTTGCCCACAGCAGACTCAGGGTACTGATGATTTCTTGAGAGATAGCCAGCTGTGGGGACTCATTTGGCCTTTTTTTTCCCCTCTCAGTGGGAGTTAACTCTTTACTGGTGTTGTTTTAAACAATATGCAGGTATTGGTGGTGTACAAAATAAGGTTAAAAACCCCCCTACACACCACCAGAACACCCCAGGGAACAGGAGACCTGACAGAGATAAATGTGATTTAGGAACGTAATAAAGCAGTGAATCATGAAAAATAAGTCATTATTGGACTGAGAGCAAGAAAACCAGAACATGGAGCACACAGTGCTGGCTTGCCCACTGCCTTAGTGGGAACAGGAAATTCCAGCTGAATTCCTAACACCTTGGTTTAGAAAGGGCTTTCTCTGGGAGGGAAACACCCTTTTCTCAGCATTAGGGGTGCTCAGCTCTCCCCAGGACGTGGCTCTGAGCTCTGCACCCTCTCTGGGTCACACTGTGCTGGCAATGCACAGACAGGGACTGTCTGACTGGCTCTTTGCTACACCTGAATCTCCAGGAGCTAATTTATGTATTAATTCAAGTAATTAACTAATCGCTGGCTTGCTATAATAATGCCTTGAAAGAAGCAAAGTGGGAAATAAAGCAAACTGAAGTTATTTGTGCATGAATTGCTGAAGTCAAAGGAGTTGAGATGAAGGAGGAAGCCTGGCTGCCCTGGTGGCTGTGGCACAACACAGCAGCTATGTCAATAACCCCTGAGAGCAGCTCCAAGCCAGTCGAGGGAAGGTCCTTTCCCCTTGCAATACACTCCGGCCTTTTGGAAATCAGTTTCCAACTGCTGAACGACCAAAGCTGTTCATTCAAAGAGCCAAAATAGGCAAACCCAAGCAAAGCAGGAAGGACAATGTGCCCCTCTCTGCAAAAGAGCCCTGTAGAAAGGCTGCTTTATTTGGGGGGTTCAGGAAGCTGAAGCCTTCTCTCAGCTCCCAGCCACAGAGGGAGCATCAGGAAGGGCTCACAAATGGACTTACTATTCCTGCCTGGAACCAGTGCCAAGGGTTACACCAAGTTTGCTTTCAAGCTTGCAGAGCTCCCTGCCAGCCCCCACACACTTGGTAGTCAGGCAGTGTCTCCTGGGCTTGCCTTGGCTGCCTGGAAATGACCTGGAAATGAAGCCTTTCCCTACAAAACAAAGAGAGAGGGACGAACCTCGGGGGAATTTTCTCTTTTGCTGGCTGGCAGGAGACTTCAGGAGGTTCAAATCTGAGAATGCAGCGAAAGAAGGGAATGATCTTCATAAAACAAAACCAAAAAAAAGCACAACCCCGAGTACTGGTGTTGCTCAGAAATGTGTTGGGAAGGGAAAATTAGGAATGAGGAAGGATTTCTTTTCCCTATTCTTTGCTGTGTCCTGGGAATTACTGGATAGGGAAGCACAAGAAATGCTCTTGGGCAGTCTCAGCATTTCACAGCTGATCAGCACTGGGGCATCCAGATCCTTCCAAAGTCTCTCCTGCTTTTACCTGTCCCAAACCCTGATCACTTCCCAGGATATTATGGAATAATTTAATCAGCACAACCAAATGACTGGGCTGTGATTCCAAGTAGGCAGAAAATGCCTTTGAGGCCAAATATGGGCCAACATTTGGGGTTCACACCACCATTCTCTCAAACCGACTTTATGCCTGGATGAAGGAAGTGCCCGATATAATAAGAACCTAAATAAGAAATTAGAAACAGTTTCAGAGGGTTTTTTATAAATTCGTATGAAATTGTGGGCATCAAAACACTACAGCACTACAGTTTGGATGCCCAGACTGGACTTTCTCCCTTCCTAATAGTGCAGAATGATGTAGATTGAATCAAAAATCTTACCCAAAAGGATGTTGAATCCTGAACTGCTAAATTTACCTGGCACTTTGAAAAACTAAAAGAAAGCTGCATAACAAACACATGGAAATCCCTGAGCTGCCTTTACATTTAAGAATGCCTCATGCCTTGTCCATGAGAGTTGGAGTGGTTTTTTCTGTTTGGGTTTATTTTGTGGGATTTTATTTTTTTAGATGTTCCTCATTTGGTTGTCGTCCTTAGATATTTTAAACATTAGCATAACACAGCTGAACCCTGAAAAGCTGAGACATGCAATTTCAGATCCTCCAGCATCATGAGATTGAACCAGATAAGTGATGTGGGTGCTTGATAAAATCCCTCTTTCAGTGCTATACAGAACCCAGCGAAATAACCTGCAGTTTCTCAGCAGGCCTTGCAAGATGTTTTGCAGCTTAGAGCAACTTAGAGACATGGATATGCTAACATTTCAAAGAGTGTAAAAAGGGAGCCCCAAAAGGGAGGAATGGCTGCTTTCTCTCAGTTTCCCCTTCGTGGTACAATTTGTCACCTGGCATTTGGGGAATAAAAACACACAGAGCCTTGAGAAGTGCCCCGAGCCACCCATGGCAGCTGGGCTGGCACAGCAAAAGGGGAGCAGGGAGCTGCTTCCCCAGGCTGGGAAGGGGGCAGAGGATGTGGGGGACCCTTGGTGCCCTTCCTGCAGCACTGGACACTGAGGTGAGCCCACTCCTCCTCCAGGATGTGGCAGGATTGCACCCCAAGCTCTCCCCTGCTCTTTGCCCATCTCTCCCCACCTCGTACCCCCTGTCTTCAATCCCTTTCCAAGGCTCTGAACAGGGAGCACAGAGGATTTGGGAAGCAGGGCAGGAAAACAGCCCTCCCCCAGCAGCAAGAAGCTTTCAGTGTGTTTTGGTAGATAAAAGTTTCCTCTTGGCCATCTCATCTGAAAAAACTGGTTTATCCCCCATTCCAAGCCCTGCATTAATGAACTCACCTTGACAAGCTCTCTGTGAGAAAGCAGAGCATTACCCACACAGGGCAGAGCACAGGGGAGGAATGGAAGAACTGAGTTATCTGGGAAGATATTGATCAGTTTAGCCCCTGAGAAGCAGGCATGGAGGAAGATTGATTTTGTGTTTAGATTGCAAGGTGACAAGCCCTACTGGGAGGGGTGATTTGTGTTCCCTGCCCAAAAACCATGAACTTGCTACAGAATTCTTACTTCCAGAAAAGTACCAGTGTATCAGCAACACACATCAGGGCTAAAAAGAAGTGAAGAAATATCCCCCAAAAAAGGAAAGTAGGACTCCATTTGAAGGGGAATAAAGGAGCCCACATGTGTTTCTAACAAAGCTCAAGATTAATGGGCAAGACCATAAAGAGGGAACACGAGGAGCCACGTCCAGTCTGTGTGTGGAACCAGCTGTGCATTCCACCAAGCCCAGGGGAAAGGGGATACCCCAGGGAGCTCGGGGTGCTCTTTGCTCCCAGTAAATCAGCCCCTTTTCATTATTTCCCACTCTCACTGCAAGGGCATTCAGCTCATTTTTAAACAAAGTGTTTTCTGCCGCCCAAAGGGCAAACAAATCGCTGATTAAGTGGAGAGATATCATAGCCAGAAGATTTGCATCTGCCTACCTGCACCTCAAGTCATGTAATTATGCTTTGTAACACCACTGCAAAGGGCTAGAATAAAACTCCCCAAAGCCAGAGCTAGTAATTGCCTCCAAATGAAGGTACTAATTTATTTTTTAGTATCACAGGCCCCACCACCCCAGGGGTGCTGTGATGCTTGAAGGTCCCCAGTCTCCAAAACAGGGGTAAATTGAACTCTGCAGAATGATCCAGACTGCACATCCCCAAAGGACTCACATCTGTGCTTCCCCCCAGGACCAGCAGCCCCAACTCTGCACAAAGAGGATGGCAGGCAGGATGGGGGAGCTGGGACTGCTCTCCAGCAGGCTTAGAAATGACATTTATGTGACAGCTGTTTGGGAGAGGGAGGCATTGCTACTCATGGCTTGGATTAGAGACAGGAAGAAAGCGAAGCAAATGTGACTCGGAGTGGGAAATAATTTGGCCTGTGGCACTTACTTTGCAGCTTTTAGTGGTGAGTGCTCAAAGACGTTTGTTTCTAACAGCTGCACATCCTCTGAGATGTGATAAATCAGGATGGTGAATAAGTTCTGAGGCAAATAAGTCTCCCCTGCTCCACCAGCCACCTTCAGCACTGCATTTGAGGAGTCACCTTCCAGCCTCTGCCTCATCCACCCCAAAACACCCGGCCTTGAACATGGGACAAGAGGGAGAGAAGGAAATCTCATAACTCCCAGCTGGACAGGGCCAAATAAGTGCATTCCCCACACTCCAGTGCATTTATTTACTACCTGCTCAACAGATGAGAGTGCTCCATGCACATATAAAGAAACCTCTGGGAAAGCAGCTCCAAGGACTGCACCAGCCTGAGCAGGTGTCCCCATTCCTGTCACCCCTGGAGAAAATGGCCCAGCTTGAACAGGTTTGGATAATTCTGGCCTCAATTCCATTTCACTTGTTTAGAAAATGGAAGTTTCTAAAGCAAGCTGCCAAAGGTTTGGCATACAACTGGAAAAGCTAAGGTCATTCCTAGCATTTAACTTAGCCAAGGAAAAGCCAACCAAATTAAACCACACACACACACATTTTATGTGTTTATATGGAGAGAGTGTCACTGCTACTGATGGACAGAATTCTCCCTGGCATTTGTCCTCAGTCCCACTGAAGCCTGGGAGGAGCCACTCAAGCTCTGCAGTATTATGGAACATTTTCACGCCCTGGGATTCAGACTGGTTTGTAACCTGCATGCCAAATTCTGCTCCCAATAATATCAGGCAATCCCACTGGGTTTCAGCTGGATTGTCTCTTGGCTCAAAAGTACAATAGAAAACAACACAGAGATTTTTCAACTGCTTTAGGAATGCATCCCAAGGTAGGGGTTTCTCTGGGACTTGTCAAAGGTGGTGCCCTGTTCCAAGGGCTGGATCTCAGCAAACACTGTCTGTACCACCACAAGTGAGAAATGAAAAGATTCCAAGGGCTGTGGCCTCCCAGCTCACAGGAAAACCCCCTCGAGATGGGTCTGTGAAAGCACAGCACCCCCATCCAGCACTCCCAGCAAACCTCAGTCAGACACAGCCTCCCTTCACGCCTGAGCTGGGATTGCACCGGAGCAGAGCCCCGTGAATGTCATTGCTTGTTGTTTGCACAGAGAGGGACACTGGTGACATCCTGGCAGGTCAGCCCTGCCTGCCCTGCCTGCTGCTGTGTCCCAGGCACGAGATGTTTCCCTGAGATCATTCCTGGTAATTGCTGACTCTCTCTCTCCTGTTTGCCTCGGTGGGAACAGCAGGACACAGAGCACGGAGTGTGCTCCTCTCTTTTACCTGTGCTGGCAAAAACACACAGGAGGGAAGATCAAGAGATAAAAAGCAAGCTTTTCCAGCGTTCTGGCTAGCTGCTCTGGAAAGCCGAGGAATTTGGGAGCAAGGATGTGCAGAGACAGGTCTGGGGAGCTCCAAGCAGCTGTTGGCTTTGCCAGCTCAAGAGGGAGGACAAGGCACTGCGAGCCTCCTTCAGAAAAGAGGTGATGAAATGAAGCCTGGGGTGGTCACCCCACTGCAGAGCAGACCCCCAGCAAGCACAGCTCTTGAGGCATTGAGGGAATTGGAGTCTGCCACCAGGGCATCAAGGTTTCTTAGGTCAGGAGGGGTCCTTGTCTCCCCCACCAGCAGGTTCTCTCCCAAGCTGTGAGCTGAGCTGTGGAGGCACTGGGTCCTGTGAGCAGTGCCTGGATCAGCCACACTGCACACAGTCACTTGCAGACCCCAGCTGTCCCCAGTGAGGCCCTGGTTTTGGTTTGGGGTAGCACATGGTGACAGTCCCCAACACCTGCCCAGCAGCACTTTGGGCTAGTGGAGGTGCTCAGGATTTAGAGAGAACCATAGAATAACTCAGGTTAGAAAGTTTTTCCTACACTCTGTTTGTAGTTTCCATGGTCTCGTCACTTGCCTGTTTTCCACCCTCTGTGACCACTTTCTCTCTCCATTCCCACTGCCTTTTGCCCTCCTCCAGTGAACTCCAGTCTGGAGAATCCAGTGCAATAAACATCAGTGGAGAAAAGAAGTCTTCAGGCATAAAACCAGCACAGAAGCCTAGAGCAGCTCCTTAAACTCTCAAAATAAAGGGGTTTTTTTGTTTACAGGTGTCAAATTCCCAAGGACAAAGATCCATCTCCCTTTCAGTTTAATTTCCTGAGCTGTAATTTATCCCCTGAAAGCACAGCTGGTTAATCCCCATCTGTATCAACTCTCCAGAAAGCTTGTTTTCCTCCTCCTTTTCTAAGAGAACAAGCAGTACTGAGGGGTTCAGACTGTTTTTTCACCCACGGTGAGAAATAAAACCTCAGGTCTGAAGACCACAAATCTCTAAGAAAAGAGATTTGGGTTCCAACATTGCATCCAAGGCAAGTCCTAAAAGCTTCCTGAGGGAGCACATCCAGCACCAGTCTTTTCCTTGTTTTGACACAGGTGACCACAGATAAATAGTTATTTCCCCTCTTTGCCTCACACAGGAATGCAGGACAGAAATTGGGGGTTTTTAAACACATGCTCTCACTACCTTGTGATCCCAGGACTCGACCCCTTGCTGTTCCTGGCAAGATGAGTTTACAACAGCTCTCCCTTGCTGGAGGACAAACTGGGATGATTTTTAGGGTAACACCACTTGGTAAGAAAAATAAATATTGATGTTGCTCTGGTCATTGAATACTAAAGAGGTCGATTAATAAAATAAACCATGCTTTCAGCAGAAATAAAAGCTGATCCATGACACACTCATCAAATATTTGTAACCACCCACCTCCAGCACCACTCGCAACCGATTAGGGGCTGGTTGTAAAAATATTCTGAGGGAGAGGACAAAAGGGAAAAAAAAGAAGTTATCAGCAGGAATTGTGTTAATTGCCACCAAAAGGCTTTCACTGGCTCATTTCCTGTGCCCCAAGGCAGCTGGAAGTGAGAGGGTGGACACACAATCACCCAGTGCCACAAACGGAGGAAACTGCAGCCTGTCATAAATCTGTCACTCAGGCCCCAAATGGGTATCAGGAGGCTTGGGCTTGTCTTCCCCCCAATTATCACTTGGCAGACACACAGAGGCAGAGCTGGCAGATAAAGGACGTTTTTTCGGTGGCCCAGCCCCACAAATGGAACTTGGAACCACAGAACAGCCAGGGTGGGGAGGGACATTAAAAACCATCCAGTTCTAACCCAGGGACACCTTCCACCAGCCCGGGTTGGTCAGAGCTTCATTATCCTGGCCTTGGACACTCCCAGGGATCCAGGGGCAGCCACAGCTTCTCTGCCCAACCTGTGCCAGGGCATCACCACCCTCACAGTGATTTCTTCCACGTATGGAACCTAAATTTCCCTTCTTTCAGTTTTTCCCCATTCCCTCTTTCCCTGTCACTACAGTTCCTGATCAGGAGTCCCTCTCTGGTTTCTCTTCAGATACTGGGAGGTGCTATGAGGTCCCCACACAATCTTCTCTTCTCTCTTCTCTTCTCTGGCAGAGGCTGATCCCTCAGGGAGTGGGATCAGAGGGAGCTCAGGTGACCTGCCCATCATCCTGCTCTGCTGCTGCTCTGCAGGCTGAGCTTAAAAAATTTCCCCTTAAAAAAGCCCCAAAAACAAACCAGAAGCAACCAATCAACAAACCCCAAAACACAGACCCAAAAGGGCCCTTCTCTTTTCAGTGGATGAGCTGGAGATGATGATGTCAGGCAGGATGAAGGTAATTTATCTAATGCAGGCTGATCATCACTGGTTTGACGTGCCCAGGCATATTCCAGAAACAGGAAAGTAGATAGAAACAAAATAAACAAAGCAAACATCTGTGAGTGTCAGTACCAGGAGAGGCATACCCAGGTTCCTTTTTCCATGCAGTTTGCTCCCCCCAAAAAAGCCACCATTTGCCCAGCAGCTTGGTGGCAATGACAGAGTACAGACAGAGTCCCCAGGGCAGAGCAGGGGTCAGAAGGGAAGTGGAGACACCAAGAGGCAACTGGCAGGAGCTACAGAGGAATTGGGGGAAGCAGGAGGGAGGGCTGGAGTGTGGGCAAGGGCAGTTGTGGCCAGCATGGTGTGTGAGGAAAGCCCTTGGATGTGGGAAGAGTCCCTTAGGCAAATGTTTGGGATGTTGGAGGTTGCTAGGCAGGGACTGGGTGGCTGCCCAACAACAGGCATACAAATAAATAAATAAAATTAAAAAAAAAAGACTGAAATGCTTTGCTGGTTCCTGCGAAGGGCACCTCAGGCAAAGCCAAATGCCAGGGGCCAAGGCAGGATGATCAGCACCCAGCCAGGAGGTGCTGGTGGGACTCTCACCCTGCTTTCCAGAGGAAACAACAGGGACATCTGTTACCCTGGCAACTTTTGGAGCAGGGACTGTTGCAAGAACAAACATTATGTGTGAGAATAAAGGCAGCCAGGCACAGCAGCCTAAGGAAAAGCAAATAGCCAGACTGACATTTGCAGAACTAAGAGCCTGAAGGAAGGCTGCTAGATCCAGAGCTTGGGCTTTGAAAGCATAGCTGTGCTTCCAGAAGCTCTGAAGGACTGCAAGAAAAGAACTAAAACTGAGCTAGCTTATCCTGTGCCTCACCAAAGCATCAGAACCTGCTGCTGGAGATGGGGTTTTGAAAATACAGCCCCATAAAGCCACTACTAAGCTCAGCTGAAGGCTTGTTGCATTATTTCATGCCTCATTTCCTTTCAGGCAAGAGGCATTCACACAAACCAAGGTGGTTTGGGTTTTGCCCACCCCACAAGTTCAACCCTATTGTTGAATGCTGTATGCATTATTTGGCAGAAGAGCCCACCATGTGCTTCTTGGCCTCAACTTATATTCAATAAACATTAAGAAACCTCCTCCAAGTGGGCACAAATCTGTGACAGACCTGTAAGGAAAGCACACCACAGCCCTTTCCCCTGTTTGACTCCAGCTCCCTCACTTTCCCTACTGTTAAATTCTCTCCAAACCTCAAGAGCTGCCTTTCCACCCTCTTTTTTTCCTCCTTATTACACTGATAAGCCTCAATAAAACCCTTGAACACCTCCAATGTGAGTCATGCACATACTTACCCAGGCCTTGGAGCAAGTCTCAACCCACTCTAAAAGTCTGACAAATTGTTTTTCTTTAATTCCTGGCATATGAAATATTCAGGGATTACATTCAATCCCCTACCAAAGAAGTGGCTTCACCACTGACAAGCCATGTAATTCCTCAAAGCCATGAAGGCAGATTCAAGTCTGAGTAACTGACTCACACTCAGTAACTCCAGTCATTCTCAGAACACTTTTCCTGAGCTGGCTTTGCTGGCCAGCACTTGATTTCACCTACAAAAAGACAACTGGCATAAACTGAAAAAAAATAAATAAATTGAGGCAGAGCACTGAATCCCACAGGTAACTATGGGCAACCCATTTGCAAGGAGGCTGTCAACACTGCCATCAAACCAGGAACAGGCATAAACCCTGCTTTTACTCTAAGTAGCACAGAACTTCCTTTATTTTAAAGAGAAAAGGACTTTTTAAGTGTTATCACGCTTTCTTGCCCTCCTTTTGTTGCTCCTTTGCAACAAAACAGCCTCGAGTGTTTTGCTGAGGAGAAGGATTTTTATTCTGCTCAAGAGCTCTCAGCAACAGCAGGAGCAGCTCGCCCTGAGGGACACACCAAACAAGTGGCCTTTTTACAGATCAGGCTTCCAGGAACTAACTTCCACCTTGGCATCGTGAGGGAAGGAAATTGGTGCAGTTCCAGCCCCTCTGAGAACCCGATCCTCTCTGCAGCCAGAAATGCCTGGCCCTGTTCTTAGCATTTGGAAGGGGAGGGATCTTATGGATGCCTTGAAAGCTGTGTTAGTTTTTTGAGAACTAAAAGTCAGGTAAAGGGCAGAAATTCCAACCCACATTCCCACTGAGGCAGGGAAGAGCCCAGACCAGCCCTGCTTGGCTCCTGGTTGTCCCTCCCCACAAAAACCATGGCAGGGGATGAAGCTGAGGTCATTAAGGCAGGGAACTGCAGAAAAACCTGAAGGAAACCAGACCCCATCAGCTCCACTGCCCAGACAGCAATTTGTTAAGCTAATTGCCAAAGTAAAACAAACAAACACTGAAAGAAAAACATCTGGGGGGAAAAATTGGTAAGAGGGATCTGGCTGCAAATTTGCTTCCTGTCCCCATCACTCAACATACAAGAAAGGCACAGGGGTTCAGCTGGTACTTGCTTTTTAAAGGGAGCTTTAGGCCTGGCTTTAAACGACAAACAGGGGTGAAGGAGGGTGGGCAGACTGTGTTCAGCACCTCTGAAACTGCCCAGGGGTGGAGGAGTTGCCCTGCACACCCCAAAGCCATCCAGGCTCTGGGCATCTCCTCTGTGTGCTCCTTATCCCCTCCAGGCAGGGCTGAATTAACTCTCCTGCTGAGGAAGAGCCACGTTTGCCCACAGGGACGTGGGATTTCCCTTCTCTCCAGCAAAGCAGAGAGCTTTGAGCCAGATTTGGGGCGGGTGCCAGGGGAAGGGAACTGTCCCAGGCTGTCACATCAGCTCAGAGCGAGGCGAAACCCAGCCCTTTGAGGGAGACAAAAACCATGTTGAGGTTATTACAGCAACTTGTTTGAAAACTTGCTGTGGGGAGCCAGGAACAGCAGCTGAATGTGAAGGCTGGGCCTGGGAGAGGCAGCAGGCACCATAAATAAGGTTCTGTCAGCGTGGCCATTAGGAACCTTGTGCTCCTTGGTGGGTCATAAATCACCCCCCTTCTTAAAAATCCCACGAGGCTGGAGCTTGGCACGTCATCCCCCACCCTGCCCTGGTGTTTGTGCAAACCTCAGCCCTGCTCATTTGACCAAAAAAAGGGCACAGGGGGAAAAAAGAATGACTTTACCAAAAGATTCCAGCCCCTTTTGCCATGAAGGGCAGCTGGGAGTGGTATCAGGATTTCCAAAATCCCCTCCAGAGTGACAGCCCATGTCTGTATTAAAAGCTGGAGAGAGAGGCAGCTTTAAAGGGGTCCCAAGGGGTTGCAGGTCTCACAATGAATTTAACAGAAGGTGCAAAGCCAAAAGTCCTGCTTTGTGGGCAGCTCTAGCACCAATACTTGTCCTCCCTCCTGCAGAGCCCAGAATGAAACCCAAAACCTTCCTACAACAGAGCATCTTTATTCAAACCAACCTAGTGACCTTTTCCTTATTAAATAGCTAATAATTTTGAAATGTCCAAAATTAAATATTGTTTATCAAAAGTCAATGTCATTTAAGAAAAAAGGACACTGAATTTAACCCATTTTCAAGGAAAAGTGAAATCATGGCAGTAAATCCTTTCCTCTCAGTTTTTAACTCCCTAGGGAAAAAACCACAAACCAAAACTAAGATGAACTAGCGAGGGCTTGTCTGAGCAGGAAGGTTTTATCTGCTAGATATGGAGCTGTAACTCCCTAAGTGCCTGAGTCCTTTCACTACAACCTCTCCCAGCTGAATCAGTCTGCAATGTCATGAGCTAAGCTTCAAAGAGGAAAAGAAAACCATCATTTGGAGGGAAAAAAAGCTTGTAGGAAAACAGGAGTGTTCACATGGGTAGTTTAAACCCAATTTAACCCTGGTATAAATTCTTGCCTTGGCTTTCATGTTTAAACTTTCCCACGTAGACAACGTCTGTGTCAGAGGAAACAGAAGGGTTTGGAAGGGAAGGGAGACTTTCCCAGTGCAAAGCAGAATGAGGACTAGAAGCAAGTAAAGACAAGGTTTAAGAAGCAGCTTTCCCTCAGATGTTGTTCCTTTGTCCTTTCCACTCCTTCTCCATTTGTTTTAAGATAAGAGGGGAAAAAAACACCAAACAAAAAAAACCTGAGGCAGCAACTCAAAGACAAAACATCAGCACGATTGAAATTAATAACCCAGGGGGGTGATGGTGATTATTATTTTGAAAAGGCACGAAAAGAAACCCAACTCTTTTTGTGACACTTATCCCAGATACCAAACCCTTGACCTTCTCCTTAATTAGCATTTGTCAACACAGGGGTGACCCACAGGAACACACAGGCTCCTTTCTCATCCCTTTCATTTCTGTCTTTCCCAACAGCCAGTCTCCAGGTCTCTGCCTTCCAGAAACAGGCAGCCTGCTCATTGCAACATTCCAGACAAAAACATCTCCCACATTTTGCAGAAGACTCGATGCACCAACAGCCAATTCCCCAGGCATTCCCTTCCAGGCAGCTCCAGCACAGGAGGCTTTTCCTGGAATGTAGTGGAAGTCAAAGGGGGGAAATTCATCCCCTGAACAATTCAGCAGAAAACGTGCCACCACCAGACATCCTGTTGTGTCAGCACAAACTGTCCTGAAACCTTCTGGCACCTTCTCAAGGTGAGGGCTCCAGGGCTGTCAGCACTGCCAGCTTCAGACACTCAAAACAATAATGCAACTGGCCACCAAAATACTATTGTTAGGTCACTTTCTGCGTGCTGAGCTTTCTGGGGATCTGGGAAAAGCTCTAGATCTCCTTTGCAGCAGAGCAGGTGGCTGGAATATCAAAGAGACTTGAAAGGAAGCTACAATTGCCAAGCAATTACTTGGTTCCAGGTGCCTGGATTTAATAGACACGGAAAACAACCTCATCAAAAACACATTAGCTGTGTGGTAAATGCCATGAAATGTAACCATGCCAGGCTATTTAGGATGTGGCAGGAGACCCCAAACCCCACCCAGCAGGATCGCTAAGACAAGTGTTGGATATTTGCTCCCATTTCCTCTAAGCAGGAGGCAGGGGCAGTGCAGGGAGCTGAGGCAGTCAGAGCTTCCACATCACAAGGTCACCCAAAAAAGAAAACAGAAGGTGCAGTATATCCTTCAGTCGTGTTCTTTAGTGTTGCAGATAAAGATTTAGGGGTGGGGTTTTCCTCAGTTTCAGAATCATATCTGTACATGTAGGAAAAACAGTGTGTCTGGAGCTAGAAGTGAAGTGAAGCAAGTGCTTACAGATGCCCTGAAAGGTCCCGTTTGACTCAGCTGAGCTCTGGATTACACTGCCCACCTTTATCTGTGTACCCTGGCCATGAAATCACATGAGAAGGAAATTGTTCTATAAAACTTTGGATATTTTCTAGTTCTGTGTGTGAAATGGATACCTTAAAGCCAGAAGACCTTGTTTCTGAATGGGCTACATTTCTTCACAAGTTTTCCTGCATTTAGACATAGAGTGGCATTAGAGATGGTTTCACAGAACCCCAGCATGGTTTGGGATCGAAGGGACATGAAAGATCATCCAGTTCCAACCCCCTGCCACAGGCAGGGACATCTCCCACTGTCCCAGGTCACTCAGAGCCCCATCCAACCTGGCCTGGGACACTGCCAGGGATCCAGGGGCAGCCACAGCTTCTCTGCCCAACCTGTGCCAGGGCCTGCCCACCCTCACAGGGAGGAATTCCTTCCCAATATCCCACCTAACCCTGCTCTCTATCAGTGTGAAGCCATTCCCCCTTTCCCTGTCATATCCAAACAAGTAAAATGCTCACTGGCATTTCCCCACCTGAAACACAGGTGGGTCCACAGGCTTTGGATGCCCAAACTGGGCAGATGTTGCTCTTCTGGGGGTGGTTTGGACTACTGTCAGCTCAGAGCAACCATGGGATCTGAGTGTTCCCATCATTTCAGAGCAGGCTGGTGATTCACACATGGTTACATGGCAATATTTACTCAGCTCTCAGGAGGCAAATTCATTAGGAGAGATTAGTCAGCTGTCAAGCACCCATTCCCTTGCATAAGAATTATAGTCTGTAAATGAAAGTCCTCATCTCCAACTTGAACTTCTGCCCCACCACCCACTCTCTCTTTTCACAATCAGTGAAGGAGGACATGCCATTTATGTTTTCAGGGATTGCAGGAGAAAGGAGCCCGGGAGATGCTGACAGTGAGAAGTGGAGAGGTGAGTGCAGCAACTTGTTTCTCAGCATCACTGGGCATGAGCAAAGAAACTTCTGATTTATTCAGAGCCAATCGTGGTTGCCACTGAAACAGGTTTTGCTGTCTTTCAGCAGTTATCTCACAAGTTGTGTCTTTCCATCAGACTTCCATGACCATCTCTTGCTCTGTCCAAAGTGTGCTCTGCTCGTGGATAAAAAGGAAGGGATCTGCACGACAGAGCACAGCAGAAAGCCTGGCAACTACTACAAAGCAGTGACTGCAAACACATCCACAAACACAAGGAAGAAAGCCCTTGTTAAAAGCCAGCAGAGCAAGACCTCATTTCCTTGATCCGTGGCCACTGAGTTTGCAGAGGCAACACAAGGCAGGCTGTGGTTTCCAAGACATCCTGCTGCACCAAGGAAGGAGCACTCCCTGCACTGGCTTTGTGCTATGGGGTGTTTTCTCCTGGAAAACCTTTGGCTGAACAGAGCAGTGACTGTAAGTACTGAGGCATTTCAACAGCCCACAGCCCTCCCCAGGTGTGTCTGTGGCCCAAAGAGACCAGCAGGGCTGCTCCAAATGCCGTGTGAGACCTCACAGGGCTGACAGAGTTGTGCTTCCCCCCGGGGGGAAGCTGCCTGATGTGAAGGGCAGGTGTGTGTGGGTTTGGGTTCTCTCTTTCCCCTGCAGACCCCGAGTGAGCTGAAGTGCAGGTGTGTGTGGGTTTGGGTTCTCTCTTTCCCCTGCAGACCCCGAGTGAGCTGAAGTAGCAGCAGTGCTGGGTGAGGATGGGTGAGGCCTGCAGGGACCCCCAGGGCACCCACAACATTCCTCCTGCCTCGGGGTCCCCTCTGCTCCCAGGGGTGCCACTCCTACCCCTGCTCCCTGTCCTTGTGCTGGTGTCTGTCTGTGTGAGCTCACCTGCTGGGGTTGCCAAGGGACCGAGTAACACACATGAAGAAACCAAGAGCCTGCAAGGAATCCCAGATGCCACCATCCCTATGGGAAAAATATTCCATTATCCAGTGCCAGTGCAGGGAACGACAACTCAGTACAAGGTAATGCTACTAAACACTCTTCTTGGTGCAATCCTGCAGGAAACATTCACTTTCTGTGTTTAAAGTGAACTTGCTAAACATCTCCTAGAAAGTGCCTCAGATCTGTTAGAAACACATAGAGCTGATGGCAGAAATTTCACCGTCTTTGCCTGCCAAGGCAGCAAATAAACACCCCCTGCACACAGCCTGTGTTTTATCTGCCTGCAGCCTGAGTGATGCAGGCTCTGAGGAATGGCCAGCAAGTGTTGCCACTATGCTGAAAACCACACTAAACAAGCACTACATGAAAATGAAGGCACTGTGGTTTCTAAGATCCTGAAATGGACCCTCTGCTTCTGTCCTGTTAGAACTTGTAATATATAAAATAAGAGCATTAACACCATTTCCTATCCCCAATCCTGCTTCTCTGCCACCCTCTTATGGAGCAGGTCACTTCAGCCAGCGGTGCAGCGTTGCCAAAATGGCTGGAATTCAACTCCCAAACAAACACACTGCAAGGGCTGCTCATGGCAGGGGAGGGTGGAGTGTACCTGCTCAGCATTGCTGTCTCTGGAAGGCTCCACGCCCAGGGAACACCAGGAGCTGCTGCAAACTTCACCATCCACGTTCAGGACAGCAGCTCATCCTTGGAGCAGAGCTTGAACCACATGCCAAGCAGCTACCAGTGAGTACTGCTGGCCTTCAGCATCTTCTGCCCTCCTTGGGGGAGGAGGAGAAACAATTTGAAGGGAGAGATGGGTCCTTCTAACTGGCATGATATCAGGGAAACTATAAGAAAACAAACCCCCCAAAAACGAGCACTTGTTGACTCCAAGAGCAGGGGACTTTGTTGTAGTGCAAATAAGGGCATGAAGACTGCAAGCCCAGCAGCACCAGGACATTGATTCTCCAGGTGGCCCCATCCAGCCTCCCTGCTGCAGGTAGGAACTGGAGCTTTTCTGTCAGCAGGGGGAGAGGCAGGTGCCCAGTGAGGCTCTGAACTGCCTCCACAACACACTGTCTGTTACCCCCGATGGTGCTTTCTTACTGCAAGTACCTACATTCAATTTCCAATAGACTGGGAGTATCTGTTAAGTGAATTGTGTCCATCATGAGGACAGTGTTTGGTAAATTCAGACCATGCTGCTTGCTACACAAGCAATGGGATCACACTTGGTGATCACTGAAGTTAATGAATGGAAAACGTTCATATATCCAGGAGGAGGAAGTTCTGGACGTATGGATAAGGGGTAACATTTTGACGATAAGATGATAGACTAAATCCAAAGAGGGATATTCACAAAAACAGGGGGGTGGAAAACTGGGTGCTGGGGTATGACATTGCAGGCTGGAGAATCCTTAGGACAGGTGATGATGGGAGAAAGTCTCCAAGGCGACAACACAGGCAGTTAATGATCACACCAACACCTACACTGAAACCACTGAGACTCACCCCGACCCCAGCTGCAGGAGGGGCTGCCAGGCCTCTGGCCTTTAGTGTGCCAAGCCTTTTACTCACACCATTTGTGGCATCACCTTCCTGTGGAGAAGGTGTAACAACAGCAAGTGACAAGATGCAGAGTAACACCCCCCTTGTAAGTCAAGAGAGCTCGGTCACCTTGGACACAGACCCAGCATGGGACATGCCAACTAACCCACCAGCATCCCCGATGTTTGCAGGCTCTGCTTCTCCAGACCTTTCACCTTCCCTGATTACTGCAACCAGGTTTCTCTTGGCTGAGCTGGAAGTGCTGCCTGCTGGAGCTTCTGGCACGTCCTTGCTGTTAGAGCAGCTGGAGCCCCACGTGCCTGAGACAGACTCGTATTTCCTTCCCAGTAAATCAGAAATACCCACACACCATCTCCTCCAGGACATCACTGCAGGCACAGGCCAGCTGTCCAGGCCCCTGTGGGTGACAGACACCCTTCAGGAATGGCCTCACAGCTCAGCAGAGGCATTTCCACCTAAAACCCATTTTCATGGATTTTTGCCAGAAGCAATGTCAGTGTCAGGAGTGCCAGGTTACAGTGACAAGGCAAAAAGCTACTTTCCAGAACTTCAAATGCTTCTTAGTGCATCCCTCTCTCCAGAAAAACTCAGTCCTGAAGCTTCAGCCAGCCTTCCTGGCGTGTTAACCAGCACTGTCACTAGTGGAGCTGCAAGTGTTTCACCCAGTGGCACAAAGGAATTGCACTCAGACAGAGATCTGGGAACGAGAGGGATTCTGCCAAATGTCACCAAGCCCACCCTGGAGTCACACAAAACCCCAGACATCAAGCCAGATGCTGTGGAGGTACCTCTGGTGACTCTATGTAATGCCAATTCCCACCTACCCAGCAGCACAGCAGGTATGTTTGAGATTTGACTTTCCATTTGTGTTCTTTCCTGCCCTGAGTCCCAACAGAAGTTCCATGCAGTCTCTTCTGCAAACCCACAGCTCCCCTGCCCAAGGGATGTATCAGCAGCAGCTTTCCTAGTAAGGGAGTGCAGTTTGGTGTTTTGTTCCTCAGCTTGGAGCAGGTGACAGCTCAGCTGAATGATCAGGCCCAGCTCTGGACATCGTGTCTAAGGAAAGATGTGGACCCTTAAAAAGCTCCAAAGGAACACAAGGACGGTCAGAGGTCTAGGAAACATGTCAAACTGAACTAATGAGTCTGGAAGACTGAGAAATGATGCAGGTTTATATAATATTTTGCTTAAAAGATGAAAGAAGCATTCACAGTATGCCCTGGGAACTGATGCAGCACTGATGACCTCCCACTGCAGTTAAGATGACTGACATTGGACAGTAAACTTTCTCACAGTAAGGATAATAAAACACTAGAAGAGATGTGGAGGGTTTTTAAGAAGAGAACAGTAAATATTTACCACAAATTACACAGAAGAAGATAAGCACCCCCTGGAGTAAAGAATTAGACCAGACACACTTCACAGTCTGCATTCTCCCCCATCTGCACAAATCTGTGATTCAGGCTTAAGTATATCCCAGGCTACAGAGATGGTTTATTTGTAGTGCCAGTGGAGTAAATGTGCAGGATTATGTCTGAATCAGCCTTACATTAGATCTGTAAAAAGGCACATACAATAGCTAAGCAGTTACTAAGTGCAGCATTCAGAGCCAAACTATTCCTTCACTCTGTAGTGACCTGACTGGCCCTATTTTTAATGCATTAACCTTGTTGATGTCCTTCAGAACCAACTGCTTTGTGAAACTTTATTAGACCTACATGTAGTCTGCACCCAAAGTGTAAGGCTGTAGTCTGAGAAATTTAAGTTTCCAATCAGGTGTCCAGGCAAGCAGCATTTTGAGAGAAACCATTTAGAAGAGCATGCAGTGTGTGGCAGGGCAAGGAGGAATGGCTTCAAACCAACAGAGGCCACCTAGAGGTATCACAAAAATCTATTTCTTCCTTCTCCAGAAAGAGACTTGGGTAGAGTTCCCTCATTTTCTAAAAGGGAGGTTGAATTCCAGCTTCCTTCCCATAGTCCTTCTCATGCTGGCAAAGTTTTCCATCACATGCCATAAAGCTTTTAAACCACATTCCCAACCCTGTAACAATTACTGACATCATTGCTTTTGCATTATATCTGAATGATCTCTCACCTTCAACTGTTGTGATCCTCTCCTTTTCCCAGAGGCAGTTCAGACCCTCCTGCCATGGCAGCAGGATCCAAGCACCCTGCTGTTTCCCACATCTGGGACACTCCAGTCCATGCAAACTGCATGGATTTGTCCTCCACTTTCTGTTTCACCAGAGCCTCAGACCACAACCCGAGGTAAAAATCAAGCTGACTTTTCTGCTCTTGCTCCTGACCATGGCTCTCATCAACCTTTTATCCACCTTGCAAGGGGTCCCTGGTTTCCTACACTAGAACCCATTCAGTCCCCCAATGATTATGACCTAAAGATTCATGTCCTGAATTAATCCCTCCCTTTTATTTACCTTAGGTAATACATAAGGAAAGGATAACAGGGCATGATTTGACTCAATCTTGCAAATTAGTCCTTATCCTACAGTGTAGAGAATACAAACACAAGATCCAGAACCAGCAGGGAGAGAGGACCTTTTTTGCCACAGGTTGCAAGAACTCCCTGCATCCTGATCTTTCTTACTCCTTGAGCCTGGCAGCAAACTTCACCTGACAGTGACAGAGAGGTTTCCTTTGCAATTCAAATTCCTCCCCCCCAAACCATGCCACAGCTTACCTGGTGTCCTCTGCCACACTCACTGGGGCTCTCCCAGTCAGGCAGGTGTGCAGCACTCCCAGTTCTGGCCCAGGCAGGAGGCAGGCTGCTCTGGGGTGATGCTGGGACACCCATAGGCTCAGAAAACCCCCAAACAAAAAAACCCCACTATTAGGGTTGGAAATAGAAGGCAAAACAGTAACAGGTTTTAATAATTACCTCATCCACGAGCTCCATTTCCAAATCTGGTGATGGAGAGCTCGGACATCAGGGCTTGGGAGCAGTTTGCAGTTAAGAGCTGTTCCTCCAGACATTTGTGTCTGTTCCCTAAGAGGACCCTTCATGTGGAAAAAGAATCATGAATTTCTGCACTTTCTGAGCATCTCAACTTGTGCAAGCACATTCCTGGGCCTTCCTGCACACTTAATGCTGGGAATAAAGGCAAATTAAAGCAGCACCTGATGGCAGCCCTGCTGAGGGGACATCTGGGGCTGTGAGAGCTGAAGTGTCACACTACCAGGCAGTGTCCCCCTGGGCAGCTCCGAACTGTAACCCAGACTGGGATTTTAGTGGATTATCCAATCATACAAGGAAAGCCTGGAAGAGGCACATTGTGGTATTTCTGTGTCAAAATTAGGAGAATTAGGTGTTCTTGTTTGGGAAGGGGCTATACAAGGCCTGACCAATATGCTGGGTTGGAAAGATAATGTTGAGGATATTTACAGTTCTTTAAACAAATAAATCCCTAAGTGTGCTTAACAAACGAAGTTAAGAGGAGACCAAGGACAACACTTTAGTTTCAGCAGAAGTGAGGTGAGTCCAGGATTTCCCTTCCCTGTTTTCAGCACTGACCACTGCCATTGGCAGGTCAGAGGCTCTGAGGAGATGGGCTCATCACCCACCTTTCTATTTACTTTAGAGATTATCTGATTCTGTCAGATCAGTCTTGGTTAGTGCTGGGTTTGGGGAAAAAAGAGACTAAACAAAACAGAATGCTTGACTGGATTTTACACCATTATCACCTATGTATTTTCAGTCTAAATCTCCCATGAACTAGCACAGGATGCTACAAAAACTCCAGATAACTAACCCATTTCCACCTCAAGAGTCCAGAGAAATTACTTCAAAAAATACTCAAATCGTCTTTCAAAATGGTCACAGAATCTCTGGAGCTGGAAGGGACCCAGGGGGATCATCAAGTCCAACTCCTGGCCCTGCACAGACAGCCCAACAATCCCATCCTGTCCCCAAGGGTGTTGCCCAAACCCTCCAGGAGCTCTGGCAGCCTTGGGGCTGTGCCCACTGCCCTGGGGAGCCTGGTCAGTGCCCACCACCCTCTGGGGGAAGAACTTTATCCTGAAGAAATATTTAGTATTAGAGAATCACCCCCAGAGACCTGTGACCCTTCATCCCCTGATGTTTCCAGGACTCAGCTGTGCAAAGCCACGCTCCATCTCCTTTGCCTTGGCTGCAGCTCTGCTCTGAGCAGCTTGGCCAGGTGCCCTCCAGAGATCCTTTCTAGCCAGCACGCCCCACAGTCCTAATTAGGGCTGACAAGACTTCTCTGCCATTTTTTCCCCTTTATAAATTCTTTCCTTTTCTCCCTCCTCTCTAAAGGGCGAGCAAACACTCCCCCAAAGGTTGTTCAATCCATTAACTCCCTAACAGCAACTCTTGGATGCCTCTTCTCTTTCCCTGTCGCTGCTGACACGTTCCATGACGAGGAGGATGGGAACTCAACTCGGCTGTCTCTGCAGGTGGCTCCAGCTGATGGCTCTCCCTTGGGACCAGAGAGCTGGCTGCAGTTTGACAGCTCCCAGCAGACCATGCATGGCTATCCCCTCGATGCTGACTTCCAGTACTCCCCTCAGGCCTTTGTGCTGTCTGCTACAGATTCAGGAGGGCTGACAGCCCGGGAATCCTTCACCGTGGAGCTGCTGAGGCCCAGGGACACACCGTGCCACACTTACACCCTCCGCACCAGGAACAGCCACCACTCCTTCCTGAGGGAGAGGGGCAGGCTCACTTTGTTCCTGGAGAAGCTGTGCCTGTACCTGAACTGCAGCAGCCCCCAGGAGCTCGTGGTGCTGGCTCTGCAGCCTGGCTCCACACTCATCTCATGGTACGACGGCTCGCTGTGTGTCCGTGCCGAGGGATCCTCGGGCTGGTGTGCCAGGGGTGAAATCCAGGGAGCACTGCAGAAATTAGGGGTGCCAGGGGGGCACATCAGCCCACACTTTGCCCAAGCAATGCTGCTAGAGTACAGGCTTGATGTGCTTGTCAGTGTGTCATACAGTGGCCTCTGCTCTGGCCCCACCAGGCCGTCCCACAGCTCTCCCAGCAGCGCCGTGCCAGCACTTCAAGCCAAGAACGACTCCACGGTTGGGAAGAGCCCTCCTGCCCTCCTGAGCAGCCTCTGTGCCACTGCTGGGGTGGTCCTGGTCATCCTGGTTTGCTGGCTTTGGAAGTGTCCCAGGAGAGTCCCTGGATGCCAGTCTGTGCTGTCCCAGAGGAGCTCCCAGTTAGGCTGTGCTGGTGTGGAACTGGACGTGCTGAAACCCTGCAAGGCCCCCGTACACGAGTGCAGGGCTGCACCTCCAGCTCCGTCCTGGAGCCCACCCAGGGCACCTCTCACCTCCCAAAATCAGCATCCCAGGGCACTCCCACTGCCCCATAGCACACTACCCTTCCAGCCACCAAAGTACCAACTCCCTCCCTGCTATGGAGGGGGTGTGACCACCCAGCACAGCCAGGGCAACAGCCAGAGGCTCAAGTTAAGAGCTTTTAAATACTATTAAGAGCAGATCTACAAAAGACAATTTGTACTAGAAGGTGGTGTCCTTATTACTCACAAAAAAGGCATACAGAAGCAGCTGGATGATATGCAGAAAAAACTCATTAAAACAACCCAGAAACTTAGGAGAGACAATAATTTCGTGGCATCAAGACATTTCAGATGGGATATCAAGAGATGTGGTGGTCCAGGACATCCTGTTTTCAGTGAAAATCAAAGGAGTAAAAGTCCTCAGAGTAGGATCTCCAAAATTACACACAGCTTCTGTAATAGCTAGGTAAGCCTGAGAACCTGATCAAAACTGTTACCATGCAAGTACTGTTTCATCACTCTGTCATAAGGATGCTGAAATCATTTCACAGCAAACACTTCTGCATCACAGAGGCCAAATAATGCCCTTCAAATCATCCACGGTGCCTCAGCACAGCTGAACAAAGGACTCAGCTACTGATGTGAGGGACAACACTCACAGGATATTAGTGCTCAGATCTATCCATCACAAACTATGCTATTTAAAGGTTCAGCTGAAGAAATATTTAGTATTAGAGAATCTCTTGTGGCAAGATTAAATCAACTTATACTCAGGTGCTTACAGAAGCCACACACAGACCAGAGGAAGGCTGACACCTTGGAGAGCTCAGGTATTCACCTTTCCTCAGCCCACTCCAGCTGAGCTATGTGGAAGCCAACCCAAAATCCTAGAAGGGATTAGATCACAGACACTGGCTGAGGATTCTACACTCCAGCAAGAGAGACTCTGCTCAAAGGAACTGAAGATGGATCACCTCCTGTGTCATTTCACAGCCATAAATATTCAGAGTAAGTCTCTCCATGGCATCCAAAGAGCTCAGACCTACAACCACCAGGGTCTCAGAGAGCACATTTCATCAGAAAAATAATTATTAGCAAAAATTTTATTTGACTTTTGCTTACAAAGCCTTAACTCCAACACAACAACCTGAAAGGCTTTGCTTTCTAAAGACCACTTCCATTCCATGTTTAAAAGTCCTTAAACCACCAATTTTTATCTGTAAAACCCCTTGCCCTCCCACCCCTTAGCTGCAAACCAAGACTGGCATTTTCTCAGCTCACTGACTAGGTAGGTACTCAGTGTGAGGTTTTTTTCCATAATTCTGGACTCCTGAGGAAGTTTCATATAAATAAAAGTATTCATGAACCAAAAGTAAGAATGTTAGCAGGTTATTACAAATTACTTCCTTTTTTGCTTTTTTAAAACATTCACCAGATTTTGAAATGTTCACCAGTACTTCTGGGCAGGGACTTTAGGCTGACTAACATTTTGGTTTACTTGATTTAGTCCGTGGCAGCGTGGGTTTTCTTCCCCCTAAAGCATGGCTGGGAGTGCCTCAGGACACCTCCTGTTTCACGTGATATGCGGGTTTTTCATTTCATAGCAAAAATAGGAATAGAAAAATGTAAAAACCAATCCAACCAGAGCTATACAATTGTATTGAAACAGTACCAAGAGCAATTCCAGCATTAAATATTCCTGTGATTGGCCAGGTTTTGTCTGAAGAACAGAATTCAGCATCACTGCCGCCCTGCTTTTCCGTTCTCTGTCGTTTCCATCCTGAAATGCAAAACAAGTGGTAAGGCTTGGTACTGAAAGGAATAATCAACAGTTTAAGAAAAAATCTACCAGACTTAAACACTTGCATAAATATTTTTTACCCCACTGACCATCCTCTGTCTCTCCCTGCCCCAACATACACAATCTTATCTCCTCCTAATACATGAAGGAAAGGTTCTGCCAAGAAACATTCCAGCAACAACAGTGAAAAGCCATCCATTATCAACCTCACCAAACCCCAAAATATTCCTATGGCTGGAGAATATTCATGTGACCAGACAATCTATTTTGAAAGCAAGCTCTGGCAGTTTGTTTCAAGGACTTCATTTCCTCCCCCTCACACTGATCCTTGGCTGCCTCCCCTTTATTTTACTAAAGAGAACATTGGTTTGTGGGTTTTAATGCATACATTCAATTCATACATTTAATCCTCAAAAGAGGAGTCTCTGCTGCTGTAAACTGAAGTGTTCCTCCATCCTGATCCCTGCTAAGATCTCTGCAGTGATGCATTTACTAATACAAACCCATTTTCTTCTTTCAGATGTTGATACAGCTCAGCTTTGTTGTTGACAGAGTTCAAACGACCAATAAACTCCTGGTGTTTCCTAGAGTTGGCAGTGTTAATTCTGTTGCTCCATAAGGACAGCAAGGACATGGGCCCTACAATTGCAAGTAAAATAAGTGATTTAGCAGCTTAAAAGAATTACAGACTGTGGTAGCACATGTCAAACCATCAGCTCAGCCCCTGGGGCAGGAAATAATTCACCCCAAGGAAATCAGCTCTTCACTCTCTTAGCTTTAACTGCAGAATGATTCACCTCATTACTTTAAAAAATACAGACTGATACAATAACATCTATCTTTAAAGGAAATGATCTGTTGCAATTCTGGTTTACCTTTTGCCTTTTCAACTGTGGGCATTTCATCCATTGTAATAAGAGGCTTTTTGTTGGGGGGCTCAGGAGAATCAGGGGAATCTTTGATAACCTCAGCTTCTGCCAGTTCTTCTTTCTCACGGTCCAAAAGACCTTTTAACCTTTTTGAGAGGGAAGGAAAAGAGTGAAGAAAAATATGCTTGAGCAGAATGTAATCCTTGGTATCATTCTGTACTTCACAAAGTTATACAGAACCCATAGCATAAGAAAATGTCTTTTCAGCCTTTGGAGTGGATGAAAAACAATAGGGAAGACTAGCTAAATAATCTTCTGGATAAAGCCTTATGTAAAGAGAAGGATCCTAATATCAAATTTCATCTTATTTTGCAGTATTTATATTGTAGCTGTTGAGACAGCTGATCAGCCTGAATTTTGAAGGAAAGACTAAGTACCAATGAACCTACAAAAACACTATATAATTTCCTATTTTCTAGGTGAATTCAGACCCATCCTATAGCAAGTCCCTTTTACCGTAGTCCTCATTTTTGTGCCACATTGGAAGTAAAACCTATTGAAGGAATGGATTTCATAATGCACACAAAAGCACAGAGTCATTACCCAAAAAGGTTCTCCTATGCAAAATGACCACAGCATGCACAGAACACATGCAAATTAAGCTTATTACCTTGAGGGTTTTTTGATCTCTTTAGAATACTTTGAAAGAAAGAAAACAGAACAGGCTGACAGATCCTGACCACTTAGACAGCAGGTACATGGACATTAATCCTGACGTTCAACTCAAGAGCCAAATCAATCCAGACTCTTGATCCACATGGACACTAAACCAACTACAGCTTAAAAGAAGTCCAACAAGCAGGCCCTGTAGGAAGATGCCCACTTCCCAAGCCTGCCAATATCCAAAAGGACACGAATTATCATGCTACAGCTTTATTTCCCTTTAGGAACATACCTCTCTGATTCCTGCCATGGCTTGTCTGATTCATAGTCTTTGCCCAACTTCTCTGCCTTGTCCTCTTTGTCTTCTCTCTTCCTGCCCCGTTTCTTGCGCTCCTCCTCCTCGGGGGGTTTGCTCCTGCAGGCCATCAGGCACTCCAGGACTCGCTGGTGCTTCTCAGAGTTGTTGATGTGTGCTCTGACCAGGGTCTCCAGCTCATTCCACATAATCCGGTACTGTTCATCCCTAGCAAAGGCCAGGAAACAGAGTCAGGATTACATTAAGAAGCACATTTAAAGAAACAAAAAAAGAATCCCCAAAATCAAAACTAACTCCAAACAGGTTCTGTGTCCTCCTGCATTGGAGGTCTCTCCACCTGGGAAGACTCCATCCTGGAGAACATAAGGTGGTTGGCATTTCCCAATTAAACCTGGAGCTCAGTTTAAATTGAAAGGAACTATGTCCACTGAAATCATATTGTTCCACCACTCCCACTGCCAAAAGGCACTTCTGAAACCTCTCAGGTGTCTGACTGTGCAATGGCAGAGGGCCACTCACGTAATGACATTCAAATTAATTATTATTAATACTGTGGATTAAGAAATAAGGAGGAATTGCACCACGCTGCTGTAAATAACTTTCAGTCATGTGGGAAAATCTGTAGCTGATATTCTGCCTGTTTTAAAGAAGCACCTTGTATTTTTAGTAATTAGGATTTGCTAATTGAAGCTGAAAGCATTACTCATTTATAATATGCTTAAGTCTTCCTTTGTATCAATTGGAAGTTATTCCACTTTGTCTGTCCAGCCTGTATCAATCTCTCACCTTTCCTGATGACTATCTTTGCTTTCATATTTTTTAACATACTTACAATTCTTGGCTAATAAAAGGAGGGAATTCCTTTCCCTAACATACAGCAATATCAGTACTGTGACAGCCCCTCAATGATACAGGCAAAGGATTCCCAGCACATTCAACATTTGACTACGTATTCCTTTGGGCTGTAATTTGAAAATTTGGTCTGAAAACACTGAAGTATTTCTGCCAGAAGCCCAGCATGAACAAAGAGATGTAACCTTTTTGGCCCTTTTCCTCTGGTACCAACTGTGGAAATCGGCAGTGGATCATTTTTCCTCTCCATGTCTACCAGATTGTAAATTGTTTTTTGACAGTTCAGCACGTCCTCATCAGTCATTGCCTCCTTTACAATCACACTGGCTAATGGCACCACCTGCAAGAGCAAAGGCAAGTCAGCAACAGGACAGGCTGTGTGGCACAGGAAAGCAACAAAAACCACCAAAGCCCATCAGCTCCTCCTCAATTTAACAGCAACTCTGAGCAGGTGTAAGGAGATGTATGTTGTCTTTACCCAGCTCAAATATTCCACCCCATTTAGATGGCATTGCACTAATTACTGCCTTAAATACAGAGTGCTTCAGTGAAAATAAACTGATGTTGTGGCAAGAGATTTAACATAAATAAATAGTTCATCAAGTGGCAAGGTAAAACTTGATCTAGAAGAGCCCCACAGGTCACTTACAGCTTGCATGTTGAAGATGGTGGTCTGAGAAATAATCATAGGCCAGTAACGAGTATGTTTCTCTAACTGATCTTTTGCACGTTCCAAAGGAATTTCAAGACTGCCATCCATCTTATATCTGGGCTCTAGAAAAGGAGTTAATCGGTTTTCCCTCATAAATTCACCAAAATCCTAATGATAACCAAACAAGATACAATTAGGCATTTCTCTAACACAGCAGCTTTCAGTGAAGGGGCGAAACAGCTTATCCTGGTTAGGAGTCCCCTGTGCCCCCCAGCCCTGCCAACAGGACCCTGTTCTAGCTTTCCCATGGCCATTCACAGGCTGAGCACACACACAGTGCTATAGAACAGGGCTTACACACCCACCAGGAGGCCTTCTGGATCTGTAAGGTGTTATATTATATTTTTCCAGAAGCCACTTCTGCTTGTTTACAAGAGATATAAAGGATGTGTTGGGAAAAATAATCAGCTGGCATTAATTTTACATTTCCTCTGTCTGCTCCATATCAGGGTTCAAAGCTGACACCTTTGTTTTCTGTTTATTGTACAAGCCATTTGTCTGCCAAGAATTGGGATATAGTCCTGTGTGCATCCCACCCCCAGAAAATATTTGCCAAGAGAGATGTTATTCTAGAACCAGAACAAACTTTAAATATCATAGTACATAAGGAGGCAAGTACTTCTTTGACACAGCAAGTATTTTATGAAGCATAACAGTAAGCAGATGTACTATATTATATTAATATCAGCAGTACAAATTAAAATGTGACCATGGAATCCTCTCCAGAAAATGTACCAACACTTCCTTCACATATCTATTGTGATGCAGAAGAGAAGTAACAGTTAAGAAGGAAAAAAACCCCAAAAATCTTACTGTAATCCTGTAGTCAGTGACTCTTCCACCACACCCTTCACTAATTGATGGGGGATCTTCTAGAATTGACCTGGAGCTGCTTAAGACATGCAAAAAAATTTCCCCTCCGTGGCTGCTGAGCATGTGGCTGATGACTTTGGAGCCAGACTTGCGTGGCTGTTCCAACAAAACAGAACGACCTGGTGGAGATGACTTTCATCAGTTACTGCCTGCTGCCATTTCAAACTAAACCCACATAAATAGAGGTTTATACCAAGCCAGGGGGGCTCTGAACCCACTAAAGTGGTTTTCACACTGTCATCTCCTGGAGCATTGACACAGAACAGTGTCATGCTCCTGAATTTTACATAAAGATCAAAAAGCCTCTTTCCTGGACCAACCAATCACTTTCTGTTTTTCATTTTTTTAGGAAAATATGCATATTCCCAAGATATGAAATGGCCCTACTGCAGAAACACCCTCATTAAAAGCAACTTCCAAATAGTAAAGAAATAACTACTTGAGTATAAAGTCATCAGGTGATACCTGTTGTCAGTGCTTACAATGGATATTGTTTTTTGAAAAAGAGGAATAAAACTGCCTTTGTTTCCAGTAAAATACACTAAACAGAAAAGGGTGCATTCTCCAAATAAGTTGCTTATTGTTCTGAAGAAGCAAAAATAGCAAAAATATCTGAAATATGCTATTAATTTTGGTCCTAACCACTTTTATTAATCAAAGTACTTTCTCAGTTTAGAATCTTTAGAGAAAAACACGAGTGCTTAATAAAACCTCTGCACATTTAGAGATTCAAATGACTCGACTGAAGAAAACATTCCAGTAAAAGGATGTTTGTAATGCAATTTTGTTTGCAAACATACAAACCTTGATTCCAGTACTTGTTCCTCTTTTATACCTTTCCTCCCATCCTTAAGTTTCAAAACAATTCCATTTGCCTTTGAGGACATTTAACAACTTTCTCCTCTTAAGACATGTTAAAATAAACTTGGTATTTTCACAGCACACAGACGTTTTTGCTATGCAAGCCACAATGTGCTAAGTGCTCTATTAGCAGTATTGAAAATTAAAATGTTAAATCATTAGCCAGGGACACAAATTTACCATTGAGGAGGAAGTTTGTAAGGCATGAAGAAGGTCTGCTATTTACATCTACTGGTGAAATTCTGTATGCTCCAGTGCAATAGTGCAGTTCTGAAAAACAGGAATGAGAGAGGTTGAATCTAATTCCACAGACAGAAAAAACAATGCACAAAATCAAAGGAAGGAAGAGCAGGGAGTTGGCTCACAATGAGCAGAATTAAAAAGTCTAGATGGCCATGATGAAAACTCACAGTGGGACTGACCAGGTACACTTAGCCCTGTGGGAGGGGCAAATCATTTTAGTTAAGGACCCATTTCGTGATGCTGAAGAGCACATTGTAAAAGGCAGCAGTAACAGCACTCCTGCCTCTGAGCTCTTGCACAAAGCCCTGGTTAGTCACAGCTGGGAGAGCATGGCATGACCTTTAGCAAAGCAGGGTGTGCTCAGTCTAGAGAGCAAAAACAAGGAGCAAATCACCTCCCTGCCCAGGCTCTCAGCAATGCCCAGAGGGACAGTGCTCAGCAGCAGCTCCAAATCAGTTCGGCAAGACTGCAGGTTACCTACCCACACTGTTGGTTCGAGGGGTGCACCACTTCAAAGTCACAGTTTCCTTAAAGGTGCCCTCCCTGCTGTTGCCACCCGTGTGATTATCACCTGCACAGGAAGTCACAAACAGGGGCTGATCAACCACAAGTTCTTTATTAAAGCCAAACAACTTTTAAGGTACAATATAGATAACATGAACATATACTGACCAGACATATTTTATGATTACAATCCTCTCATACAAGGTCTTGAAAAACCACCTGAAGGCCTTAAACCAGACAGTATCATTCTCTTTTACATTTCTTCTAGTGAGCTTTTGAGTCTTTATGATCTTTGACTCACACTGGCTCAGGAAAGAATTAAGTTCTGCATGAAGTTTCACCACTACAGCAGCAGAGTCACTGAATATGCTCAAATCCACAGTATTTGGGAGGAAAAACACAGACACCACCAGGCAGCCCTGTGTAATAGGGTAGGGATGAGTCTAGTCTTATGAGTAAGAAGTTTTATTTCATATGAGACATTTACACATGAAATATTCATTTGATGTGCTTATTAAGCATGCAGGTAAATTGCAAGTTATTACAAAACTACTTCTGAGCCCTTCCAGTAAAGCTCTGAGCTTTCACCATCATAACCCAAGTTCAGGTGACTGAATTCATTACTGTGACACTTCTTTTCCATCAATCTTTAATCACACACTCCATTAAAATATGGGGGACAGAAGACAGAGGAGTTACCTCCTTTTCCTCAAGGTAATGGGAACTACTATTACTTAACAACATTCAACTGTGCAAGGAATAATTTTGCACAAATACCACAAGAGGGACTTGATTCTGTCCAATCTCACCTCTACTTTTTGTGTGTCAGCAAGAAGCTGACATGTCCTTCCAATGTCACACAAATACCCTGAACATGTGAACGTGACCTCTGTTTTCACTGCCACATCCTTATGACTGTATTAAAATATGCCAATAATGCATGGAACTACAGAAAAATGTGCTGCTCAAGGCTGAGATTTGCATGAATCCGAAGCTACCAACCTTTCTCTGTGAGGAATCCCAGCAGGCTGATCAAAAGCCACCCCTGGAGGAGTCTTTGTACTTACCACTCTTTAGGAAGTCAACATGTGCCTCTTTGTGATGAAGCAGCTCCACGTCGTAGTTGGCTGATGTGTTGGCATGTTGTTCCTCCTTCAAAACAGAAAGCAGAAAGAAGAAATACAATTATTTCAGCTCGAGGCCACCATAAATGAGTGATTCTACATTTCCTTTCACTCCAGAGACAAAACAAAAAGTGTCCAAAGTGCCTCAGACAACAAGGGGGTTGCAACGTTGGGGAAACTGTTTGCTCTCTGCCCTGTTTAAAGATGCAGCCCTCTGCTTTTCCTCTTTGTTTTGGAACCCTATTCCTTTTTTCAAGTGTCGTGGCAGGGGGCAGAGTGTAAAACATGTAATAATTAGGCTGCACTACTTTGTTTCAATTAGTGAAGTCAAGGAAAACTGCAACCTGTTGAATCCCACCAGCAGTTACAACGTACTGAGCAACAAATGGTCACTGCAGGGCAGAGTGACAATCCCTTTTCATAACTAAACAGCTCAAGAATTCAACCCTACCTTGAATTTATTACCATTTCCTTGCACTTAAGAGTGTATTTGCTTCATATTTTATAATTTAAAAACATGTTTTTGTGAAGAGGACACTGCATCTTTAAACAGCCACAGAGGACTAGCAAAAACAGAACAGTAAGTTTGGTAATTTATTCCAAGTTAAAAAAATAAATTAAAAAGAATTAAAAAGAGAAAAAACCACAGAGAACCCAACATGGTCTATCACTATGAGGACAAAGGCAGAAGGGAGAGGCAAAACAGCAGCACACAGGTCAGAAAGTTACAGACAAGGTATTTGCAAACTTAAGTCACATTTATGCCATGACCCATGTTCAAAGTTTCATTTAAGCTGTGAAAATAATTTTAATATCGCGTTTTAACTTATAAAATCCATACAATACTGCTAGTTTTCAAAGATACAATTAATGATTGACTGCATTAGAGCATAACAAATTTTTTAAATCAGGAAAGTTACGTGCCCTGCCCTCTTTGTTTGTTTGAACACTGACACTTCTCTTTCAATTGTTTTTTGCTGCCTGATCAGAAAATTCAATTACTGCAAACTTAATCCTTGACATTCTCAGTTGCACTGAGTCCCCTCCCAGTAGCAACAAAATATTAAAAATAGGGACATAACTTTTACCACAAGATGTTCAATTTAATATCTTTCTGAACTCAGTATATCCTGCCCCAGTTTCTGGATCTTCAAAGTAGAAAACCTCCCAGAAAACCCTTAGTCAAACCCAGCTCTCAGTTACAAACACCTTTATGTTGGGTGGGCGTGATAATGAAACAGAGGAAAAAGAGACTCACTATGCCACTATAATGCACAAGGGTCAAGAATATCTAAACACAGCTAGGAGAAGATAAAAGAATCACAGACAAATTAATCTGAGGTAAATAAGATTGTATTTATACAAAGTAATACAAAAACAGAACGGAAACAACACTTGTATTGCTACATCAAAAATTGAGATTCAGCAATACAACATTTTGTTCTGTGATCCTTCTTTAGTGTTTTTTCCCCCTTCTTTGTTTTTACTAACCTGGTCACAGACATTGAATGTGGGCTAATAAAAAAAAAAAAGAAAAGAAACAAAACAGAAAATATGACATGGAGAGAAAACCAATGTAAAAATTCAATTAAAATAAACATCCAAAGCTTTCAAACCAGTTTCGAAGTGATGCAGCAAGCTCCCCCAGAGCTGCAGGCACAGCATTACCTTCATGGGGATGTTGGTGATGGTGGTTGAGGCCAGATCAAAGTGTTGCTGCACTAGAAGGTTCAGTTTGGTAGCCAGGTGCCTCCCTGCACGGACACTGTGCACTTCACTGGTCAGCACAGGGGAGAGCTGCAACAAAGGCACATGGGGAACCAAGGCATTAGCTCCACTGTCAGGGAAGGGTCCCTTCAAAACCCTCAAATAAGCATTTAAAAGGCTAAGTTTGAGGGGGAAACTACCACCCAAAAAAACCACACCGGGGAAAACGAACAAGGAAGAAGCAAAAATGATTTCTACTTCAGGATTTTGAGGTTATGCCAGTTGTTAGGAGTGGTAAAGAAAATTAAAGTGTGCTAAAAACCCTGGGCCATTGATTGTTAACAGGAAGTGTTGACATCACAAGGTGGGCAATAAATCTTAATAGCAGCTCTGGGCCTGGGTTTGTTTTCATTTTTATATATGGACCTGTAAATGCCTCATATATGCACGAAGCAAATAAACACAAGCCATGAGATGCAGCTGATTTTGGGGCTTAAAAAAACAAGAACAAAAACACAAACAACAAAACCGACAAGGGAACAACCAAAACTGAAACAAAAAAACCACAACCAAACAAAACCCTCCCAAACCAAAATAAAAACAATAAAACCAAACCAAAAATTAACGAAAGTACCAAAAAACCCCAATCAATCCCCCCCAAAATACAGTAACAACAATCAAAACCCCCCACTCAACCAAAACAAAAAGTCCCAAAACCCAAACTGCCTTACAGAGGGAAACAATTCAATTTATTCTCTTCTGTTCACATTTTTTTTAGCACAGCTACAAAAGAGTTTTGTAAAAAAGAATCTCAGGAAGGCAGCTGTTGCAGTCCTTCTCATTTATGAAATAACATGCAGGACTAGATGCCTCTGACATTGAGAGGAATTTTTTCCTTGTGCCTTTTCTCATTCTTCCAGCACAGTAAAATGCAGAGCAGGCTGATGAAGAGCTGAACACATTACAACATCTTTTGTACGTACCTGGTTTCAAAGAGCCACCACAGGTGGTTTTGCCATTAACTGGCAATAATTTGCCCAAATCTGCCATGGCTCAATTTCCTCCCTTTAGGCTGCTCACCTCTTTTTTAGGACGATCTGAAACGAGGCTGTCCTCACCAACTGGGTACGTGTGGATTAACACCAGCTCACATTTCTGAATCTGCATTAGACTTCAAAGGAGAAAGGTTTTGTTTAGCCTACAGGATGGCAAGCTATCTCCTGGAAATCAAACCCAATCTCATTTCTAGAGCACAGGACCATGAACATATGTGAACAACATGCTCTTTCTGAAAGCATCATGTAGAAATGAGGTTACAGTGATGATTTCCAAAAGCAGATACTTCAAAATAAGCTTTTATCAGAATAAATATAAAAGCAAGCACTTCTTGCTCTTCAGATACTACAGAAGTGTTTCTTTTTGGACATATCAATGGTGCAACCTGTGCTGCTTTATTCAGCTGGAAATTGGAACTACAGAGTCTCCAAGTGCAGATATTACTAAGGGGATTCCAGTGAACATTGGAAGAACTACCCAAACAGTACAGATATGGGACAGAAAATAGGAAATATGCTCCTATCCTACTGTGGCTCCAAGTTTGGGAACACCAACACATTGTTCCACATCTCTGCCTACAGGAACAAGGCTACTTTTTCCTCTTTATAGTGGACTTAGAACATGATTCCCTGGGCATATCCTTTAAACACCCATGAAACTGCAACTGCAGGAAAACATGGGAGACTCCTGCTTCTGCTCTTCCAGTGCCTGGGACACAACCAGGAATGGGATCTCAACCTACTATACACTCCACAAGGCAACACAGTCCCTGAGCCAAACAGCTCAGTGCTCTATTTGACACAACAGAGTGGAAAAAGACTTCCCTGAGGAGATACACCCTGTATTTCAAGGCCCCTCTACCCCAAGGGAAATGTCAGGCAACACAGTAATTCAGAAATTAAAAATAATATTTATACACCAGCTCTCAGCCCACAATATCACGATTTAGCACCTTCCATTTAACAGTCTTTCAAACAGTTCATTAGAGTTAGTTCTGTAAAGCAATACGTGCACACTTCACAGAGGACATGCCAGGCACGTGCAGGGTGAGAGAACCCACGTGTGTAAACAGCAATACTCACTGGTCAGAGTTGGCTGCCAGCTTGTTGTGCTCATGGATGGTCTCCTGAACACAATCCTCCAGCATCCGAACGTGGCTGTCACTACAAAAACACGGGGCATTTATTCCCTTCAGTGCTGGCTCAGCGACCCTCCCTGCCCAAAGCCCCCCTGCCCATTCCCCTGTCTCCAGCAGAGCTCCCTGTAGGGGGCAGGCGCACCTCTTGGCGTTGGTGATGCAGATGATCCTGCCCCTGTTGCCGACGCGCTCGGCGTTCTCCATGAGCGTGGTGCGCGCCTCGTGCTGGTACTCGGTGATCTTGCAGAGCGCCTCCACGGCCGCCACCAGCCCGTGCAGGATGCTGCAGCACTCGGGGTCTGCCCGCGGGTTGGGCGGCCCCACTGCGGCCAGCGCTGCCATCAGCTGGGGACACACGGACACAGCACGCTGAGGGGCAATCCTCAGCTCAAAGGTGCATTGGAATGTGTTTGGCACGCACAGTAACGCGGCGGGGAGGGAAATTAAACACTCGACGTGCATTTTATGTTGGAAAAGATCTGGCCCTAAATCATCTTTCATAATTCGATCTATTAATTGCTACTAAGCCTTGAGAATATTCTCATTTATTACAGAAAAACACCTGGTTATAATAACAAGTTATTATACACCTGAAATATTCCAACATTATTAGTTGCCGTCTGTGAATTTCACAATTTTCACAACTTGTGATTTCACAATTTTCCGAGAATTTTGAAATTCAGCTCCTCCCCAATGTAAAGTTTTCAGAGGTTGAGCCCTTTCAGTACGAAACAATGTGGTAACAAACAGGGTATTTACAACTAATGTTTTCAACACAGTTTATTTGCCTATTGTGCAAATGTTTAAAAAAGGGAAGGAATTCAGTAAATAGGACCAAATTAGAGAAGGAATATATAGGTAACTTCTTCATAACACTTAATATATCAGTCTACAGTCAAAGACTTTGGATTCAGAACAATCCAGGCTCAGGGGCAGCTACTTTGATTTCTGTTATGCAACAATTTCAGACCAGATCCATCAACATTTTAATTAACCATTTATTCCTTACTGAAAGAGTAAAATGTTGCTATTTATCCCCCAATTAAGCTAGGCCACAAGCCAAAAGAACAGCTACCAAGCCTACCTCCTGCAAGTTCTGATCTTCTTGAGTCCAAGAATTCAAGACATGAGCCCCAGAATCACTCACAATGAAATTCACCTGAAAGGATCAGAAAGGCAAGGTGAGGTAACAGCCATCATGTTGTTAATTCCCCAAATCCAAACAAACAAGAATTACACTCCTTTCTTCTGATATTCTGGAGATGTGTGCAATGACAAGGCAAACTCAAAATAACCCAACGAACCCACAGAAATCACACAATTCTACTGTATTCAGTTTTTTCTTCAGCAATGTAACAACTTCTTACTCCACAGTTTTAAGCCACAGAACCAACCTCTACACCAAATTAGAACAGCAGAATATTATTATTTCAATAATTAAGCAGTGTTTTCAATAGAATAGCTACAAAATAAATTGTAATACTGCACCACTGCATTCTCCAAGGTCTGCCAGAGTACATCATGGGGTAAGTATCTGGCAAGATTTAGAAACCACCACCTAGGAAAACAGGGAGCTGTGTGTGCCAGGAAGCTCTCCCACTTTTCCAAACTGGCAGTTTCAGGGTGATCCAACCTCTTCCTCAAGCCCAGAATTCCTTCAAAGTCGACACCAAAAATCTTAAGAGCTACCAAGTGTGTTCAGCAACAAAATTCACTTTAAGGCAATACCTCCCTCGAGCTTTTGTTAAGTTGTAGCTCAGGAGAACACAGCAGTAAATCTCTTAAGTTGCCCTAAAGCCCCTCTCCATGTTATGTGTCAAATCACAGTAAGACAACGAAAAGTCACAAAATTAAATATGCAATAGGATTCATATATTACTAAAACCAATTTAAAGTCCGCCAACAGCAGAGAGGAATTTTTAAATAATAAATTATATTTTATATTTTTATCTAACGAAGAGTTAGTTATATTAAAACACTTAAATAAAACAGAAAAGGATTCCTTATACTAGCAAGAATCAGATGCAGCCTGGCCGGAAGAACTCACCAGTTTCTTGAAAGGGAAGATATCATACATTATCCTACAGTACTCCATGGATGACTCCACTGAGCAGGTCCATAGGGACTTGGAGATGGGTGCCAGAGGGATAATTCCCTGTGTCCTGTTCTTCACTAACATGTCGAATTCAACGTGTTGCCTGCATGATTCTGCCATGTAGGGGCAGTGATCCACCACGAAAACAGTTTTGTGAGACTCAGAAAATATTTTCATTTTCTTCCTGAAAGAAACAAGACATCAAAATCAGCGAGAAATTGCACGAGTGGAAGGTGTCCCTGCCTGTGATCCCTTCCAACCCAACCCAAACCATTCTGTGATTCTACGAAGCCAGTACAACTTTGACAGAACTGGTCAGGTTTCTTAAAAACCACAAAAATTCCCACTTTAAGAGTCTATTTACAAACATCCTCTTAGAACTCTAACTAATCCATATTTAGTACACCAGGTTTCTAATCACAAGAAACTATTTTTTCTCAGGAAGGAAAATACAGAAAAAAGATTATATTGCTGAGAAGGCAACAACTAGGCAGAGTATTACCTTCTCCATTTCCTTAGTTAAAAGGAAAAGTCAATTTAATGAATAAGTACAGAAATTGCTTCTTAATTAAAGCTTATTTCCTAAAAAAAGTAACGTGGAAAAAAAACAATTTACGAGTAAGCTTTACAGAACCTGGAGTAGCATAATAAGACTTTAAACAGATTTTCAGCCTAAATACATCTTCGTTTTTAAACTAATATTTGCATCTATACTTCAGTCTGACGAATATACCAAATGTGTAGTTAGAATGTAAATGTTTCTTATCCAACAAGACATAAAGAGCATTCCTTGTCTTCTTCACAACCCTGCAGCCTGAGCCCTGTGTATGGATGTGAAGTATTATCCTGTTCCACATCCACAGCCTGGGGTTTTCTCTCCCTCAGCCCAGAAATACCTCTGGAAAAGAATCAGATCCTTGTGTGAGGGTGGACATCCTAACTCGGGGACCCAAATGACATATGAAAGTTAATCTGAGACCGGTGCTCCTCATCCTGTGCTGGGCACCACTGAAGGACCTATCAGCTTCTAGCATAACCATTTTTCCACGTAACTCTGCTAAATCCCACAATACCCAAACTCTCAAAAACACACAGGAGCTCATTAAAATGACGAAATATCAACGCAAAGAGAGCCACAGGAGTGATGCCACGGCTGCACCCGGCTCGGGGGGGTGCCAGAGGAGCAGCTCTGTGCCCGGTCCCCGAGAGCCCCACCCGAGCCCGGAGCCTGCCAGAACGCAGGCAAAGCTCCGGTACGCTCGGTCGGCCCTCCTCACCTGGGCCGGCTCCTCCTGTGGTGCAGCAGCGCCGCTCCCGCTCCCCGGCGCGCCCGGGCGCGGCCCCGGCCCCGCTCTGCCGAGGAGGAGGAGGACGCGGGCCGAGCGCCGCGGGTCGCCCTACACGGGCCGGGCCGCGGGCGCCTCCGGCCGGGCGGCCT
>WBMV01004522.1:144785-188502 GCA_013396655.1 Campylorhamphus procurvoides
CGGCGCGGGGAGGGCCCCGCCGCGGGAGGGACGGCGCGAGTTCTCGCGAGATCTGGGGCGGCCCGAGGGGCGGGAAGTCTGGTTTACCCCGGTCCGTGAGGGAATTCCCTGCTTTGTTACAGTCTCTGAGGGAATTCTGCCGTTTGTCCCGCTCTGTGAGGGAATTCTGCGGTTTGTCCCGGTCTCTGAGGGAATTGTGCGGTTCGTCCCGGTCTCTGAGGGAATTCTCCGCTTTTTTGCAGTCCCTGAAGAAATTCTCTGCTTTATCCCCGTTTGTGAGGGAATTCTTTGCTTTTTTCCAGTCCATGAGGGAATTCTCCGCCTTATCCCCCTTTGTGCGGGAATTCCGTGCTCTGTGGAGGAATTCCGTTTTATCGCCCTCTNGCCCGCCCCTCAGGCCGCCATTTGTGCCCGGCCGGGGCCGCTCCGGGCTCACCCCGGCGCCGCCGGAGCCCCGGGCATGAGTGAGTACCGGGGCGGGATCGGGGCAACCGGGGCGGCGTTGGAGCGCCCCAGGGACGGGGCGCCGTCAGGGGCGTGAGGGAGGAGGATCGCCCCCCGCTCCATCAGACCCGCGGGCCGGGCCGGGCGGGGGGCCCCTCAGGTGCCCGTCTCGGCGAGCACCGGTGTCGCGACAGCCGCGGCTGGCACACCTCAGCATCGCNTCCCTGCTTTGTTACAGTCTCTGAGGGAATTCTGCCGTTTGTCCCGCTCTGTGAGGGAATTCTGCGGTTTGTCCCGGTCTCTGAGGGAATTCTGCGGTTTGTCCCGGTCTCTGAGGGAATTGTGCGGTTCGTCCCGGTCTCTGAGGGAATTCTCCGCTTTTTTGCAGTCCCTGAAGAAATTCTCTGCTTTATCCCCGTTTGTGAGGGAATTCTTTGCTTTTTTCCAGTCCATGAGGGAATTCTCCGCCTTATCCCCCTTTGTGCGGGAATTCCGTGCTCTGTGGAGGAATTCCGTTTTATCGCCCTCTGTGAGGGAATTCCCTCCTTTACTCCTCTTTGCGAGGCGTTTCTGGTCTTAATTCCACTTCGCGAGCGATTTCTCCGCTTTACTCCGAGCAGGAGCCGCGGGATGGCCCCCAAAAGGCCCCCGATGGTGGAAATTTCACATTATTTGTATATTTTAACAAACCAGGGCACCGCCCTCGGACATTGACAGCCCCACAGCACCGTACCTTAACCACGCCCGCTCACTGACAGCTCTTAACCAAATTTGCCGAGTTTCGCCTCAAACCCCGCCCCGGGCGCCTCAGGGCGGGCGCGCGCGCCTCAGTTCTCGCGAGATCTGGGGCGTGGCCGCGGGGAGGGGGNGTTTGGGATACCCCCGGGGTGCCCCTGTCCCACCGGGAATGTGTGTGGGATACCCTCGGGATGCCCCTGTCCCACCGGGAGTGTGGCTGTGACACCACCGGTGTGCCGCTGTCCCACCGGGAACGGGGCCGTGACACCCCCGGGGTGCTCCAGTCCCACCGGGAATGTGTTTGGGATACCCCCGGGATGCTCCAGTCCCACCGGGAATGTGTCTGGGATACCCTCGGGATGCTCCTGTCCCACCGGGAATGTGTTTGGGATACCCTCGGGATGCTCCAGTCCCACCGGGAATGTGTTTGGGATACCCCCGGGATGCTCCAGTCCCACCGGGAATGTGTCTGGAATACCCTCCGGATGCCCCTGTCCCACCGGGAATGTGTGTGGGATACCCCCGGGATGCCCCTGTCCCACCGGGAATGTGATGGGCTTTGGCATCAGCCTGAATTCCTTGGAAACTGCATCCTGGCTCTGGTCGCTGTGGGATAAGTAGGTGTCCAGTATGGATACAAAGGAAGAAGGAACAGAACTAGAGGGAGGCAATAGTGGCACAGAAATCTTTATTCTTTAGTGTTGTTTTTTTCCAGTTTGCCGATGGAAGCCATGAGTAAATAGCAGGAAGTGCCAAGGAATGATGTGTAGGAGGAGTGTTGCTGTGTGGAGTTGTTGCTCTGCTACCTGTTGATGAGGTTGCATTAAACTGGGCACCTCTTGTAGGGCAGAGTTCAGGAATCAGCAAGTTTAGCTCCTGTGGTCATGCTTGTAAAAAATAATACACTATAAGTATTTCTTTAAATCAATTATATTTGATGAACTGGGGGGTTTTCCCCCAGAAATGTCCAGGTTAACTCACAGGTTTAGCTCAGTCCCAGAATAAGGCAAAAGTTTTGTTCTTCACAGGAGCCAGAGGGGATTTTAAATTGTTTATTTGTGGACATGAATTGAGTTAAAGCTGCTCTCCAGATTTGCTTTAAGTCTCACTAAATCAATTTCTGCAACAGTTAAGCCAGTTAGTGTGGAAAGTCATCTCTTGTCTGTGATACTTCAGGGGTCCAGATGGAATCTGAGACTGGAAGGAGGAGCAAGGAAAGCAGATCCCTAAAAACAATGCACTATGATTCTTTTCCATGGAATATTAAAAAGAACTCAAAACTGTTACATCAGAGTGAATAAATGAACTACCAGTGATAACACTTGGGTTTGCAGAAGATACCTCAAATCCATCCTAGGGAAATTCACCTGAAAATGCTGTTTGATAGACAGGAAGGAATCAGCATTAGGGATGCCTGTAGGACACTTGTATGTGCCAGAATGCTGATGTTTTCAATAACCCATCCTGTTGAAAGTTTCCCAGTTCCATTCCATGCAGTGATGTTTGTGTTCATCTGCAGACAGGAAGAAAGCAACCTTTAGCATCACAATCTTCCCACCCACGTAAACCTGTCTTTATAGCTCAGTTCTCCTGAAGTTTCTGTGGCTGTTAGGAGGTTGCACTCAGCAGCTGAGGCTAAAATAAAAGCAGCTCTGTGCCGTGGCAGAGGGGCTGTGGTGGACACGATGCCTTTGTGATGTTCAGAAATGAGCTGCACCATCGAGAAGGCGCTGGCGGACGCGAAGGCGCTGGTGGAGCGGCTGCGGGAGCACGACACGGCGGCAGAGGCGCTCATCGAGCAGACCACGGCGCTCAACAAGCGCGTCGAGGCCATGAAACAGGTTTGCGGCTGGAATTTAACCCCCGGTGTGCTGCTCTGCACCGGCCGGGGAGGGGGCAGCACCGTGTTTGGGCACTCCTTCAGTGCCACGTCGGCTGGTGGGATTAAAGGTGTCACTGTCACTTACAGAGTTTGAGCCTGGGGAACAGTTCTAAGCTGGGATCATTCCTATTGTAAGGTTAAACTGGTCAAGGCGAGTTGTTAGATTGAGTGTGACTTTCAGTAGAGAACTCCTGGAAAATGTAAATGTGGGTTCTGACTTTCCACATGGGAGTTCATCCTGTCACCTTAATAGAACACAGGATATCTTAATGGGGCTGTAAAATAATAAACCCTCCATGTGATTCATCCCTGTAAAACTAGTCATGCTGGGGCCTCATGGCTTCAGATCAGGAGTGCAGAATTCACCCTTCTCTTGGGAGTCAGGATCCACTGATCCTCATCTGTGTGACTTGTACCCACACAGTCTTGTGGCTTAAGAGCTTGGGAAGCCACGGTAGATATGGAGGGGTTAATACTTCATGGGTTGTCTTTACCACATCTCTATCAGTTTTAAATTACCTGGTGGTGATCTTGGCCTGCAGTAACTGAAACTTAAATAACACCCATTACATCTGCGGTAGGAAACTTGTTTGAAAACAAAGGTGATACTTTTGTGTCTCTAAAGGGCAATATGTCAGCAACACATTCAGGAGGGCGTGTGTTTGATGTTGTTATTCAAAAACAAACATTGTCTTGCTTGACAGTAGAACTGTGCTTTGTGACCTGCTGTGTAATGCTGGCCTTTGTTTACTCAAATACATTGTGCCTTGTTGTTTTTTCTCTAATAACTAGTACCAGGAAGAAATCCAAGAGCTCAATGAAGTAGCAAGGCATCGCCCTCGGTCTACACTGGTGATGGGCATCCAGCAAGAGAACAGACAGATTAGGGAATTGCAACAGGAAAATAAAGGTAACACAGGAGTCTTCTGTCCTTTCCAAGTTCCAGTCTGCACCACTGGTAATAGTGAGACCTTTACTCCTCTCAAAACACAGTTGTAGAAGAAATTTTTTCTTCTAATCTCAATTTTTCAGTTGAACTGATCATAATACAGTCTAAGAGTCCTAATGTCCAACCTCTGGGACTGATGAACAAAAAGATTTGGGGAAAGTTACTTCTTCAGTCCGTACCTCGTGCCCAGCACAAGTGAGGACATAAGTAGAACTTAATTCTGCAATATAGGGATGTGTTTGGAAATGTGTTTCCCCACTGCCAAAAATGACTAACCTAGGTGCAGTCAGAACAAGCTGTGATGTAAGTACAGTAGTATGATCCCTTCTGGGATTCTGTACACTGGGAATGTACTTTTCCTCCTGGAATACCTGAGGAATTCTAAAAGTTACACTCAGCAAAGGCTTCAGTGGTCTCAATTCACGAGTCTTGCCTTACCTTGTGGGTTATTTATCCTTTGACTCAGTATTTTGAACCCAAAACTGAACACAGGAGTTGTCCCCAGAAGCCTGTGTGGACTTTATGGTACAGGCAGGGGGGACACTCAGTTATGGGCTTATTTGGGTTTTCTCAAGCTGCAATAGTTCTGTGTTTTGTTTTGGTTCCTTGTGAAGCTGTCCCTGAATGTTGAATTGTGTTGGCAGAGCTGCGCACGTCTCTGGAGGAGCATCAGTCTGCTCTGGAGCTCATCATGAGCAAGTACAGAGAGCAGATGTTCAGGCTGCTCATGGCAAGCAAAAAGGATGATCCCAGTGTAATAACGAAGTTAAAAGAGCAACATTCCAAGGTAACAACTGCACGGGGGGGTTTGCTTTTGTGTTTGGTTTTTTAGTTAACACTCAGTAATGGATCAGTTCAAAGTTTACTTTGTCTCAGTTTTCATATCACTGTGCTACTAACAGATCCTAATTTTTGTAATCCAGTCCATGCAACACCAACAGGAACTCGATCAGTTGAGTAACTCAACCTTACCAGCTTCTCACTCATTTAAACTTCTAACAAGTAGCATTTCATTACTGTACCTGCTTAAAAAGCCAAGTGCCATTAGGCAACATTTTTCTAAATTATTATATCTGAGTATTCAACACAGGAAGGTAAAATTACATCTGTCCTCAAGTGGACTTGGGAATTCCATTTAGGGGCATTTCAGTGGGTTAAAAGCTTGGGGAAAAAGAACAAAAATTAAATAATGTCATGCAATATTATCAAAACAGGTGATTCAGGCTTCAGCATTTTTGTTAAACCTGTTCCCACAAGAATGCCTGGTGAAAGGGATTTAGCACCCTTAACCTGCCACTTGGGATTTCTGGAATTTCATTACTTATTCTCCTGCTCAGTCTTCACATCCAGTAAGAATGAACAATCTTGAAGCACTTTTTAAATACTTCTGTCTTGTTAAGCAAGAAATCCATTATACCCAAGGAATGAAGCTGTTTGCTCCAGTGCCAGCTCTTACCTCAAGTGCCTGTTTACAGAAGGTCATTGATTGCTGAACCTCCTTGACATAAAAACCCCATTTCTTTTATCAGCATTGTCTGCAAGAAGAGCAGTGTGTGTTGGCAGTAATGGCCCTGCTCAGCTGAAACAAGGCCTAAAAAACGTGTGGCTGTTTTTATTTCTCTTGGGAGGAAAAACCCCACTGTGTGCAAAAGAGAGGCAAGCACAGTGTTTGTAAATGTTTGAGGCTTTCACTTTCATTGCATTCTTTGCTATTGCACCATCTAAGTGATTTGCAGAGCAGAACCTCACAGTCTGCTGTATCTGATCCAACACTAGTGACCTGGGAGCAGGCCCAAAGTCATATTGATCCAGAGGCCACAGGAGCTGGGGAAATAGGAAGCAGAGAGGACAGCAGTGTATCTGAAACCCACAGTCCTGCTCAGGGCTCATCCTTGCCTGACCACAGCTTCCTGCCAAGCTAAATTTGGGGAGTTCTTTTTAAAAATGGTTCGTGTCATCACCTGCCTTGGAAACAGAAGCAACTGAAGATTCACAGCAAGTTCTTCCCTGTCCCCTCCCATTCTGAGTGGGCATTGAAAGACTAAACAGCTAAATTAGAGCTTGGGCAATTAGACTGGCAAAGAGTGCACTTGGAGGAAAAGACAAAGTGAGAAAAGACAATGCAAGACCAAAAGTTCTGGAAACACCTTTCCATTCTGTGGGTTAACTGAGCAGCAGTGAATTCCAGAGGGGCATGGGCTCTTCATGGAGCCCAGATAAGCTGCAAGTGGGAATAGATTCAAGCAGAAGTATCTTAAAAAGAGTGAAGGACAGATTTGAGTTTCCTAATACACGACCCAGTAATGGTGACCACTGCCCCTGGTGTTCTGCAGAGATAAATGCCTGTGCAAGGGCTGGTCCTGGAGATCAGGTTGCCAGCTGGAAGGAATGTTGCAGACCCTGCTGCTCTCAGCTGAACTGAGTTGTTTTGCATATCCTCAATCACACACAGCAATTCCTGCTGCACTGGAATGCCTGGCCAGGGCAGGCACAAGGCTGGCTCCATCTGGGGGCTGTGGAAGACACAGTCAATAAAGCTGCTAGAAAATTCTGATGAAGGAGATCTGTGTGTGACAAACCAGATTCATTTAAACAAACAGGACCACGGTGACCACCCACAGCATAAAGTTAGGATTTGTTTCCCAAAATTTAGGTGTGTGTTAGTAAACTGGCCCAGCAGTTAAAATGATGTGTGTGTAATGCTTTTTTCTGCTAAATACATTACTAAAGGAATACCTTCCTCCCTGTTTGTGCCTCAGGAGCTGCAGGTGCACGTGGACCAGATCACAGAGATGGCAGCAGTGATGAGGAGGGCCATTGAGATCGATGAGAAGCAGGGCTGCAAGGAGCAGGAGCGCATCAGCCAGCTCGAGGTGAGGGGCAGCAGGGCAGGCAGGTGCTGCAGCAGCTGCTGGCCTGTCACACGGCCCTGATCCCTCCCATTCCAGCACAGGGGGTGCTTGAGGGCACACCACAGAGCAGCTCATGTTCTCAGCTGCACAACATAACAAAAGGTTGTGATCCTTTTGCATCCCTTTGGAGTGGAGGGCAGGTTTCTTTCTGGAGTCCTCTTAAATGCTGCCTTCTTTCTCTGGTTTTAGCAAGAAAACAAAGGCTTGAGAGAAATCCTTCAGATCACTCGAGAATCCTTTCTGAACCTCAAGAAAGAGGACGCATCAGAGAGCACGTCCCTGTCAGGGTTGGTGACCAGCAGTGACCTGAGCCTGAGGAAGAGCTAAGGGCTGTGCAGCCAGCAGCCCCACTTGCACACCTTACCAGTGGAGGATCAGGGCTCACTGCCCAAGCACTTGTTACTGAATAGGGCACCAGCAGGACAGCGTGCCACACTCCAGCTCAGGGGCTGTTGGACACAGATTGCAGTGCTGGGACAGACTCACTGCCACAGCCCCGACTCCAGTAGGAAATGGATTCATGGGAATTCTTTTGCTATGAAGTCATTTGACAGACAAAAGGTGAGATTTCAAGTAATTTATATAAATTATTGCTCATGCAGAGTTTGAGTGCAGCTATTCTGTAATAAAAGGTAAGATTTCAACTCCAATCTCTGGCTAAAAAGCAGTAACTCACAAATATGCTCTGGGCATGATCCACATGTTGCTTTTCCTTTGGTTCTTTTTTAATAAATCCTCATTTTGCAACAAACCTGTTTGACAGAGAGGGCACAGAGGCCAGCTCGGTCACATCAGTCCTATCTATTCCTTCTCCAATTTCCTGCCCAAACTTCCTAACTGGGAAATAGCAACTGGAAAGCCCCCAGGCAGTGGCAGCACAAAGGTGGGTGGGGGAAGGAGGAAGCAGCTCTGTGCAAAGTTGGCAGCCTGCAAATAATACCCTTAATTTTCCTTTCTTCAGTACTAAATACTCACCCAAAAGGTTTTACAGGGAGTTACGCAGAGCTGAACTATTCTGAAACCACCACTTGGTCAAGTTTGGTTGTCAGTCACAAGAAGGCAGAAGGAGCTTCCAAGTGTGCCAGTTCAAATCCAACTTGCTGGGCCGCAGTTAATGCATAAGCTGGAAGGGCAGATAAATCAGCTCCTTTCCACAGCACTTTTTGTAAGTGGTGGAACTGCTGCTTCTCCTTCCAGAGCACCTTGGCTTCTTTCTAGGCTTAAGAACACACTGAGGACATTCACATGCATGGAAACAGAGCTAGAACCATCTCCAAACTTGCTAAACATCCAAGAGGGATTTGTTTGGGGAGCATTGTAGCCCAAGCACAGAATATTCATCCTGCTGTTATTACCTGTAAGACCTTGCCCATGCTTCTCTAATTTAGGTTTTGCATTTCTGCTGTGCCTTGCCAGAAGCAACATCTTTTTTCCCACCAGAGTGATGTGTTGCGAACTTCTGAGAGATTTTGGGTTCAGTTGATGAAGTTGGTGCTTCTAAAGCATCTTTGCAGCCACTGAGTGGTGTCAGAGACACTTCACCCCTTTGATGCTGACCTCTGGCTGGGCCTCCAGCTACAGGAGGGTTGTTGGGCTGTGGCCGTACTTTGAGGTTGCTCTATTATGAAATAATGCTTGATTAGTGTTTATTTTTGTAAATTAAAACAAAATGTGACTTAATTTATCTACTCCCAGTCTTGGCATTTGATACTCTCCCCTCTCACTCCCCTGACCCCATCACTTTAGGATTCTGAAGAGCCTTCACAGTGTGTGGAGTGACTATTTTTCATTGCATACCTGTTATTTTTGTAATGCAGATGGCTTGGGAAGAATTTATGGCTAGAATTGTGTACTGTACAGTAAACTTATTTTATCAATAAAGCTGACTGAAAATGCAGCTGTTTCTGTGATGAAAGCAAGGCTGGAAGGGAAGGAATGTGGTGGAGCAGTTCTTTCCAAAAGACATCTTTATTATAAAAGATAGAAAATTAGAGTCCAGGTTGTGCCTTGCACATTGTTAATCACAGCAGTTATAAAACCCCACCCAGGTAAACATGTTTAAGAGCATTTCTGTACCACACAAGTGTTTGCTACTTGCCATCACGCAGGGCAGGGACATGCAGAGGGAACCCAGCAGAGCTCCTCGCTCGTGCCACACACCAGCACAGGGAAACCAGGCCCAAACTGCAGCGTTTCAGCCTGGCTTTGCTGCTCAGGATTTGTCTCCCTAAACACCAGAAGAGTTCAGTCACCTCAGACACTGTCACGGAGCTTTCACTCCTTAGAAAAGTCATTTTAAAGTCACTGATTATTGTCAGGGTGTTGTAACCTCCAACTAAGCTGCCAGGGAAAGTTCTCCTGCCAATTTCCTTACAAAGGGTCCCTTCTCACATAGTTACTACCAATAAATTCAAGCTTCCGCCACTGGGGAATCCCTTGTGGGGGTTCCACACAGGCCCCTGACCTTCCCCCAGGAAGGACTGTGCACTCACTGCCCTCACTAAAGACTTGACAACAGGGGTGAGGAGGGAGAGTCACCACAACCTGTGTCAGGATACAGGATGCAAGACTTCAACCAGCCCTGGTTTTGTTTTTAAGGAAGACAGCAAAGACCCCAATCCCCCACAGGACACAGGAGTGGTGCCTCATCTGTTTTTAGACCCCATTCTGTTTTGGGCAGGTGCAATCCCAACAGGAAAGGGACACATTCAGCCAGCAGGAATCCTGGTATTTGGCTGGCTGAACATCCTCACCCCTGACAGACAAAATTAAAAGATGATTTAAAATAAATAGTTAGTGTTTCAGCCAGCTCCAGGAAAAAAAAAATTGCCACTGGCTACAAAGAGCTTATTTAGTTTTTTTCTTTTATGACAGCACCATCAAAAATACCCCAAGACTGTACCAGAGCAGAAACAAGACACAGGCTGTTCAGAAAGCAAAGAGGGAGACAAACCCCTTGTGTTCTCTTAGCAATCATCTCTGCACAGAGACCAGATGAGCAGCTTGCTACAGAACCACCAGGAGGAGGGAGAAAGTCCTCTTGTCCCGGGCCAGGTGCAGCTCCCAGGCCCGGAGTGCACATGGACAACAGTCAGGTAATTCAGTGCAGGTTCAGCTCGGTCACAGCCCAGCTGGCAAGGGGCAGTAACACTGCTGGGGGCGAGATTCCCACACCCCAGGAACACCCAGGGAGGCTCAGGCTGCTTCCCAAGGGCTGTTTGGCACTGCCCACACCCAGAGAGCAGCCCCAAGATCAGCAGCTGTCCTTGGCCACAAGCACAAGGCCCTGCAGCTGGGCAGCTACAGGGAGGAGTCACAGAGAGCATGTAGTGTACTGACAGGGGACTGCCCTTCCCAGCTGAACACACCAGCCTCTTGCTCAGCAGGACAATTAGCAGTGGCAAACCCGGCCCCACTGGCTGGTTTGCCAGAACCATCTTGCCATTCCCAGCTCCCTCCTCTCCATTCCCAGCAGTGACTCCTCCAGTTACAGGAGCAGCGGTGTTCTCTCGCCGGCCGGCTGGTCCTTCTGGAAGAGCTCCTTGATGTGCAGCAGCTTGCTGTGGATCCTGTCCCTGAGGGGAGGGCGGTGGTGGCTGGGGTCCAGGACGTTGGTGCTCCGGCGCTCCCTCTCCCTCTTCCAGGTGGCGTAGGGGTGTGGTGGGAAGGGCAGCTGGCTCCTCTCGCGGCGCAGCTGGGCTGTCACCCCCCCGAGGGCCAGCATTGCCCACACCGACAGCAGGATGAAGTCTGGAAGGGAGGGCAGCAGGACATTCCTTCCCTTCCCTTCCCATGCACAGACACTGCACAGGGCTAGGGGCACAAAGGGAGGGAGCCCCTGCATCCCTGCAGTGACTCTGTGCAAAGGCCGGGACACACAGGGGTTTGGGAGGACTCTGTTCACTCCTGAGTGCCTGCTCTGCAAACCCCTCAGCAAAGGCACAGCTTTTGTCCCCTGTCACACGGCCCTTTGTCACAGAGCACTCCTGCCTTTGGGTCTATCACAATTGATGGTGTGGGTGTTGAATCCCCCACTGCGAGATTTAACTCGCTGTGTTCTCCTTCCACCCATCCTGCCCTCACTCCCTGCTTACCCCCCAGCCAGGGGCAGTGCCCCCTCTTTAGCAGGGAAGGAGGGGCCAGCAGGACTCACCATTCCTCTGGAAAGGCACGTTGGTGTAAGCCCTGCTGAAGTAATCGTTGAGCACCCTTCGGAGCAGGTCTAAGGTGATGTAGGCCAGACTCGTGTAGACGTAGCAGGCAACAGCCAGGACCACTGTGTAGGAGCCCACGATGGCAGAGGCCAGGATGTTCAGCTGGAGGGGAAAAAACCCACAGCTTTAGGAGAATCAGAAACACTCTTTATTCTCCATTTCCTTAAGAGGGTTGAACCACAGAATCACAGAATGGTTTGGGCTGGAAGGGACAAGAAAGATCATCCCCATGGGCAGGGACACCTCCCACCAGCCCAGGTCACTCAGAGCCCCATCCAACCTGCCCTTGGACAGTGCCAGGGATCCAGGGGCAGCCACAGCTTCTCTGGGCAAGTAGTTTGTACTTTTTATCAGTTCTGTGAGAAACTGGCTGCACACCCCTGCCATGCAGCCATCCTGTTAAGACAGAGCTCAACTAAATGCAGGTGCAGCATCCCCAGGAGTCCATTTAGCACCAGTAGGGCTGGACAGGAACTGCCAGGAGCTAGTCCTGTGCTCCATGAAGCTGTTACGTTTTCAATACATATCCCACAGGGGGGCACTTTGCATTGAGAAGTCTGACAGCCCTTCCTCCAGCTCTCCTCCCAGGGTGAGGGCACAGGTTACTTACAATCCTTGGACAGCCAACAAAAAGCACAGGAACCATCAGGGCTGCAGAAGTGAAGGTCAGCCAGAACACCACATCATCACGGAACACCCTGTAGTCTCCTGCAAAGACACCACGTTGCCCAGTCAGTAAAACATTTCCTTTATTGCAGGGTGTGAGCTTTCTTACCCAGAAGTTCTGTATGCTCAGAAATACATTGTTGAAAAGCTCAGCTTTTGAGCCCAAGTGCTGACTGTTCAACATGGACTGGAATAGCCAGACAAGAGCAGGAGCAGTCAGACTGTCCCAGCTGAGCACAGGTCCTGTCCCCTGAGCTGGGACAGCAGATCTTGGCCCTGACACAAAGATTCCTGCCGAGCTGCAGGTCACTCATGGAAAGTACCCAGGTACTGCTGCCCAATAAGAAGCCATTTTGTGGCCTACATGGGTTTCTAAGCTGCAAACCTGCATCTATTTAAGTTTTACTGCAGAGTATGGAGGAAGTGCCACCATCACAACACCCCAAAGCAGCAAATTCTCCTGGCCTTTGTTTCTCTGAAAGTCTTTTTCAGGGCTCTGATGATACAAATGCAAGTTTGGCTCTTGCAGTGCAGCGTTCACTGTGTGGGGAAAGGAAAGAGCAAGAGCTCTTGTTAATCCATGAGGCCTTTATGCCTGAAGCTTCCAGAATGGACTAGGACTTGCTGTGGGCAGAGGACAAGCCAGCAAGTGCCTGCCTGGGCAGAGCTGCTGTCCCAGCCAGAGATGTCACAGCTTGGGTGGGAAGGGCCTCAGTGACTCCTCTGCAGAGTAAGGGTCACGTTCCCCAGGCAGTTTTAATGACAGCACAATTTAAAGGGGGCTTCAGGCACACCCCTATTCCTGCCACCACTGGAAAGGGGAACTTAAACACCCCCCAGAGACACAGCAGACAGTGCCACTGCTCCTTGGGTCCTGTCCCTGTAACACAGCAGGAACACACCACTCACCCACCAGCTCTGTGCAGAGCATTAAGTGCTTACCCAGGGGGGTAAAGAAGAGCACGGATGCAAAGAGAAAGCCCAGCACGAGTCCAACCACCACCATACACAGCAGGACTGAGCCAAATCTCCACCAGCTCCCAGCCAAGAGCAGCCCTCCAACCACTCCAGCTGCTGCCGTCAGGACAAGCCGCACTGGAAGAGAAAAACAGGGAATTCCAACCTGCTGAGAGCTCCAGTTGCTGCAGCAACACACTCAGCAGCTTTCTTTAGTGCTTGTTTGGCTTTTTCAGGAGGTTTGCAGCAGGTAACAAACAAGAACATCAGAATTTGCTTCCTGCCAGAGTGGCAGAGGGCTGGAATGGGGACATTGGTACCTCGAGGTCCTGGGGCAGTTGCGGTTGCTGCAGCCACTGCACAGGTATCCAAGGAGCAATTGTATGATGGGGGACACATGAAAATAACTAGTTCTTGCTCACAGAGCAAGTGCAGACCTTCTACTTCCTTTTACAGATGAAATCTGTGTTTGGTCTGAAACAGAGTCTGCCCCCTGTGAAAGGAGCAGGAGGAAGTCTGGCCCAAAAACCTGTATCCTCCTTGGACAGATAATAAAATTAGTGGTTCATAGTTGCAGCTATTAATTCTGCAGCACTTTGGTATTGGAAGCAAAACACCAGCTCTGTTGCACATTCAGCTATGACAGCAATCAGAGCTCAGCTCAAGCACCCAGATATCACCCTGCCACCCTAAACTGAGATTTTACCTGAGGGATTCACAAGAAGACTTTGGGAAGAGCCTGGGGGATGCTGACACTTCTACTCACCATCATAACCCAGGCCAGTCACCCTGGTGATGAATACAAAGAAGAAGAATGCTGCCACTATGAAGCCCATGAAGAACAAGTCTAGAGAGAAGGAACCAGTATTTAGTAAGCTTTAGTAAGTTAGTCCCAGACACTTCAAACAGTCAGAAATGTCATGTTTGTATCTATATTGCCCAGCACGCCCCTAGTTCTGTATTTGTGTTCCTTCCATCCCATCCCACCCTGCTCAGATCCTGTAAAACCAAAGCAGTGGACCCAACTGGCATGGGATCACCATGAAGGGAGCCTTGGTGGGAACACCACCATTCTGAGTTACACCAAGCTACACTCATGCAATTCCAACCAGACTTATGAGATGAGAACAAGCAAACATTCAGTACCTGTTTTCCAGAATCTGTGCCCAAAAAAGCAGATGAAAAGACCAAGCACAGCAAAGGCAGTGAAGAACACTTTGGTAGAGAGCTTACCTGCAAGGAGAGGGAAAAAGGGTTACTCCAGCATTGCACCTCGTAGTGCCAGCAGTGAGACTGAGTGAGGTCAGGCTGCTGGCACCAAACCTGCTGCCAAGGTCCCCCTGCCCCTGGACACCCCCTGTGAGCAGATCTGCAGTGCCTGAACTGAGAGTTATCTTGGCAGGATCTCCAACAGAACACTGGAGGAGTTCCAGCCTGATTGAGAAATCAAGAGGACTGCAGTGTCTGTAACAATCAGGTAAGTGGCTATAAGTTGCTTATAACACAGATACTGCTTTGCCTGAAGGTTCTCTGCCCAGCTTTTATACAAACAACATCCAATCCCTCTATAAAAACCGGATTAGTGCCCCAGGCAGCAGGTGCTGCCTTCTGCACTGCAGCCCTCAGCACCATCTCCCTCTCACAGATCTTCTGTGCAACAAAAAAGAGACTGTCAGCATCCCAGCAGGGCTCACCTCTGTCTTCTAGGCAAAATCCCACTTGTATTCGAGTGATTTGAAGAGTAAACCACATTTGCCATGTGGTCTGAGCCAGAGAAGAGAGGTTTAGCCTAGGGCATTTGTATCATGTTGTCAAAGAACAGCATGGAGTCTGACAAGGGTTACTTGTGTTACAGTACAAGAAAAAAAGTTATTAGAACAAACCTTACTTTAGGAATGAAATTGTCCCCATTATTTGTGTCCCTTCTGCAGTCAGAATGGGAGTGGCAGCTTTGCAGCTTCACATCCAGCACCTACCATCCTACAAGTGATTTATGTATCCAGTTCAAATGGAAAAAGCTGGAGTGGCACTACAGAGCTGAATGTTACATTTGCAATCCACATGCTAAATCTCCATTAAGAGAATGGTTCTCAGTGTTATTTCATCAGTCTAGTTTCTCCTCCACCACAAAGCAGACCATCATAAAGTACCAAAATCTACATGGTGTAATCTCAGAGCATCATGATGTAAGGATGTACATCGATATCTAAATGTTGGGGCACAGCAGGCTGCAGAGGAGCTGGCAGGGAAGGCCAAGTGGCAGCTTACTGAGAGAGGAGCAGTTGTCCACCAGGTCAGCAAAGCTGCAGGCATATGTGTGCACAGGGATGTAGGCAGCAGAGCTGTTCCACAGGGGATCCCACACTATGACATTGTAGATCACCCCTTGGCCAGGAAGGGCGGAAAAGTAGGCGCTGGTCTTGTCATCAGCTGTCAGAGTCAGCATCTGCAAAAGGAACGATCTGTGTGGCACTGGAGGCTCCCAGGGTGGTGCCACTGCCCCCAGCATCAGGGTGGCTCCTGAGGGGATTCTTCTACCCCTTTGCTTTGCTCCTTCCCCGCTGAGCACACAGCTCAGGTCCCCTGTCCCTGACCCAGGCAGGGCAGCCCCTCTCCTCCCAGCAGGGCTGCCCCACGTCCCCAGGGCAGCAGGAGGAGCACGGGGCAGGGGGACACAGGCACAGCACCCCTGCCCCGTGCCCCAGGCTCACCTTGACGCCGTTGGCTCTGATGCTGTGCACCTCGGACATCCTCCTGATGTGGCTCAGGAGCCCCGCCTCGGACAGGTCTCCCTCTGGCAGGAAATACTGGTACAGGTCGTAGCGCAGCCGCCAGCGGGAGCCCTGCCCTGTCCCCGTGTCACACGGCGGTGGGCTGGCCCCTCTGCAACCACACACAGTCACCACGGGCACAGCACAGACCCCCAGCCCCTCAGAAGGGACCTCTGCCCTCTGGGAGCTGACACCAGCACCTAGGGCTGGGCTGGGCTGTCCTGTGCCACACAGAGCCCCCTCACTGACACTGTCCCATCACCAACCAGCACAGGAATGCCAGGAGGTCACAAAGAGCACACCACTGTTTGTTTTTCCATGTGGTGCTGAGCACAGCCCTCCCCAGGCCCTGCCTATCAGCCCTGATCCCAGGCAGCACTCAGAGAATAATGGCTTTTAACCTGAAGGCTCAAGTTAAACAAAACTCTGGGGTGTTATCACACCTCGGTGCCAGTAAAGAAATAAAACTGGCTGTAACACACAGCTGCTCCTCAAACAGGCTAAGTCCTTGTGAGAAATTGGAAGATCCAGGATTTGCTGCCTGCTTACACCTCTGAAGTTGCATAACCTCTCCTACAACTCTTATCTCTCTCGTGTCTAAGCTCTCCCCCTCCTCCTTCTCCCCAACAAATTTACATTTCTTGCAGCTAACACAACTTCTGCCAGCAGCTGGATGGGTCAGCCATTGCAGCAGAATCCTGTTTCAGCACCTTGGCCAAACACAGCACACCAGAGGCCTTGCTGAGGGCTCTGAGGTTTTTCACACACCTGGCATACCCCAGGTTTGCAGGGGCAAACTTGATGTGGATATCAACCAACGTGTAGTCCAGGTAAATATTGGGATCCACTTCCAAGTCAAACTCTAGATTGCAGCCTCCAGGAATGGGATCTGGAACACAGAGGAGGTAACTGGAGTTAAGCACTTGCAGCAGAGAGGATGGGGAGGTTCTGGCCCTGCAGCTGTTGCACTGCAGTCCACAACAGGCCCTGACAGCTCTGGGGTGGCTCCCATGGCCAGAGTGTGGCAATGCAAGGACACAGGTTCCTTAGGAAGGACAGGCAGGAAGAAGGAAAGAGGGTGTCTCCTCTGCCAAAAACCAGCTGGAATGCACAGGGCTCTGCCAGGGCATGGATGAGGAGCCAGCTGAGTCAGTGTATGGTCAGGGTTAGAGGCAGGGCAGGAACAAGGTGACACTGTACTGGGGGTCTGCTCCAGGCTGCCTGCCCAGCCCAGGAGGATGAGAGGCTCTACAGAAACACAGGAGCAGGCTCACGTTCAGCTCTGGGCCCTGTGGGCTCCTTCAACCTCTCTGACATCTGTTAGGGGACAACACAGCAGGGCATAAGCAATTAGATTAGTTATTAGGAAGAAATTCTTCCCTGTGAGGCTGGGGAGGCCCTGGCACAGGTTGGGCAGGGAAATCCAGTCCAAGGCCAGTCTGGACAGGGCTTGGGGCAAGTGGAAGCTGTCCCTGCCCAGGGCAGGTGGGTTGGAACAAGCTGATCTTTAAGGTCCCTTCCAACCCCAAAATACCCTGTGATTCCAGGACTTTTACAACAGTTTTCCATTCCGAGGCTGAAGTCATGGCAAGACCACAGGGTGCATCCCACACACAGCTCACAGCTCAGCTGTGACAATAACCTTTTGCAGCCCATCTCAAAAGGATTTCTGGCCTCTCCATCCAGTTCCACCCTGTAAGGCTGTGAGCCCTGAAAGGCCAGCACTGCAGAGATGGCCACAGAGCCCCTCCCCAGGGGTGAGCACATACCTCTGTCCATGTAGGGGATGGAGAGGGCCGTGCTGAGCACCTGCCCAGCACCCCCAGCCCGCAGGTACCACGTGCACACCGTCTGCTGGGGACGAAGGAGGGACACCAGCCCTCTGTCCACCCCACTGCCTGAGCTGTTCACAGAGGGGGCCTGCACACAGAGGGGACACAAGCAAGAGGTGGCTGTGACAGCTGGCTGGACATCAGCCATGCAGGTGTTCAGCTACTGACCCAACCCTCACCACCCCTTCCAGCACCAGGGCTCTGGAGGAAACACCAGGCAGAAATGGCAAAAATCACATTCACATGGCTAGAACAACCAATTACCTACAGGCAGATCTATTTTCCAGCATGGAAAGTGTGCCTTTGCCCAAAGGCAGCCACAGTTACCTGAGGCAACGCTGTAAGGAAGCACTTTGGACCTGGCACAGCTTTAGTCTGGCTCACCTTTGTATTTCTAGAGGCAAGCCAGCCCTAAGAGCAGTGCAGATGTCTTTCTGCATCACTGCTTGGCTTGGCAAGGCCCAGGAACACAAGCAGGATCTGAACTGGCAGCAGAAGGTTCTACCAGTGGCAAGCAGGGACTGAAGAGGTGCAACAGTAATGGCTCAGCCCTGCACCCCTGGCTACCCCAACAGCAAAGCAATGGCTGAGCTGAGGGACTTGTCACAGGTTATTCACCTCCTAAACTTCCCAGGATACTTCCTGGCACTCAGGATATTCCCATGTGGAAGATACTGCTGGAGAGAGGGTAACCTGGCTGCAGCTGTCAGATCTTCAGTCTCCATGTGCCACCTTCAGCTCAGTCAGTGTCCTATTCAAATACCAGCCAGAGCCTCCCAGCACCACCACAACCACCACAACCAAGGCAGTGCTTCAGAGCAGCCCCAGTTGGCCCCAGCACTGCTGGGATGCAGTGCACAGCAGCAGCAATGCTTATATTGCTGTTCAGCCAAGGAGCTGAGGTAACACCACATCTCTAGTGGCCAGATCCAAACAGCAGACAACTAAACATCCCAAAGTGATCATTTCCAAGGCATCTGGCAAGCACCTGAATAAATCTGGTTTGAATCTGACAAGGCACATGTCAAGAGTACTGGTTCCACCAAATAAACAGCTTTGGAACATGTTCAGGCCAGCTCTGAAATTCCTTTATCACTGAGTCCCTCAAAGCAGCAGCCACGACATGCAAGTACAAGAAAGTTTATGTGAAGCTGCTGTCCAAGAACCACACAGGTAAGACACTCACATTATTTACACAGCTCCAGCTCAATGGTCCTACATGAACAACAGCCAAGTCCTTTGGGGAAGGAAAAGCAGCCCTTCAGAACAGCACTGACACTCTTACCTTATCAAAGGATATCACCACATCACTCTGCTGGGCATGCACTTGAAAAATGACCACAGTCACGTTGCTTGCAATGTTCCTGATCACAGCTTCCACTGGGGTGGTCTGGTTAAGGAGCACATTCCTGAACTTGCCCAAGGAAAGCTCAAGAAGACCTGCATTACAAAAAAAAGGAAGACCCTTTGTTGTTGTTTTCTTGTCCAGAGGGAAGCAAATGCCAGGGGCAGACTGGAAATTTCCAGCAGGCCAGTATGACTCAGCTGGGAGCAGAGCAGGATGCTGCTCTGTGCTCCCCTTGAACTGGAAGCTGTCCCAAGGTCTGTGCTGTGACAGGGATGTCCCCACAGGCACAGGCACAGCCAGGGAACCTGCCCTAAAGGCTCTCCCCTCAACCCTGGGCAGGGCTTCCTGCCAGGAGCCCAGGAGTTGGCACAGGGAGCTCCCCAGCTGCAGCCAACCCACCAGGAACACTCCAAAGAGACAGCAGGGCAGGGGACCGAGCCCTGCCTGAGCTTTGGGAAAGGCAGGTAAGTGTGTCCTGTTACCCAGCCAACTTGGGCAGGATCTGTTAGATCTCCTGGGTGAATTCCCACAGACCTTGGGAGCTGGAGCCAACTTCCAGATCACAGAGTGAAAGCTGCAGTTTACACAGGTACACTTACCCACCTTCACCTATTTCACATGGTTTTGCCCCCAAGCTATTTGCAATCATTAGCACTGTTGAATCCCAATTTCTGTATCTAAAAATCTGACTAATTTCTCCTAGACACACCCCAGACCATTTCTTATGATGATCCCAACCCCGTGATCCACTGCCATTTCACTTAAAGAGATCCACATGACCCAGGATCTTTGAGAATCAGCCTTGGCTTGTCATTCAGGTCCTGAAAGCCAGCCTGGCTTCTCCCTGTGCTGGGCTCCTGATGGCCAAGGGCAGAGAGAGACACAGCCACACAGAGCCCACAGTGTCCTCTTTGGGTAGTGCTTGGCATCCCTGGGCAGCTTCTCTGCCTCTTGATGATATGATATGATATGATCTGTCAACAGAGGTGAGCTCCTATCCTCACCTTACAGCAAGGCAAGGAACTCCAACCCTTACATGCTCACCCCCAAAATTCAATTCACACCAATAAAACCTCAGCTGAAATATGGGGATCATAAACCATCTGTGAGGAAAGAAAGTCTCTGTTTTCCTGTTCCATCATCTGCAATTTGTCTTAAAGTAGAAAACCTTTCTATGCCAAGTCTTCAAACAGTAATTAATGCAAAATTAAAGCTACAAACGAAGCTTTGTGTATTCTTCAGTTTCTGACTCTCAGCATTCAGATACCCTTCCCAAGATCCCTTCCCCCAGGAGTTCAAGGTCTACAAAAAGGCAGCTACCAGTGTGTGACTGCTGAAGGAAAGCACTCACAAGGCACAGACTATCCATCTCTGCACTCAGAAATCTGAAGCAAAAGCTGAGAATGCAGGCAAAACATCTCTCTTTGATCTTTCAGAACTTCAGCAGTTTCCTGAACCACAAGATGCTCATGCTTAGATGTTCTTCAAAGAAAAAATGCTGAAAGCATGCATATCCTCTGTGTGATCTACATCAAGGGGAGCCAGCTGCACTGCTCTGCCTCATTTCTCACCTCCACTCTGGGCACAAACAAGGGCAGATCCGTCAGCAAGGCACGCACCCACTGCTCCAGCGTGATCATGGGACTCTGAATGTCAGGGCACTCTCTCAGCTTTAATTAGCGTGGTGAATTAAGGTATGGTGCTCCCCATTGCCCTGCTGTTTGCATAACTGCTCCCAGAGCAGTGCATGTGACACACACTGATCCCAAAGTCTGGGCGGAGGAGCAGGGATTCAGGGTGAGGAACAGGAGCAGCTCCCCCCACCAGACAGGGATTTCCCAGCTGTGCACAGGCTCCTCTTGCAGCCAGGCCTGGGAGGTGACAGGCACTGCAGAGAGCAGAGCTGCTGTCCCATGGCCACAAACCACAGCACCTCCCCAGCCCTCTCCTCCTCTGTGCTTTGAACAAGTCACTGGTGCTGCTCCCAGCCACAAAGGGGACATGGTGAGCAAGACAAGGTCACCAACTCACAGTTCCCAGGGCTATTGCTGCTGCCAGTCCTCACACAGGTATGAGACTGCCTGAGCCTCAGGGAGCTCTGAAGGCCACAGTGTCCAGCCCCCTCTTTTGGGCAAGCCTGGCCCCCTGGGAGGCACCCACCAAACACAGATAACACCATCTTACAAGTGAGGGCATCCAGCCAGCAATGGAACCAGGAGCAAAAGCCAGGCATCCCAACTGTTTTATTGCTTCAAACAGTGAAACACCCCAAGAGGCCAGGCTGCCCCTTCCTCCTTGCCCTGAGGGAGAGCTGTAACAGTCAGAGGAGTTTGGGGTGAGATACAAGAGAGGAACCCCCACTCTTACAGAGCTTATCAACTGGCCACAGACCCAGAGGAAGCCAGAGTGAGTGGCATTGAGCAGGGGTAGAGATGGAGCACTGGGTGGGTACTGCTGCCTCCTGCAGTGCCAGTGCTGGCCTGGGGCACAGCCAGCCCAGCAGGGAGGCCTGAGGGACACAGGCAAACAGGCCACCCTGCCACCCCACACCGTATCTGCTCTGTCACATCAAGGGCAAAGCTGGTAAAGACAGCAAAGAAATGGAACCTCTTGGGCTCTCCTGAGATCCAAAGCCCTCATTCCTGACTCTAAGCAACACGGGAATCCAGTCCACAGGCCCAGCACTTGTTATCCCTTCCCTGTGACACACACTTTCCCCACCAGGCAACACCCAGCTGGATCCATTTCCACTGTGCTGATTCAGTGCCAGGCTCTCAGTTCCTTCCATGCTTTGGGAGCAAACCACATTCCCAGTGCCAATAGCCAAGGGCCATTCCAAGAAGAGATACCCCCACAAGGTTCTGGATGTATTTCCCTGAGAAATACACCTGAAGAAATGCCACTGCTGCCCAGACAGGGACAGGTTTTACCTACAGAGCCAAGCTCAAACATCACACTTTCCTCAGACAAAGAGGCTCTCAGAGAAGACACATTTCCACTCTGACAACCACCCCGCAGGGGATACCGAGAATAACCTCATGTTAAGTGAGCTGGGAGAGGTAAAGGAGCACTTTCCAGAGTAGGGAGTATGTCAGCAGGTAGTCACATGAAGATATTTAATGAAGATGAAATGCAAGCTCAGGGTAAACACCAGTCTGAGCAAAGAAAACATCAGCATACAGTTACTTACCAGCACCAAGCCCCGAGCCACATCCTCCCACACCTGCAAGGCCAGGCAGATAGGGATGCACAGCACAGCCCTGCTACAAGGGCTCTGCCTTCCCACACTTCCCAAAAACCTCAGCACCAACCCTGCCCACAAAAGAAGTGAAAACACTCATGAAAACCTCTCCCCTTTAATTGCCTGTGTACTGAGCCTCGGGCTTAGAGCAGTTTGAGGCTTAAAGCAGGTGATGGCTTGTCACCATCTTCACCATTCCCATCCCAGAAGACTCTTCTGTTCACCAAGCTAGGGGTCTGCACAGTCTGAAAACTGAGGCAGGAGCCTTGTGTGAACCTCTCCTTTTAAAATAGTCTCCACACAGACTAAACAGCCAGCACAAACAAAGCCCACACAGATAAGCTCCCTCTACTATGAATTCACTTTGGTTTTTCCAGCACTAAACCAGCCAGTTTGGATGTAGCAGACAGGTGGAGCTCCCTGGAGGGAAACAAACAGGATATATCAAACACTGCTGCACAAAGAGCCCACCAGAACCCCAGAGAAGCAGCACAGGCACAGATTTTACTCAGCAGAACTCTCAACACGAAGCAGGATCCTCTGGTGTCAGCAGAGCCCAGCGCTGCAGACTGGGTGGCCACAACTGAATAACCACAAGACAATTTCAAATCAGTGAACCATTAAGCAAGTGTCCTTGTTCCAAGGGGCTAATGATCAGGTTGGGCACTGGCACACCAATTACACAGCTTATTAGCTTTCACCAGGGAAATGCCTGTCCCCTCCACCCTCAAGCCCACAAGGGAACACACACTAACAAGCTCCTTTAAGGCAAAGCAGTTCCCTTCGTCCCACAGTCCTTTTGCATTTTACACACTGCACAAAAATTGCTCAACACATGACCCATTTTCAATCAAATCCAGGAGCCAACGTGCTTGTCAGCGTTTTTAATGTAAATATTAAATCCTAAGAACCCCAAGCCTCCCTTCTCACCCCACCTTTTAGGGCCTGCATGGAACACTTGGCTCTCCAGTAGGAATTTGGGATGAGATTTGGGGGAAGGACAAGGGGCACAGAAAGAATGGGAATGGTTCCAAATGCTGTCCTGAAGCTTTACAAAGTCCCCCAAGAGCCTCCTTTGGCACAATGAATGTTCATTCATTCAAGGTTGGATGGGGCACTGACCAACATGGTCTGGTGGGAAGTGGGGTTGGAATGAGATGATCTTTAAGGTCCCACACCATTCTAAGCTCAAAAAGAAAGCAAAACTAAGAGGAGCAGGCTTATACCATCCCTAATGTGAGGCACTGCTTGCTTATCTATGAATGATCTCTGAGAGGAAACTGTATATTTCCCTTTATTTAAACAGATAAGAGTTTAACTAGAAATACAGAAGCAACTGTTAAGTCTTCCCTAACCAATGCACTGAAATGTGGGCTCCTATCTCAGTCACAAGCAGAAATGCAGGGAAACTACCCAAAAAAAAAAGAAACAAAAAACACCACCACTCACAGGAAAAAAAACCCAAACAAACACACAGAAAAACATGTCAAATAAAATCAGATTACATCAGCACAGACAGCAAGCAGCCTTAGGAACCAAGCTGCAAATTGTAGGAGGTCTCACTCATTTATTAGGTTTTACAATGGCCAGTGGGGTTCCAAGGCTGGGGGAGGAACTCACGGCCATAAAACCACCAAATAAAAGACAAACCCGCTTTTAACCTCGCTCCCTCTCCCCCTAAACTCGCGTTTAGGGCCACGGGTGTTTCTGAGGGGAGGGAGCACATCCCTGCACCTGCGAGCCCAGCCCCAAAGCTGCTCCTTCTTACCCACACAGCAGCCAAAATGACGCTGCTCACAGCAATTAAAGGGGAGAAAAGAATTAAAAAAAGGGGGGGAGAGAGAAAAAAGAAAGGGAGGGGTGGTTCTCATGAAGGAGATAGAGGGGGATAACCAGGAATACACACAGCGCTGACTCCCGACACCCAAACCTCACATACCCCCCCAAAAAAGGCTCTGGCAGCCCCTGGCCCTCCATCCTTTTGGGATTTACCCAGGCACGACCCTCTCCCCTCCATCCCCCCGGGATTTAACCGGGCACGACCCTCTCCCCTCCATCCCTTTGGGATTTAACCGGGCACGACCCTCTCCCCTCCATCCCTTTGGGATTTAACCGGGCACGACCCTCTCCCCTCCATCCCTTTGGGATTTAACCGGGCACGACCCTCTCCCCTCCATCCCTTTGGGATTTAACCGGGCACGACCCTCTCCCCTCCATCCCTTTGGGATTTAACCGGGCACGACCCTCTCCCCTCCATCCCTTTGGGATTTAACCGGGCACGACCCTCTCCCCTCCATCCCTTTGGGATTTAACCGGGCACGACCCTCTCCCCTCCATCCCTTTGGGATTTAACCGGGCACGACCCTCTCCCCTCCATCCCTTTGGGATTTAACCGGGCACGACCCTCTCCCCTCCATCCCTTTGGGATTTAACCGGGCACGACCCTCTCCCCTCCATCCCTTTGGGATTTAACCGGGCACGACCCTCTCCCCTCCATCCCTTTGGGATTTAACCGGGCACGACCCTCTCCCCTCCATCCCTTTGGGATTTAACCGGGCACGACCCTCTCCCCTCCATCCCTTTGGGATTTAACCGGGCACGACCCTCTCCCCTCCATCCCTTTGGGATTTAACCGGGCACGACCCTCTCCCCTCCATCCCTTTGGGATTTAACCGGGCACGACCCTCTCCCCTCCCTCCCTTTGGGGTCTCCCCTCTCCCCCCAATGGCGCCCGGCCTCCCCTCACCTGAGGCGGCCCCTCCGCTGCCGGGCAGGGCCAGCAGGGCACAGAGCAGGGCCAGGGCGAGCTGCGGGCTCGGGCACAGCCCCATGGCACTGCTGTGGGACCGGGACAGNGATGGGCTGGGCTCTCCTCCCTCCAATCCCTCCCTTCATCCCTCCCATCCCTCAGGCACCTGTGCCAGGGGACGAGGACCTCGGTGGGGGCCGGGAAAGGAGAGAAAAATGCGGGCTGTGGGGTGTTATCTCGAGTGGGGGTGAGGGAGAGCCCCGCGGAGAAAGTATTGAACCCCCAGGGGGTTTGTGTGGGGAGAGAGGGGTCTGTTGGGGGGGTGTGTGGGGACAGGACACGGGGATGGCTTTAAAGGGACAGATTTAGGGTTAGGTGGGGTATTGGGAAGGAATCCCTCCCTGTGAGGGTGGGCAGGCCCTGGCACAGGTTGGGCAGAGAAGCTGTGGCTGCCCCTGGATCCCTGGGAGTGTCCAAGGCCAGGTTGGACGGGGCTCTGAGTGACCTGGGCTGGGGGAATGGGATGGGTTTTAGTGTCCCTTGCAGCCCAAACCGCTCTGTGACCCAGAATTACCCAGAGGAAGCTCCTGGGGGTCTCCAGCCCAGCCAGACCCCAAAGCCGGACTGTGGCTTTGCCTGGCTGACATGGCAAAGGCTCCGTGAGCTCAGTGACCTCTGCTGGCCACCCCTGCCCGGCGCACACAGGCTCTAAGCTGTCCCCAGGCCGGCTCTGCACGGTTATTTTCCCATTTAGATGTGATTCCTGCTCATTTTGGGGATGGAGGCGGGCCCAGCTCCCTCTGCCCGCCGAGTCCTCCCGGCCGGCAGGGGGCGCTGTCGCCACGCCGCCCCGCGCCGGAAGTGGGCTCCCCGCCCGCGCCGGAAGTGGGCTCCCCGCCTGCGCCGGAAGCGGGCTCCCCGCCCGCGGCGGGAGCGGGGGCGGTGCCATCATGGCGGACCGGCTGACGCAGCTGCAGGACGCGGTGAACTCGGTGAGGGCCGAGCCCCCTCCCCGGCAGGCACGGGGCGGGCTCTGTCGGTGGGACGGGTGAACTAACGCGCTGTTCGTTGCTGCCCCGCAGCTCGCCGACCAGTTCTGCAACGCCATCGGCGTGCTGCAGCAGTGCGGGCCGCCCGCCTCCTTCAGCAACATCCAGACCGCCATCAACAAGGACCAGCCCGCCAACCCCACGGAAGGCGAGTGTGGCCCTGGGGCCGGGGCGCGGGTGGGGCTCGGTGCAGCCGGGGGCTGTGGCGGCGGAAATGCGATTTTAAGTGTGTCCCTTATGCTGGTTTCCTTGCAGAGGCACAGCAGCTGCACTGCTTCCAGCAGGGCTCTTGGGAGAGGGTGTTAATGAGTTGGCTGGTCATGCCAAGAACTCTTTTGAGAAAGGATTTAGTTCCGTGAAATCATGGGCGAGTTTAAAATTCTCAGCGTCAGAAGCTTTTAGTTGTCTGTGCCTGTCCATGTATCGTAAAAGGTTGAATTTTGGAAGGGACCTTAAAGATGATCCCATTCCACCCCCTGCCATGGGCAGGGACACCTCCCACCAGCCCAGGTCACTCAGAGCCCCATCCAGCCTGGCCTTGGACACTCCCAGGGATGGGGCAGCCACAAAAATTAAGGAATAATGTCGTGTTGAAACTCCCCATTGGCTTTTGCACTTTTGTTCGTGGACTTTGGTTTTATATTTACTAACATTTTTGAGAGCCAAGAAATGAAGGGACTGCCGTAGATTAATCTCAAGTAGGTTAGCTGCCCTCTCACTCCCTGCTGTATTGTGGGGGAAAAAGGTCACATTCGTGGGTTCAGATAAGAACAGTTCAACAGTGAAAGCAAAATAAAGGGTATTCTCTCACTGAACCCAAAACACAGCACTGCCAAGAAGAAAATTTACCCTATGCCAGCCAAAACCAGGACAGACACTGAAAGTGGAAGCGAACTGAAAGCTCTCTCTTATTCGAGCTCTTATTCTTATTCGAGGTGGTCTGAAACCACCTGGGAACAGAAAGCCTTTTGTTTGGTCCTTTTGTCACCAGAAGCTGCAAACCCAGAGCAGGAGACACACCTACATGGGATGCTGACAGGAGTTTGTCTCTGCAGCTGGAACAGAGCTGAGAGACTGTTCTAGGGGTGACAGGACAAGGGGAATGGCTTCACACTGCCAGAGAGCAGGGCTAGGTGGGATATTGGGAAGGAATTCCTCCCTGGGAGGGTGGGCAGGCCCTGGCACAGGTTGGGCAGAGAAGCTGTGGCTGCCCCTGGATCCCTGGGAGTGTCCAAGGGCAGGTTGGATGGGGCTCTGAGTGACCTGGGCTGGTGGGAGGTGTCCCTGCCCATGGCAGGGGCTGGGATGGGATGAGCTTTAGTGTCCTGAGTGGCTCTCAGATTCCAGCATGGCTCTCAGTGGGGACCCCAGTGTTCCCTTGATCCCCGAGGGTTTCCCAGAGCCACCCAGAGGTGACAGCCCTCCTCCCTCCCTGCTGTCCCCAGAGTACGCCCAGCTCTTCGCTGCCCTCATCGCACGCACGGCCAAGGACATCGACGTGCTCATTGACTCCCTGCCCAGCGAGGAATCCACGGCGGCGCTGCAGGTACCACGGGCCCTCAGGGAGACACCACAACCTTCCCCAAGGGAAACTGAATCCCATCCTTAGAGCAGCGCAGCCCCTTTGGTGCCCTCTGACGGTGCTTTCCCCCTGGTTCCCCCAGGCTGCGAGCCTGCACCGCCTGGAGGAGGAGAACCACGAGGCGGCGGCGCGGCTGGAGGAGGTGGTTTACCGCGGCGATGTGCTGCTCGAGAAGATCCAGAGCGCGCTGGCAGACATCGCCCAGTCGCAGCTGAAGACGAGGAGCGGCACGCCCAGCCAGCCCCTGCCCGAGGCGTAGCGCCAGAGGGCAGCGTGGCTCCGCCTCGGGAAAAGCCCTGGATCCCCGGGACTCTCCCCGGCCGGCCCCGGGGGGTGTGCGGGAAGCGCTGCTGCTGCTCTGGAACTCTGTGTGGTGCTGGAGGTTTCCTTGCCTTAAAATACCCCCTTCGGAGCTTCTCTTCGGGACCTGGATGAGCATGGTGTGGTTTTTGTAAGGCTCACACGGACACACTTGAATTCGCCAGAGTTCCGTGGAGACACTGCTGTGAATACAGCGGTGGCCGTCTGTTTTAATTAACAGAAATGGTAATTAAACGTTTGTGTTACTGATTGACTGGTTTATCACCCCGCATGTAAAAGGATAAGTAAACTCTGATGTTTGCAGAGTAATTGGCACCTCGTTTACAAAGAAATAAACCTGCAGGTATCTGGTACTGGGGTTTGTTATTGTTTGTAACTCACAAATGGGCCTTTGAGCCCCTTCCTTATTGCCACTGTCTCTTACTTCCTCGTGCCACGTTTTGCTCCTGTTCTGCTCTGTGTGGCAGCTGGAGAGTGCCTCGAGCAGGCAGTGATGAGGAAGCACTGCATCACTGGGCACAGAAATACCAGCATCTCTTTTGGTATTAACAAAAAACCAGCCAACACCAAACCAGCAGACAGTGAATGAATTCAGTGCACAAACTTGGTCATTTTCTGTGTATGTCTGCAAATATGGCTTTAGCACCCTGATTCTTAAGGAATGAGATGCATCCTCTCACTTGAGTGCACCAGTGAAAGGAGGAGGGTAACACAGCATGGAACACCTCTTGTTTGGAGGATCAGAACTCTCAAAGCTGTTCTAATGGACAGAGCATTGGGTTTGGGGCCTGGAGAGGGGGATTCCTTTGCCCTCCATCATCATGTGCTGCTTTGTCCAGCTGCTGCTCTTGGGGTTTAAACATCTCTGTTCAAAAGACAGCAGTGATGTCCTTGGGGAAGATGGGGGAAGAATTGTAGGGCAGGCAGGGCTACTGTGTCTGTACCATTTAACACCCCTGCTGTCAGTACAATAAAAAAGGGAGGGGGAATCATAGAAAGGAATGGGACCTGAGAGACCACGGGCAGGGACACCTCCCACCAGCCCAGGTCACTCAGAGCCCCGTCCAACCTGGCCTGGGACACTCCCAGGGATCCAGGGGCANCTCCAAATCCCTAATAGTGGAGAGAGGGAGGGTGGGGGAGAGCAAACCCTGCACAGGAGCTGCTGACAGACACAGGGTACCTGAGGGCTGTACAAGGAAACTTTGGCTGAGACAAGAGAATAGATGGAGGTAAAACATCGTGGGAAGGAAACCAAGGTATTGAGCAGTGGTTGTGCATATTATGTTGGACAAGGAGTCCTGCCCAGGGAGCAAACTGTGCTTTGAAGGAAAGACAGCACAGAGCATAATGGAAAATTCCATTGGAAAACAATCTCAGCCACTTCAAAGGAGCAGGAGCATCTCATGCTGGGAATCCATGGAGCCCACTGGCAACGATGCTGGAATCAGTGGAGTCAGTGTAAGCAGCTGATCAAAGCCCTGTGTTCTTGGCTGTAAAGAGCAGTGCTCAGGGGAAAGCAACACCTCCCAGCAGCTCTCTGCTTCAGACAGGCACACAGAGGGGTTGGTGCACTTGTTCTTACAGAGAGAAGTGCATTAGCACCATTTCAGCCTCGTGCCTTTGTGGGGTTAACCTTGGGTTACTAGGGGGTTAGGACAAGGCAGGGCCAGACTTCACAAGGAAATTTGGGAACACAGTGTCCCAGAGAAGCTGGGAATCCTGAGAGGCTTTTCAAGACTTGGCTGCTTGAAGCTGTGACCTGCCAGCTGCCCCTCCTCTGTGAACTCAGCACCTCCTGGGTCCCTTCTGGCCTGAGGGGTGCTGTGGGGACCCTGCACACTCACAGTGTCACAGAGAGCCAAGAGAACCCTGAGGACTGCTGTGTCCGCGTTCCCAGGAGGCAGGTGTGGGGCACAGGAACCTGGAGCTCTCTGGTGTCACCTCATCCCTCCTGATGTGGAGCTGACCTGATGTGTGGTGTGAAATTCCACGCTGTGCCGACCCAAGTTTCCAACAGGTGCCCTTGGGCAGTGAGATATGCAAAATCCACATCCTACACTGGGGGAAAATTGATCTGTCACATGATGCTGACTCACTGAAGACAAAGGCAGGCTCCTCCAAAGAAAGGAACAGCATTTGTGTTGGAGAGAGCTTGTTCTGGAGCCTTATGTAAGGAATAATGAGAGCCCAATTTCCAGGCACCGACCCAGAGCACAGGTCTGTTCTAGCTGCTTCTTTCAGGTCTGTGGAAGGAAGTTTGGAATGGCTTTCACTGGGTTCAGAACAAATAACAGTAACTTTCCCCCTGAAACCCATGGTCTTGCAATGAAGAGCACAGAAAACAGAGTGTGCAAACTTTTTTCACCTTTCAGGCATGCCAGCCACTGTTTTAGGTGCACCCATGGCAGAAATTCTGTCTGTTTTGATGTTTTCAGTGTGACACGATTTGCAGGGGTGGAGTTTCACAATTCCTGCATGCTGTTTGTGTACACTGAGGTGCAGGGCTTGTGTTTATTTTTGTTTCTTGGAAGGCCTTGTAGGAGACAGGCACACCAGGAATTTGATATTCTTGCTGCTGCTGTGCTCACCCAGCCCAGCAGAGCAGCCAAACACATCCCCTCCTGCTCTGAGCACAAAGGGCTCCCTATTTGATAGGTGTTTAAACCATCCCCACGTTGCTTCTTAATCCTTTCTAGCCAACACCCAAGTGTTAACCCAACAGAACAAACAGTTCTTCCCCTGACTATTTTAACTTGATATTAACTCACTGCAAAGATTACCAGCTCCTGGATTTGGCCTCTTTAGCCTTAAATGCTTCACTGGAGGCCTCGATGAATGAATTTGGTGAAGTGGAGAGTTGTAGCTGAGCAGGGACTGTGCCATTTCCATCCTCCCTCCTCCCTACCCACTTAAAGAGAGAAGATTGGAATAGAAACCCTTTTTCAGGAAACACCACACTCCATCCCCTGGCTGTGTGGGAAAGCCACTGGCTGCACTTGGAGTGGGAGAGAACAGCCCTGATTGTTTTCCCAGATGGGGATCCAAGCTGTGTTCCTAAAAAGGACACCAAAAGTGAGCACCCAGGATGTTCAATGGCCCTGGGGTTGAAGGGACAGCTTTGGCAGGGAGGTTTGCACTGGGGGGTGGTGGGAAGCTGGCAGTGAGCTGCTGTCAGAAAGCTTTCTCCTGTGCAGTGGTGCAAGGAGGGGGCAGGAATCTTTCCCTCCTTTATAAACACTTCTTCTCAGCAGTTCTGTCCCAGTTTCTGTGAGCTGACAATTCCCTCCCAGCCAGGGCAGATGCTGGGGCTGTGCAGGGGGTTATGGGGTCACCCCAAACAGATGCTGGGGCTGTGCAGGGGGTTTGGGGTCACCCCAAACAGATGCTGGGGCTGTGCAGGGGGTTTGGGGTCACCCCAAACAGATGCTGGGGCTGTGCAGGGGGTTATGGGGTCACCCCAAACAGATGCTGGGGCTGTGCAGGGGGTTATGGGGTCACCCCAAACAGATGCTGGGGCTGTGCAGGGGGTTTGGGGTCACCCCAAACAGATGCTGGGGCTGTGCAGGGGGTTTGGGGTCACCCCAAACAGATGCTGGGGCTGTGCAGGGGGTTATGGGGTCACCCCAAACTGCTCCCAGCCATGCTTGGGGAGCTCTGTCCCCCTGGGGTTCAGGCACAGCATTTTCCAGTGGCATTGCTGGGCTCCTTGGATGGCAGGCCAGTGGTTTGCTGGGCTTTTTAAAGGACCTTTTAAAATACCCTTTCAGGATGTAAAAACAAACCTGGCTTGCCCTGTTTTGAACCCATTTCTTAGGAACACGATGTCTGGTGATGGCAGAGGTTTCCAAAACCTTGCAGGAAGCATTTTTAAGTAGAGAACATTGGATTGGACCCTGATTCAGCATTTCCATATGGGCACGACCTGGTGTGTTGGGGCAGTCCCACTTGCCCCAGGTCCTGCATGTCCTGATCTGCCTCTGCTGGGAAGCAAAGGCCATTCCTAAAATCCACATTTTTGTGCCTGGACTGGGAGCTGGGCAAGCCTGAATGGAGCTGGCCAGGTGCCCTTTAGATCCTCAAGTGCCAACTTCTGCACACAGGAAGGGCTCTTCTTGTCAAGTGTTTGCTCTGTAAAGCAAAGGGCTGATCACTGCAGCAATGGGATTTCACTCCTGAGCACCTTTCCCAGCTTTATCCCTGAACATCCAGAGCCACCCCATATCCCTGTGCATAGAAATCTGCACACAGACACCACCCACATGGACAGTGTTTGGCTGGGAACACAAACCCCAGCTGTATTTAACATTTTCACATTATTCCATGATGGAGAGATGAACTGCCAAAGCAGCCCAGGGAAATGATAACGAGCAGGGATCATCTTCCTGCTTGTGCTCCCTTCATTCCAGCCAAGGACAGAGCAGGTGGGGGCCACTGATGCCTGAGGCTTCACTGCTGCCCTTGCATCTCCCCTCTCTCTTTTTTGGATGCTCCTGCACTTGTGTGAGGATTTCCCCCCTTCCCACTTGCCCTGGCACAGGATGTGAGTAACAGCTCTGAAGGCAGCCTGAGTTACTCACTTCCTCCAGCAGGAGCTGAGATCCCTCAAGTGGGAGTTCTGCAGGATCTCACAGACATTCCCTACCTGCTCCAGACTGGGAATGAGCTCTGGGGGAACCTGGGAGGGTTCTGAGGGAGCCTGCCAAGGTTTTGAGCATTCCATGGGGTCAGTTGAGTGTGGGGAAAAAAACCCAGCTCTGAAATGCTGTTTTAGGAAGGGGTTTTGTGTCTGGAGAATGGACACTCACATGGAATGAACAGTCACCATTGAAAACCTGGTGCTGGTACATAAATGATGGTTCCAGCCATCCCCAGACCTCCAGGCTCATGAGAACTCTCCTCAAGAACTTGAATCTCTCTCTCCAACTTCAGGAGACCCCAAAGCCCATCAGGAGTGACCTTTCCCCTTCAAACCCTTCCCTGCATCTTCAGATACTCACTCACACTTCCTCTTGGCTCTCACACCTCCCTGAACCGTGACCTGACAAGCCCTTCCCAAATATAGAGATCCCAAACAACAGCCACTGCTTACTGTTAATCACACCAGTTCTTTCCCTGGTAAAAAAAATCCTATTAAACCCAAAAATCTTGGAAATGTCATTGCAGGTTTTTTTATTTTTCCCCTGGGAGGAAGGAGAGCCACCCATTTGGCAAAGCCTAATTGTTTTTCCCTCCTGAAAACACTGTTTTCTTTGCCTTAGTTATTGCTGGGTTTCAAACCTTTGAAATAAAAATCTCGTCTCTATTTTTCACAGTCAAAGCACTGGATTGATTTATATCTTGGAATGGTTTAAGGTACACCAGGAAAAGAGGCTGGAGAGGTCAAAGAAAGGGCAGGGAAGAGAATTAAAAGACCCTGAAAGAAATGGGGACATTTTTGAGGCTGCAAAAATTCCTGAATTCTAATAAAACTGTGTCTTTGCCACAGTTAAATAGATAAACAATGGGAAAAGATCAACAGCCCACCGTTCCAGAGAGAGTCAAGCTGGATATTCCCCTTGACTCCCAAGCCTCACAAGTTTCCCCATGAAACCAGGAGACTGTGGCACTCTGTGGTGGGCAGAGATGCCCAAGTTCTCCTGGCTTAGCCAAGGATTCCCAGGAGGAAAAGCACGAGCTCAAGGGGCAGCTCAACCCCAGTTTATCTCCCAGACAGTGACAAACGGTGGGCTGGGAGCAAAACCATTCTAAATGCATTTTAAATGTTTCTGAGAGGTGCCATGCACTTTTACTTTCCCCTCCAAGAGCACTTTTTGCCACTTCCATGGTTCCAACCACACGAGGCAGAGCAGTTAAAGGCATTTAGGAACCTGCCTCTCTCGACAGAGATGTCAGAGGATCAAAGAGAAGGGTTATTACAGATTCAGCGTAGCCCTTGAAGTGTTTTGCTGCTAAAGATGAGGCTTCCTGTTGAAATGTCTCCTGAATCAAAGCCTTAATCCCCTGTACATCTGAAACCCAGTTGTAGTTGCCCCTTCCATTCACAGGTTTGCAGGCACAACGTGCTTGAAAAGTCAGGTGTGGGGGATGAACCTTCCCTGAAATGCTTTAGCTGCCAGATAAGCTCCAGGGAGAGCTCCTGCAGGAGCATCAGGCCAGGAAACAACTCTCAGAGGCTCTTTACAAGGGTGGGGGATATCAAGGCAATAGCAAGTCAGCTGGGAAGTGGCAAAGCTTTCTGTTTTTCTTTCACATCCATATAATTCTGTGTTGTAATATTCTTTCTGTGTAAAGGTCATGGTGTGCCTATATCCATAATCATAACAATTTAATCATAAACCCAGGGAAAAACCTGCCCCTTGGAGCCCCAGGAGCAGGGCCATCTTCAGCCCCTGCCAGCCTGACCTTGGGCATTGCCAGGGATGGGGCACCCACAGCTTCTCTGGGCACCCCCTTCCAGTGTTCCTTCCTCAGATCTAATCGAAATCAACCCCATTTTCACTGTAAACCCAAAGACCCCTTGTTCTAAATGTAACCATAAAATATTTGTCCCCCTTGAGGTCCCAGAGGGCTGCAGGGATGTCTCCCCAGAGCCTTCCCTTCTCCAGGCTCAACAATCCCATGTTGTGTTCCCACTGGACAGGGTACTTGGCTCTGCTCTGCCCTTCCTTCCCTGTCCCCAGCAGTGTCCTGGAAGGCTGCAGTCCCAGGCAGGACACACATCACAGCTTGGCATCACTGGGTGCTTAATTTGCTTTTAATTCCCCAAGGAATTAAATGTTGCTGGTGACTGAAAAAGGGCTTTCCCAAAATATTAAGGCCCTCATGTCTCCAAGACCACAGGACCTCTGACAGAACTGTCTTCAGGCCTAAAAATGGAATATTTCTGAGGGAGGGTTTGCAGTGGCCTCTCACACAGTGTGCTTTACATCCCTTTTTCCCCATGATTTTCCTCCTGAGGAGGGCTGGCAGCAGAACAGGCAGAATGTCCCCCTGGTCACCAGCACCCTGCCCATGGAAAGGCAGGGCATTCCAGAACCCCAAAAACCCTGGCAGTGCTCAGAGACCCACCTGGCAAAGGGTTCCTCAGCCACCTCCCTCCTCCTGGAACTTTGGCCATCTGTATTTGTGATCCCACCTTCCTGTCCAAATATTGGTTGTGCTTTAAACCAGCTCCAGGGGGTGATTGTTTCTGAATTGCTGTTATTGTAGGCACTTACAGGAAGCCTCATTTCCTTCTGAGATACGGTGTGGACCATGGACAAGGTCTTCCTCCTGGCAGGATCCTCCAGCACCCCCTGGGCAGAGGGCGAGGCAGAGACAGAGACAGAAATGTTCTTATTCACTCCTATTCTCTGCACCCTGAAAACCTGAGGTGGGCTAATTGAAAGCCTCAGATTTCATGGGATGCTCTTCCTGTAATTTTTACTAGGAGTTCTTCTCACTCTGTTGTTTTTCATTTTGGGATCACATCTTGCCTGAAGGAGAAATGGCTTTTATAAAAACCCACAGCTCATTTTCACATCAGGGATAAGTGCAACTCGTCAGCAGGTTTTCCTTCTGGGGAGTTCTCAATAGAAGGGCTCCTCCCTCCCTTTTCCATGCAATGAAGCAGCCTTTAAAAACCCACTAGTATTTCAAACTATGGGAAAGAGAACATTCCCTTGCTTTTCTTTTCCAGCAAGGGTGGTCGGTCCCCCTGTCCCAGGAGCCATAAAAGATCAAAGGAGAGGGAAGGCTGTGGAAAGGTACACCAGCACTTAGAGCAGAGCAGCTCCTGTCTCCTGAGCCCTGACATTTCAGCACACAGAGGTTCTCTTGTTGTGTGTGAGGTAATGCTGTCCTCAAGGGCAAAATCACTCTGAGTGACTATTTACTGCCAGAAATACAGCACTTCAGCCTAGTCTGAAAGCACCTGGGAACAGACAGCCTTTTGTTTGGTCCTTTTGTCACCAGAAGCTGCAAACCCAGAGCAGGAGACACACCTACATGGGATGCTGGCAAGAGATTGTGTCTGCAGCTGGAACAGAGCTGAGAGACTGTTCTGGGGGTGACAGGGCAAGGGGAATGGCTTCACACTGACAGAGCAGGGTTAGGTGGGATATTGGGAAGGAATCCCTCCCTGGGAGGGTGGGCAGGCCCTGGCACAGGTTGGGCAGAGAAGCTGTGGCTGCCCCTGGATCCCTGGGAGTGTCCCAGGCCAGGTTGGATGGGGCTCTGAGTGACCTGGGCTATTCAAATCATGGATTTGAATTTGGCACTGAAGCCATTGAAAGGGGAGCCCTCTCTGTGCCTGGTGGCAGAAATTGATGGGATTGTTCTCTTTGGGTTGTACTCTCAGGAGTTGAAGAGGAGCAGCAAAGCTGGATGTGGCCCCAGGGCTGAGCTCCAGAGACTGCCTGGGTGCAGCACTTCAAGTGCCAGACAGAGGCTGGGATAAAATGTGGAAATTGGATGCAAATTATTGACATTTACGATACCACATTATTTACTGGCACTGCAGTTTGATAATCAGGGCAATAATTTCTAGATTACCCTTGCTCAGCATCCACTTTCTTTTATGAGTGCTGAAATGCTTCCTGCTCTGAAGCAGAGAGGATTTCACACACTTGCCTGATGCCCCCAAACTGCACCAACTTGCAAGGGAGTGAGGAGGCCAGATGACCTCAGGGCTGATTTCCAAGGGCACGAGTGGCAGGGAAGGGTCATTTCTTTACAGACAACAGGAAATCCAGCTCCTGGTTTGTCTCAGAGCCACGGGAAGTCTCACGTCAAGCACTGAGTTAAATTCCCGCTTAGTGGGGAAAAAAGAAACAAAAAGCCACAAAACCAACTTTCCTTTCCTGTGTCCCTGAAGAGCACACGAGTCCCTGAGGCTGGAGTGGCTGAGGTGATAATCTGCACCTGATAAGCTGCACCCTGGGGCACTGCTCAGTAGTGACCTGCTCAGGTCTCACTGCTGGCTGGAACACAGGGTAAACCAGGACATCAGATCCATGCTGGGAGGAGGTGGGAGATCAGCAACATGATCTGGGACTCTCTTGGCATGATACAAACCCAGGCAGGCAGCACTGCCAGGCTGGCTGTGAACAGGACACTTTCCTTTCCCACTAAATCAATTATCCATTAACAAATTAAGCAGAGCAGCAGGGTAAGGTAGGTCTGAGCCCTTCAGAGCAGACACCACCAGGCAAGACACCCTGAGCCTCCCAGCTCCTGAGAGATGCTCAGGAGAATGATCTCCCAGGAGTCATCCTCCACCACAGTGAGCCAAGTCAGCATGAGAAGGCTCTGGAACAGAACCATTACCTGATGGCCATCTCTCTGTCATGCCTTCCTGATGTCTGCACCCTTGGAGAAGGGCAGACATGGATTATTCAACTGATGATGCACACAGTGTGTACTTCTGTCCCAGAGCCATCTACAAACAAAAGCACATCTGAATGCTTATTATGTATAATGCAAGAAAAATAAAAAAAGGCAAACTCAGACCAATGAATCACTTCCCTGGCAGGGTTTTGCTGAATCACGTGTGTGGTCATGCTGAGCTGTGACTGTGCTGACACGTTTTAGCTCAGTTTTCTCACAGCTTACAAGAGGGATGTCTGTGAAATACCCCCTCACATCAGCAGGGCAGTGTGTTGCCTCCTTCCCGTGCTCGTGGTCACTCAGGATGTTGAGCAGAGAGCAGGGAGATATGAGGGAGCACCAAAGCCACTTGCAGGTCCTGAGGATCAATCCACCAGCACATCCTAAAATGTGAGTCAGCATCCCCATCAAGCACAGCCTGACTGGAGCAGCCTGACCCCAGGATCCCCATCCTTACTCCCCTGCAGAGCCACATTTGCCCCCTGCCACCCCACACCATGACCCTGCTGCTCTGGTGAGCCCCTTCCCAGCCCTGTCCCTCCTTCCTTCCTCCCCACACTGGGAGAGCAGGGATGTCCCCAGTGGCACAAACCAGCTGGATGTGAGCGAGACTGGGATCACTCCTGGATTCCCAGTTCCCAGCCTGTTGTTCCTGGAGCCTGTGCCTCTCACAGGAGGTTTATTACCCAGCCAGACAACCCTGGGCAGAATCAGAATGCAGGGCAGAGTAGATGTTTGTGTTTGTATTTCACAATCTGCAGTTCTTTGACGAACCCACAGCGAGAGATTCTGCTCTGCCATAACCACAGATTGCCTTATTTACAGCCAGACTCAAACTGATCATTAGTCTAGGGAGACAACGAGGCAAACACCATTAATTATCAAGTGAGTAAACAAAATAGGTCTACATGAGCATTCACAAAGCTGATCAGCCCAGACTTTGTCACCTCCCCAGCTCCTGCAGGACCTCCCCTGTCTTGCCCTCACCCATGGAACACCCACCTCCCATGCCATGCCTTCAGCAGAGCCCCAAACAAGAGCAAAGCTTCCCAAGGCACCTTTCCCCCTTCTTCCTCCTGCACTGGTAAATTCCTGACACTCCTGTATTTACTTATTGCAGGAAAGAAATCCAGGAGTGCTCACCCTGCACTTGAGCCCTGAGGCACCTGCAAGACAGAACTGGCTCTGGCTTGCCCAGTTCTGATTCCAGAAAGACAATGAAATCAGGCCCTGGCCCGCCCACAAGGTGACAGAAGATGTGCTTTCCCTGCCTTTGATAAATACTGGCTCACCAGAAGTGTGTCCCAGGTGGGACAGGGATTCAGGCTGCTCTCCCCTTGGCTGACATGGGTTAACCCACTGCTCTTCCAGCAGGGGACAAATGGGAGTGAGCCCAACAGCAGGAACCAAGAGAGGCTCAGCCTAAAACACACCCAGGCCCAGCATCAGGAGTCCTGAGAGCTGCCCATGTTTCTTCCCACAATCAGGTAAATTCTACATTTTACACAGACAGAGTTTGCAGATGATTCAACCAATGGATCATGCACATTTAGGACACAACAGCAAGAAGAAATCCCTTTAACTCTGACTAAATCTCACCCTGATGACCAGCACAGGCTGACATAACCAGTGTGCCTTCAAGCTTTCATTGCACAACCTTTATTGAAAGCAAAAATCACCAGCAACTTCTTGCACTGGGAGCTCCTTTAATTTCAAACACCGTGGCTCAACAGGACCTGCAATTTGGCTCTTTCACTCCTCACTAGACATCCTACTACTCAATTTCCCTTACAACATAGGCCTTTTCTGTATTTTAAATTAAAATACCATCACTGAAATGCACAGAGGAGAAGATGCACGAGACTGGAGTGGGTTTGTGTTGTGCCCTGTCACTGAGGATGGTGTGGGTGGTGCCAGCTTCCCTTCACACATTACCCCAAAAAGATCCTACTTTGGGATTCATCAGGAGTGTTTCTGAAGAGAGAGTTCTTCAGAGAGCTCAAGAAACTGGGTTGAGAGTTTTAGTGCCTGTTTTAAATACTACAAGAGCTTGGACTTGTGTCAGTGCTCACCTTATGAATCGTTGCTTGGTGAAGGTTCTCTTTTTCCAGGGGTTCTTTGGGGGTTTTTTTGTGTCAATTCTACTCAACCCAAACCAGTTCCTGGCCAGGGCAATGGTGCAGTGGCAGATGTTCTGCCTTCTTGGATTTCCTTGTGCTGCATCAGGGGATTTTTGAAAGGCCAGCTAGCGAAATGTTGCTTTTCCTGGCACCAGAACCTAATCAGGAGTAGTAAAGGAATCCTGGACTAACTGCAGACAATTATTTATGAAGCAGTGCTGGTTTGCTCCCTGACAACATCAGCTCTCTCCACGCAGCTGGCAGGCTCTGAATTTCTTGCTTAAAATACAGCATGTGAGCTTGGAATCCAAGGAAGGCTGGGTGCAGAAGAGCAAGCTCCAACCAAAACAACCCCAAGTGCAGTGAGCACTTGGCTAAAATTATCAGCGTGGCTTCGTGGGACAGAAATCCTGCCTGAAATAGATATTTCTGGAGTGAGGGGAAAGCAGAGGTGGTTGTGGTGCTCAGAAAGGAGCTATTTTAACAGGGATTTAATAGAGTGGGTCCTTGCAGAGAGGGGAGGGAGAAGCACAGCACCCTGATCAGCAGCTCTGGTGAGGACATTTGTGTTCCCACACACCTCATCTTAGTGTGGGGAGTCTCAGCTCTGGATTTTGGCCAGAGCACCCCAAACCCTGAATGCCTCGGGGAGCAGAAGTGCTCAGTGGAGGCCAATTTCCCAAAATGCCTCATCCAAATACCTGCTCCCTGCTCTGTGCCCGTGCTGGCAGCAACTGATGCCTAACAAAACTCACCTGAAAAAGCAAAATGAGGGGAGAGCAAAAGCACCCCCAAGGGCAGCCTGAGGAACAGGCTGACAGCAGCTCAGCACCTGCAGCCCTGCCAGCAAACCTCTAATGGGCAATAAAAGGCAATAAAAGGCCTGACTAAATCTCTGCACCGTTCACTGTGCCATCAGGAACTCCAAATTCAGCCTCCAGTACATCTCCTAGGGGGGAAAATAGATGTCCCAGGCAGATGCTTTAACAGGAGCACATTGCAGGAGTCCCAGAGAGCTCCAGAAAGATTCCAGGGGAGCTGAGAGCAGAGCAGAGCCTCACAGGGCCCATGGGAACACATGGCAAAAAGGAGCCTCTTGCCATGACCCCTCTGAGCACACTGAGTTCCCCAGCAGCTTTGAGGCAGCTCAGGGGGTCAGGCTGTGGCTGTGCATGGCTCATGGCAGTGGAAGGAGAAAAGAGAGGACACTGATTAACATTTTTTTCCCTTTGGAGAGGCTGGGGGTGGCTTTGGCAGCTCCCTGCTGAGTGCCACCCTTTGTGGGACTGTCACTGTGAGGGGAAGGACAGGGTTCCAAGGATCTGCTGCCTGGGGGTGTTTCCAAAAGCTGCTCTTTGCTGGCCTCTCCACAGCTGATTCCTTGCTCTGCTCCCAGTCCTGCCCAGGGCTCTGTGCCCTCCAAGGCTTTCATGCCCAGTGGGGACACTCAGGGAGATCCAGCTGGCCCTGACTGCTCTCCCCCTCTGGGACATTCCACTTCTCCAGAGCCAGGGCACAGAATGAGTCCATGGGCACCAGGAGCCCTTAAATTAACACCCCAAACACACCTTTCCTCTTCAGGGTTCCTCCTTGTCTCTATCACACCCGACTGTGTCCTGCCTGCTGTGACAATTAATGGGATTGTTTGCATTTAAAGATCCAAGCCCACGAGATAAATGGGATGGGATGGAATTGTCTCCCTCTCCCTGCTCTCCCTCATTAGCAGTCCAAACAAGTGGGAGGCTGCATTAAGTTTGGAAGTATTTTGTTAGCTTGGAACCACTTCCTTCTCTTCTGTGCTTAGGTCATTCTGTTCCAGGGAGCAGTTGTGGTACATTCAAAGTGAGGAGGCTACTGAGGGAATTTATGTCTGCACTTACCTTGAGAGTGGAAAAGGAGGGCAACAAAAGGAAGTTTCCCAAAGAAAAGCAGGGAAAAAAGAAATTACAGCAGGTTTATATGCATTTTTTTACAGTACCTTCAACATCTTCACGTGCCAGATTTAATTACAGACTGTGGATGGAGGAGACAAATGGACAGGCAGAAACCCCATAAAATTTATGTCTGCTGGGAAACTGCTCTTGAGAGTTTATCAAGACCTCACCAGCAGAACAATTCATCTTTTCCCAGAAAACCAGGTTAATGTCCTGCACATTTATGGTGACTGTGTGAGACGTGGGGATTCCAAGCCAGTGGTGAAAGCACTTGACTAAACCCTGAGATCTCCTCACCATCATCTCCTCCTTTCCCAGCCCCATAACTCTGTGTCCTGTGAAGGTTTGGCCATCCTCCCCAAGCACCAATGTCCTCTGCCAAGGCTGTGGGAGAACTCCTGGGACCACAGAGGTTTCAGCACCAGGCCCTAAAATAGCTGCCTTGGGGTTGAAAACCAGGGAACAGAATGTAACAGCAAGTTACATCACTTTGTTTACATCTTGTTCCAGTTTCTTTTTCTCCCAATTTATTTTGGGAGCTTTCTGTCTGTCAGACAGGAGAGCTGAACTAGAAAGGGATGTGGCAAAGCCAAACAGGAAGCAAACCCTGAGTAAGAAGGCAGACTGTGTGGTTAAGCTGGCAAAGTGCAGATGATCCCCTTGGCCTAATGGGAAAACAACAGTGGATTTAGGAAAGAGGCTGCAGAGGATCTTTGCTAAGAGGAAACAAAGCACAGGATCAATCCCAGAGTAGTGTAAGGACAGAGCAAGAACAAAATGCCTGAAAAATAAGAGTATTTTTGTTAAATATATATTTTGTGTCCCTGGGATTCAATAGAAAGATTGCCAGCTTCATTTTTGTCTGGAATTTTAACTAAAGGACAATGTTGACTGTGCCAAGTGATTAAAGAACTGAGCTGCTTTAATAATTAAAAATAGTGATTATGAGCTGGTGTTGCTGCTCACATTTTTTATTGCACACTTTCCATGTTTCTTTGCTTGTGGAAAAAGATCACATACTAAATATGCCTCTTGAAAGTCCACCAAGGATTTTCCCCAAAGAGAACCCAGGAATAATACTTGAAGAGATGACGTTGTTCCAGTGAAGTCAGCTATAAATACTTCAATTGCTTACAAAACACCTTGAATCTGCCACATCCTTAACTCCAGCATGGGGAATTTGGTACCCCTGTGCCAGGAAGAACCATGCTGTGGGTTCCAAACTGCCTGCAAGAGTCACAGCCGAGCCAGAAATTCACACTAAAGAATAAAATAAAATAAAATAAATCATACTACCTGCACAGGAAAGCAGTGATTTAAATTGCCTTGAAGAACTGGTCCAGTGCTGGGTTTGGGAGGAGTGGGGTGAGCTGACAGCCTGGAAGGTGATTGCAGGGATCTCCTTGGCTCTGTGCAGCTGGAGGAGTTGCTGTGCTCCTCACATTCCACATCTGGCAGCAGGAATGCTTTCCCTGGGACATGGATCCTGTTAATACAAGGAAAAATATCTGGGATTTCAGGAAAGCAGGAACAAGACCTTCCTGAGAGGGGGTGTGGGCACAGAGCTGGCACAGGAACAGAGCTGGGTTGTTACAAAAGCCTCCAAGAGGCACCTTGAAATCCCCCCCTTTTCTAGATCTGTAACCACTCTATTTTGAATTAGAGTGTCTTTTCCCCACCTGGCTAATTCTGCCTGTGGGTTTGTGTCTGTGCTTTCCACACGTGGCAAATGGGAGTGCCCAACTTCACCACTCCCACAGGCTGCAAACGTGGAGAGGGAGCCCAGATATCCCAAAGGACACTCATCCCAGTTACAAACATGCTCATTTTAGGCTCCTGCCATTTCAAACCTACCCAATCCAACGCTCCAGCAGGAAGGTCCATGGTGAATTCCCTGACTCTGCCTGCAGGCAAAGGAGCTGTGTGGATGCTCCCACAGGTCCTGAGGCTCTGAGGTGTCCAGGCAGGAAATCTGCTCCCACATTCCTTGTCTCTGTGTTAGGACCTGTGAGGTAAAACAAAACCAGTGTGTCTGCCAAGTCCTCCTCCTCAGGGCAAGTGGTGACACCATGCCCAACCTTCCCTGGCTCCGTGCTGTGCTGGGAGCAGGGGATGGCTGCAGTTGTTGCTCCTCCAGTGCCAGCTCCCAGTCCAGTGCCAGCTCCCAGTCCAGTGCCAGCTCCCAGGTGTGCCCTGTGCACAGCTGGGTTTGCAGGGAGGCTGTGCCACGGCATCCTTGGGATAACAGCCTTCCCTGGCACTGCTGCACCAAAACACAGCAGGGTTTCACTCTGTTAACACCCTCAGCCTTGTGCTGGGGGGTGGGACAGGAGACAACTGGCAGAAGGATGGAATATCCTGAAAACCCACGCCCTGGCACTGCACGGGGTGGATCCAGGAATCCAAGGGCCTCCCAGTGGGATGTTTGCACTTGATGCTGCTGTCTGCTCTTTGGGCACACACTGAGGCCAGTTCAACCCCTCATAGCCACGAGCCCCTTGATGAGTCCCCCCTGGCAGAGCCTGCGGAGTGCCAAGGCTGTGCTGGAGGGATGAGATACTGGGATGCACTGGGAAGGGCAGTGGGTCAAACGGGTGATCCTGCCCCTCTGCCCAGCCCTGGGAGGCACATCTGGAGTG
>WBMV01004522.1:189656-220148 GCA_013396655.1 Campylorhamphus procurvoides
CCTCAGATTCCCTCAGGGTCCCTCAGAGCCCCTCAGGGTCCCTCAGATTCCCTCAGGGTCCCTCAGAGCCCCTCAGGGTCCCTCAGATTCCCTCAGAGCCCCTCAGGCTCCCTCTGATTCCTCAGATTCCCTCAGGGTCCCTCACAGCCCCTCAGGGTCCCTCAGGCCCCCTCAGGCTCCGGCCCCGCCGTCTGATGCCCTCCTCTCTTGAAAAATAAATAAACGGAGGGACTAACTTATCCACCACCGCCCCGTAATTCGCTCAGGAAAGCCAAGAGGACGTTCGCAAGTTTCCACGCCGGGAAGAGCAGGTTTCCCTGAAGGAGTTCGGGACTGGGTTCTCCTCCAAACGCAGTCCCCAGCCGTGTTTTTGGGGATCGGGGCTGACTGAGGGGAGGGAGCCGAGGAATGAGAGGGCTCTGTCGGTTCTGCTTTGGGCTTGGTTGGCCTGGAGTGGGTCTGGTGGGGACAGCGGAGTTCACACACGTGCAGACCCAAAACAGGAGGAAAAGAGCCCTGATGGAACTCCTCAGTGTAAGGCAGCGCTGAAGCTCGGTTTTTTAAAGAAAACAATCTTTTCTTTTAATTTGCTGGGGTATATCCGTGTTTTTGTTTCGCTTTTTGCTGCCCACAGATGCTGGGGCTGGGCAGGTGTGCTGATTTGGTGTTGTGGTGACAGCTTTTTAAAAGTCACTCGAAGCACAGCGATCTCGGTTGGGAGGGTTTGTGGCACTCGTAAATCTCACTAAGTTGTTCCTGTTCTATAACAGGTGCCTGAACGGGCACAGAAATCTGAAGAACTGTTTTCCTTCCTTATCCTTTAGGGGCAAGAGAGTATCAGCCTTGATATTAAATGAAATGGGAGCCCGTAGGCAGCTGACCTGAGAGGTGAAGAGCAGAGACCACCCCAGTTTGGTGTGAGAACCCTGTTACTGTATCTAAAGGAATTGAAGCAGGTTTACCTTCGGTGCTACTTTTTTCCCTACTCTTGTTAAAAAGTGTCTTGGGTGGGAAAAGCCAGCCCTGTATAGCTCCGTGAAATGGACTGCTTTGTTTTTCACTTGTACAAAGTATACTGTATGCTGAAGTTAAATATTATTGCTTCACAGAGCTTGAAAAAATTCTAAAATGAAAACAAACCCCCATTCAGGAGCAAATATTTGCAGTGGACAGGTACTATGATTTATTTCTTTCTGGTTTGTTTTTCTTTTCTTGCGGAAAGTTAGTCTTTCCTAAAAAAACAAACAACCAACCCACGCCCCATCCTTAGCTCCCAGTGGGCTGGGATCAGGCACCTGTTCTCTTGGGGAGGGGATGTTCCCAGGGGAACAGAAATGTTGGCTTTCTGTCAACTGATCTGTTGTGGGCCTGCCTGTGTAAGCGTTTTGGTGCTGGTCCCCAAGGGTCTGATCCGCAGTGGAGTCAGTCCCTGGTGGGTTGGAATGCTGTGGGATGTCACCCTGGAGCTCAGTGTGTGGGTGAGGTTTGCTTCCCTCTCGTCCCTCAGGAGTTCTCTGTGGCCTCCTCTGTTCATGCCCCTGAAGCTTGAATGGTGGGTAGAAGTTTTTAATCATTTAAGTTCCTGCTGTAGTTGGAGATCTCTCTTGAGTCTTTCAGTGACCACAGGGAGCTTAGTCACTGTTTTGTCCTCAGGATCTGTCTAGGCAATGGGTTTGTCCTGTTGTCTTCCCCCTACAAATTCAGCTTTCCCTCAGTGCATATTTGTTCTCATAGAAATGTTGCTCTTCCCCCCAAGTTTAAGCTGAGTGTTTGTTAAATGTGAAGCCAGTGGGTAAACTCTGACATTTGTGTTCTAGGAGATGCAGGGTAGACATGCAAGTTGCAATGGCCAGAACTGCTCCTCTGAATGCAGCATTCATCAGCACAAAGCCTGCTAAGCTGATATTAGATGGTAAATGGTTTGCTTTTAGTCCCCCAGAAAGAGGCTTTATGTGTCTCAGGGTGACGGCAGTTGACATAAATCAAATATACAATTGTCCACAAAATAACTTAATCTTCTCTTGTTGCTCATTCCAATGGCCAGCTGCACTTAGAGCAGAGCTGCCACCAGCAGTAAATGCATTACTGGGGCTTGGAAACGTGGGATTGATAAATAGCTGAAGTCTCATCCTTCAGCATGGGTTTGTGCAGGATTTTTTCAAGTCTGATGGTTAAATAACATCTTTTGATGCACAAAAAAAGTGTTACACTGAGGGTAACCCAGTCTAATGTTGTGGGATATGAACTCAGGGAAGAGTTAATTCCTGGTGTGAATTTATATGGTGAACTGTATATTTAAGGGGAGGGGATTTTGTCTTGAAACATCAGAAATTACTTGTCAAATGCAGAAGAGTAAACTTCATCATTTAATTGGTACAGACAATCCTGCAGCTCTGTGGTCTGAAACTATAGAGTAACTTCTGGCAGTCCCACTCCTCCTGCATCTCCAGGGGAAAGCAACAGAACAGTTTTCTTTAAAGATGAAAACAAGACAGGAACTAGAGCAATAAATAAATTATCAAGGAAAACTTACTTTCCTTGTCATGAATAATTTGATCAGCATGGGAAGCATTAAAGTGGGCAGCTGTTGTAGTTGATGCTGTCTTTTACTTGTGAAATCAGTTAATCTTGTGAGGCTTGCATTGATGTATCTCTTAACACTTTGTAGAGATCAAAAAAGCAAAGGAAACCAGTGGGTCAGCAAGAATCGTGAATCTTTATGCCTCAAATATCTGGTTTTCTGAGTTCTCAGTAATTTAGGTGGCAGATTTTAAACTCTGGGTCCAAATCTACAGTTTAAACTTTGTGTTGTCTGCCTTTAATATTTATACCTGCTAAGTTGCAATTTGTCAGCTGACATGTGGCTTTATGAGAGTTGCAACTGATTGGAGTGTGAAGGAAGCAGATACCTGGAATTGTAATGTGATAAACTGGCTTTGGGAGGCGACTTCTGTGAGATTTTGGTTGTCTGAGGGACTGTTGACTTTCTGGTTTTCCTGGTAAAAGGGAGAAGTGGTTGATTACAAATGGTAGCCTCGGTTTATGGGATTCCACAGGAGTGAGATATGTCCTGAAGCAGCAAAAAGAAAGACAACTAGACAGCTATTCACCTTTTAGTAACGAGGAACAGACAATATTAAGTAAGAGTTTGGCACGAGCAGGTTGTGCAAACAGATGGAGTTTGTGTGAGGTGGCAGAATGAATGGGAGGGAGGAAGTGCAGGGCTCTGTATGGGAGAGGAAGAGTGTGTGCTGTATTACAACTCAGATTAGCTGTGCCTCTGGTGTTCCACAGTCTGAGCCTGTGATCACTGATGGGCTGTACAGGAGCTCCAGCCTTAGCAAGGATCTTGGCATGTTGGGATTCCTTAGATTGCCTTTCACGGAAGGGGAAATAAAAAACCCTTTTGTTACCTTTGAACAGATAAAAAGGTTGTGAAACCTTTTTTCTACTGCGTGCAATAAAGATAGCTATTTACAATTCTCTGAGAGCACGGAGTGTGATGTCACATTAAGTAAGGCACTGTTGATGCATTTATAAAACGTGCCAAGGTGTTTTGGCAATTAAATCTCCTTGTAGTAAAACAAAGCTGAGCAGACAAACCCTTGGAAAACTTCAGTCAAGTGTGTACCTCACCAGAAAGCTGTGCTTGGTTGAGGGTCCTTTTTAGAAGCCACTGTAGGAGAATAATGCTTATGAGAAACACAGCTGTGCTTAAATTGGGTGCAATTCAAATGAAGATATTGAGCTGTGCTGAGCCAGGGGAGTTACAAAGACAGGAGTGTATGGAAAGGGAAGGGAATGACAGTCAAAACTTCCATTCCCATAACTGGGGGAGGAGGGAATGAAAGCTATCACTTCAGTAAGACATGTGGCCACCCTGAGGAGGACAGAAAGAGCCAAGCAAAGTGTCTTGACAGAAGCAGCTTGTTGCCTGTGGGGAGCTGTGTGTGCTTGGAGGGCTCTGCTGGTTGTCCAGAGCTCTGTGTCCCTGTCCCTGGTGCAGCAGAGGGAGACAACTTCTCTGGCACACTTGTGCTCTGCCAGGAGCTTCCTTGAGGGTCACTGGGAACCCCCACGAAGGACAGAGGTGGCCTCTTCAAGTGAAAAAAGAACCTCCTTAGAGCTGAAGGGATGGGTGAGTTCCAAACAACGTTTCCTTGTCTGCAGAGGAGCTGCTGTGTACAAGCCAGCCAAGGTGTGGAGGACCCACCACAGGACCCCTCTGACCTGTTTGAAGCTGAACTTTGAATTTGCCACTTTAGGTTTCCAGGGGTCACACGTGAGCCCAGAGGAGGTGCCAGGACACAGGTGTGCCCTGGAGCTGCCCCTGTATCTCCCAGTGCAGAGCAGTCTCTCTGGCTGCTGAGCTGGATTTGAACCAGGCTGTGGAAAAGGCAGGAGCTGTTTCTCTGTTTTCCCCTTCTTTCCATAAAAACTGAGGAAAAACCTTTCCCTTCAGGAGACATTCCCCTCTTAAAAATTAGCCAGGCAGAAATAGCAACCCTTAGACCAATGGCATCGAGCTCTTTTTGTCTTGCTTTGTGTATTGTAGAAGTGTTTATTACAGACCTTTCTTAAAATTTGTTGTAATTACATTTTACAATGAGCAGTTGCATAATGTGTTCCCTGCCCTTCCCTCTTGCTGGTGCCTTATAAGGGAGGGAACCAGAATGGCAGCCAAATATCAGCCCGATGATGAAAGAATTGTTCCACTTAAAATGTCACTAATTTTGAGCCTGCTGAGTCCTGTATGGGGAGGGAAGCTTACATTAGTAGCTCCCCAGACAAAAGCATTGCACTGCATTGTTTAAAGGCAGTTGTTGTTTCTCAGAGTTCAGGATAACCAGGTTCCTCTCTTCTGGGCTCCTGGAGTTTGGCAGAGCAGGAGAGGAGAACAAATTGAATTACAAGGTAAGCACTTAAGTGGGAATACCTGTTTTTTCAAACTTGATATGGAGAATGAAGCCTATTTAGCCATAATTAAAAATACAATTTAGCAACTTCTAACATCTGGAACTATGAGGGAATTTTGTGTTCTGCCTATGAGGTTCTCTGTGAGACTCTGGGCAATCTTACAGCTGGTGCAAACAGGTAACAACCAGCTGTTAAATCACATTCCTCTTTGGTGCAGTAATGGCTTTTGGTTATCAGATATTTGTGTGCCACATACTCTTGGTGAGGCTTAGCAATTCAGTTTGGAAGGCTGGCAGAGCTGGGATTGTTCAGCCTGGAGAAGGGAAGGATCTGGGGTGACCCAATTGTGGCCTTGCAGTGCCTGAAGGAGCCCCCAGGGAAGGTGGAGAGAGACTATTTCCAAGGGCTGGAGTGACAGGACAAGGGGAATGGGTTCACACTGACAGAGAGCAGGGTTAGGTGGGATATTGGGAAGGAATCCCTCCCTGGGAGGGTGGGCAGGCCCTGGCACAGGTTGGGCAGAGAAGCTGTGGCTGCCCCTGGATCCCTGGGAGTGTCCAAGGGCAGGTTGGATGGGGCTCTGAGTGACCTGGGCTGGTGGGAGGTGTCCCTGCCCATGGCAGGGGGTGGGATGAGATGATCTTTAAGGTCCCTTCCAACCCAAACCATTCTGTGATTCTGTGAAGTGAGGTCGGTCTTGTGGTACAGATCAAAATGGTTGCATGTTTTGGAAAGTAATGAAGTGCTTTGCAGCAAATTCTGACTTTCAGGGTAAGGTGAAAAAGAGGAATTTTCTCATTTCTGGTGTCATTAACTTGCACCTTTGTCACTGATGTTCATTAGCTTTGTCTGTGCTTGGCCAGCCCACTGAAGTGACAAAGAGCTCAGGCCGAGCAGGTGAGTTGCTGTTCTTTATGACTGACTTGCCCTGTTTCACTTCTGTCCATCAGAAGGTTTGTGGTGCCTAAAGAAAGTGTCTCTTACTAAACTAAGCTGTCTGCTCACAGTTTAAAAGAGGTTCTTTCCTTCACTCCATGAAACTGGTTACAGCATGTATGTCTCTTTCTAGGAATGTGGGAGAAAAGGAAACATTCACATTCAGGTGTTTTTTGGGGGGAGACCAAACAAACCGACCATAATTAAATAGTCAGTACAATTTCTAGTGAAGTCTTACTGTTTAATCCTTGCCCAGCCTTCACAGCCATAGGTCATGTCTGGTGAAATAATGACTGAGGGCAGAGCAGCAAAGGTTATTAAAACATTCGTTTTCCATGGCTTCAACTCTCCAATCTCTTGCAAAGCAAAGGGTAGAGATGACCATTTTATGCTGAAGTGTATTAGGTGGATCCTCCTAGGCTTAATTATTTCCCTGCTCTGTCTGTCTTTTCAGGGACTTCAACAGAGAAGGGAAGTTCATATAAAAAAAGTATTTTGTGCATCTTGTACTTTTGATATGGTGACCTCAACACTCAGTTGCACTAGTGGCTGTTCAAGTGGATGTGATGTGTTCCAGCTCCTCCAGCCAGGACTGGTGGTGCTGGCATTGCTGTGGGGTGACCTAAAGGAGCTTTGGTTTCTCAGGAGGCACCTGAGCACAACGTGCCCTACTCCCTGCTCTGAGGGCAGGCTGCAAGCCTCACCTCTGGCAGCTGGGCTTCATTCACAGTCTTAGGCTCACCCTCGGATACCTTTAAGCCCCATTTAATCCCAGAGGACACCTGATTCATGGGAACTGTTTGCTTTTGCTCACAGACCTTTAAGCCACTTCTGTAGTGGCACATGAAAGAGCAAATCCCTTTCAGTGTCCAGGAAAAAGAGATGAATGTTCTATCCCCAAAAGCAGGGGAGAGAGAATTTCTGGTGTCTGAGCACTCACACTGACCTCCAGCACTGGCTGGAGTTGCTGCTCACAGCTTGTGCTGCAGCAAAGAGGTTCCTTGGAGCCTGCCCAAAATGCTGCTGCCTTCACCTTCAGTCCTCAGCAAGGTGCAAAACTCTGCCCTTTTTGAGGGGATCTCTGTGCCTGTTGGAATAAGCAAAATAACGTTCTGCTTGGTAAAATCGTCTTTGCAATCAAAAGCAACACTTAGGAAAAAAACCCAAAACAATAGCTATGCATTCATTTTTTTCATATGTGTTTTATATCAAAAGGACTGAAATCATAGTGGAAAGTCAAAAATGAAAAAGGAAGTAATTATGAAGTAATTGGGGGGAAATTATTACACTCTAATAAAGATAAGTAGTTTTAGCTCATTTTCCCTCTGCCCTTTTTGTTAAACAAGCAGCAATATTTAGGAAAACCAATTGCATTTTTAGAAGGTCCAGTGGCAGGTTCAGATTTTGACCCCTGGGTTTGGGATGAGCAAGTGCTGCAAGAGTGGAATTAGAATGAAAATACTGGTTGTGTTGTATTGTTCTTTAAAAAAATCCCAAAAATGGAAACCTGTTGGTACTCTTTGTCTTTTTTTCCCTGTAGAAGTTTACTTTGAGGCTGGTCCTGACAGTGACTCCCCTGTTTACTGGGCTGTAGTTTTCTCAGAGTGAGAACCACAGTGTACATGTCTTTTGTTGGCTCTTTTGCTGAGTGCTCTGAATTGCTCGTGTCGTGTTTAAAGGGCTGAGAGGATAAAAGCTTCTGTGGCCTTACCTGGGATGTTAGAGAGAGTGAATCTGACTCTCTGTGCAGTTGAAGAATGTTGTTGCATGATGAGACTTCCTTCTGTCAGTGCAGAATCCGAGTGCTTTCCCTCCCTCTCCTGCCTGGCAAGGCTGGGGTTTGCTGCAGAGTTAAGGCCCACCCACATTAATGGCATCTAAATGAATATTTGCCACTGACTGATATATTAATAAAATAAATTTCTTATTCTTGATTTCCTTTGGGAGCCCTTAGTCAGTGCTAATTCTAAGCAAGAAGCCTCTTTTGTTGATAAATCTGCTGCCCATATTGAATTTGGTGGTATAATTCTCATCAGCTTGGAGGGAGAGGGGGCTGAGAGGATAACCCAGCCTCTGTCGTGGGTACCTGGGCTTTTTTTGGGGTGCTAGGTAGAGAAAGAAGATGTGACTGTACTGGGGTGTTTGTACAAGTGCTTTTTCAATACTGAACCCTATGGTGCTCTTTGAGGTCCCCAGCACGTTTGACCCTGCGTGCTTCCCAGTTTAGCAGCTGTTTACAAAGCACCCAAACTCTGTGGGCTTTCATCTTTGAATGAGCCACATTCTTTTTGCTCAGCTCAGCATCTCTAAATTTCCTGAGCAGCTCCAGTGCCCTAACACTGTGCTGGGGTTCTGTTACATGGGGCCATCCAAATGCACAAAGTTCAAAGCAATTAATGTGCTGCCTCTTTCAAAGCCATTGCTCTGAGCTGTGCTTGTGAGAGGTGTAGCTGAAACGACTCTGTTTGCCCAAAGCACAGTTTGAAACGTTGTTCCTTAGTTTTCTAAATCTGCATCCCTTGTTTTGTGCCCCCTTCCAGCCGAGAGACCAAGTGAATACACCTAATGGTGAAATGAAGCTGTTGGTTCGAGGTGAGCTTCTGTTTCTGTGCTGTATTTCCTTACATGTTGGAGGTTGGCAGGTCTTGGGCTTTACTACTGGGAAAGTGTTGGGTTACATGTGTTACTTACAGAAATACCTGGTTGGTTCTTGTTTGTAGAAATGCACTGGGGTGCTCTCACCAAAGATGCTGGCTCAAAAGCAACTGGTGTTTTGAAGGACTGTGCTATTTTGAGGGAGGACAAACCTTTTTCCCTGCCTTATTCGGTCCTTGGCCTTTAGAATGGTATCAACAAAGGAAGTGAGTCTTACAGATGCTTTTGTGCTGTGGTTCCTAATTTACTGAGGGCTGGACTGACATCCATTGCCTCCTTTCACGTAAGCCCCCAAGAGCTTTTTCCAGCTCCTGCCTGGACCAGGTCTTGGAGCTGAAAGATGCCATCCCTGCCTGCCAGCCTTGCTCACAAGAAACAGAACAACTTGCATTACAAATATTTCAACAGTAGGGTTCAGCCTTTGAAGTTTTGGCACTTACTTGGCAAAGGATGTCTCCCAAGAGGTATTTTTAGCAAACTCTATGTATAGAGAACTTCAGATAGTCATCTTTTTGCTTTGTGTGGGGAATATTTTTGCTGTCTGTGAGGTACACAGAGTTCAAGGCTGTAAAAATGGCAAGATGGTGAAGCCACAGTTGGATTCAAATTGTCTGAAGTTTATTTGCCCATCCACATTAGGCAGTTTCTGGGTCCTCCTCTGCTGGGGGGTCCATCTCCCAGGGGTGAGGGGAAGAGGGATGCCACCTGTTTTGTTTGCTCCTTTTGGCCGTTGAAACATGTTTTAGCTGTGAGTGAAATCCTTTTGCTGAGGCTGGGTCTGTGAGAGTGCTTGAGAAACCTGTTACAGTCAGATGAGCAGGAGAAGCAAACTGCTAAATTCAGGTATCATCATCACAGCAAAACTTGTGCATTCCCAGACTCCTTTTGTTTTGCCCTTTGTTTTTCTCCAGAAGAGCATGAAGAATGTGCTCCTTCAACAGCAGCTGCAAGAGCCCCAGGGCCCCATGTGATCCTGTTGTACCTCTAAAAACCTCTTTTTTTCTGTTTCCTTCTGTAATTCGAGATTTTCCCATAGTTCATTGTGCCATTTAGTGTTAAAAATAGGATTCCATAAAGCATTTTTATGTTCCTTAAGTGCAGACATTTGATTCTTCCAACGTGTACCTGTGGGAAGCTCTGCCAGAGAAGCTGCTCTGCCCAGCACTGACCTGATCTGACTGTAATACAAAACTCAAGGTAAGAGTCAGGGCTAGTGCAGCAATTCCATGTCTCAGCTCTTCCCTCAGGTTTTTGGCAGCTTCTGCAGGTTGCCCTCTGTGCCTCACATGCTGGAATGGTGCTGCAGGCTGCTGGAGATCCTTGTTACAAGTCAGGGATCTCTGGGCAAGTCCTTCCCTTGCTCATGAACCTTCCAGCTCCTCCAGGATCAAGCCTGGCTTTATTTCCTTCCCTTCACACTCAGGGCTGATGCAGTTGCCTACCTGCATTACCAAGATCACCTGTTTTATGTTTCAGTTTTGCAAAGTACCTGAAGATCTGGGTGAAAAATACTTTAAAGGGGGAAAACCTCATTGCTTGAAGGCTGGGAAGGAGGTCCCTGAGCCAGGGAAGCAGGATAAAGCTGCAGCTCCAGTTCATTGGAGGTGAAGATCCTTTCTGGCATTATTAACATGAGGAATAACCCAAAGGAGAGGAAAGCAGCTTGAGGCTTGGGAGCCACCCCAGGAGACCTTTGCAGCTCTGGGCATGCTGGGGAGAGGGAGGGCACACCTTCCCTCCTGGAGGCTGCCAGCAGCTTCCCTGGGCTTTCAGGATTTGCTGGAATTTCCATAGTTTATTTTGCAAAATTTCACTTGAGGGGATGCCAAAAAAAAAAGCAAGGCAGCCTAGCCTCCAGATCTTGCTTCCATCCTTGTGTTCTCCTCTTAGATCTGGGGAGAATAATGAAATTTTCATTATGGATCTAGGCTAGGGAGGTAGGGCTCAGCATCAATAGGGCATAATCTGGGGAGTACAAAGTGGTGGTTTTTCACAGGTCTTGTCTGACTGCCAGGGGGGCTTCTAAAAGAAGGGATTTCTCTTGGTTTTCTTTCTGTAAATGAGTGCAGTTAAAATGTATTTTAAGGCTCAGTTGAAGCAATAATTAATCACCCGAGGAATCACAGATGTAAATGTTTCTGATTCTGTGCTAATACTACATTATTAGGCTGCCTTCTCTTGATTTTGGTGCTCCTTGTACTTGCAGAACTGAAGAGAATAGAGCAGAGCAGCTGCTTCCCAGTGATTTGTGGAATTGAGATGTATTCTCTGTTACCCTGTGTTCCATCAGTGTGACAAACCACATTCCTGGTATTGTGTGGCTCGACTGGGAGGGTGTAAAACTTTCCCAAGGTTTGCTGTTTATCAGCCCTTTAAAAAGCAGCTGATGAATGTTATTTGCATATGAGCAGCAGAGTGTGCAAACATTGGCTGGGGAGCCATTCCAAGGAATGCTTTCAGCTGGACTCACAGGAGCAACATTTCACTGAGGCTGCTCAGCTTGGAAATGCTGTCACCAAACTTGGCCTCCTGCAGTGGATTAATATTTCACTGTCCTTTCTCTTGCTCTTCCCCATAAGTTTTCCTCCTGTTTCTGAAAGCTGAAATTCCAACTGTGTCCCTGGAACGGTGCAAACCATCTCAGTTGCTTATCTTGCCCCACACCCTTCCAAATCCACAGTGCACAGACTAAAGCCTGCAGTCATCACACAGGCACCTCACACAAGTGCACTGACAAAGAAGGGCCATGTCTCGTGTTTTGGGTTAAATAACAGATTTTCAGGGTGAATTGATAGCTTGTAATGCTCAAGACCACAGTCCTTTGTGCCTCCTACCATGCCCTGCTGGCTATAGGGATGATGTTTGTTCCCTTGAAGGGTAAATGGGGCACACCCGAAGTACATTTTTCTCCCTCTTTATTTTTATTTTTTTGTATCCTATAGGGTTTGGGTTTGCACATGGGAAATAAAATAGCACCCAGATATCTGTTTCTTAATGCAGCTTCCTATGTTGTAGCCACAAGAGCATCCTTCCTCTGTACATGCATCCTCTGCAATTAGAAAACTCAAAATATTCATGACTTCGGCGCTTGCATCCTTGGCAAATACCAGAAATTTCAGGGAGTTTTATTTTGCAGACAGATTTGTCCCCCTCAGGTTACCATGAGAGGCTGTGTTTGGGATTCCTGGGCTGGTAACTGTGCTGGGAGAGTTGAGTGGAATGAGAGGAGATGCGTTAAGGGATGAGGGAGAAATCAGAGTGAACCTAAAAGTTCCTGGAGTGTCCTTGTTGATCAGGCATTGCTGTTCATCAGGGTGAGCCATTTCCATGAAATCCAGTGGACTGTGCTCTGTGTTGTGCAGCTGAGTTTGCCTGAGGAGAACTGCAGGACTGTGTGGCCAGGACTGGAGGGATCAGCCAGTGCAGAGGAAAGGACCTGTGTTTCTAAGAAGCAACTGTAGGTGTTCAAACAGGGCTTGGCAGCAATGCCTGTCCTTTCAGTGTCGGGGCCCATCCCCATAAGGAAATGTTAATGTTAAATCATATTGCACAAGTGGAAATGAGCTCATTCTTCCGACGGCTTATTTGGGTTTTTCTCTGGTTGCTATTTATGGGAAATAGCTGGTTGTATCCAGCTTGTCCAGCAGTTCAGGTGGCTGCCTGAAAGATTCCTTTATTTGCAGCTCCACTGGGCTCCATCTGTGCCCATTGTTTGCCCTGAGCTGGCGTTTCCTCAGGTTTCCTGCAGGTAACTCCTCTTGTGTTTATCTCCACTTGGCAGATAAAGGGCTGAGGGAGGCACAGTGGCACTTGGTCACCTCGCAGGGCAGGAGAGGCACCCTTGAACAGAGCAGTGAGAGCCATTCTGCAGGAGCACAAGTGCTGCTCCATCCCCCTGGCAGGAGGTGCTCCATGAGGAGTCCTGCTCCTTTCCTCACTCAAAGAGTGCTTAACCCTCAGGACGTGCTCCAAGGCTGTTCTTGAGGCTCCTTTGGTGGGAAAGGTTGGCTCCCAGAGCATTTGTCACCTTTTTCTGTTCTTCTTGCCATAATCCATTCCATCTTGAAAGCATAGGAAGCTGGGTTCTTTAAGATTTATTTGGTTTTAACCTGGAAATGGACCCTTTCTCGCGTGTTTAACATCCAGCTCTAATATCTTAGAGAAACTTAAGCAAATCTCTTCTGTCCCTTTTCCTTCTCAATTTGTCTTGCAGCTGGATATAGCCAGAGCTTTTACCCACACCCTGTTTTGCCTCTCTTGGCCTTTAACTAGGAAACCAGATAATGGAGTCAAATATCTGAGGCTAATTTAAAGGAAAACACCACCCATTCCCAGTGAGCTTTCCCAGTCCAAGACTGAAGCATTAGCTTTCACTGGGAAATACCCATCACCAACATCATCTTTCCCTTAAACACAAGTCTTTTATTTCCTTTTCCTTTCTTCCCTTTCTCTTCTCTTCCTAGAAGGGTGCATATGGGACTGTGTATCAGGGATCATAACAAAGCACTCCTGGTCACCCTTGAGCCCTGGAGGAGAGGAGAACTTCCTGAAGGGAAGGCTGCAGGAAGACTCTGTGAGTCTGCCTTGGAAGAGCTGTTTCCCTCTATAGCTAAACTCTGAATTTCAGAGGGATAAGCCCCAGCTTATTGCTGTGTATTTATGTTCTCAAAGTGATACCTACACTGCTACAGTGAGATATATATATATAGACCTCACTAAGGCAGCACTAAGGTGGTCTGCTCTGTGTGCCCACAGGTATCTCCTTCCCCAAAAATCACAGTTAAAGAGACGAGCTGTTGCAGTGGGATTGGAACAGGCAAACATCTGTTCTCCAGTACTGCACGTGCTGCCAACATGCACTACCTGCATTTGGGGATTTGTAGGGCCACAGGGATCTGCTGTGCTCATTAGCCCTGACCAGAGGCACTGCACAGGCCATTGCAGGTCACTGATGCTCTGCAGCTCATTTAGAAGCCAGCTCCTGTGCTGGCACAGACTTATCATGTGTAATTACTTGATTTGATTGATGGGAGCTAAAAAGAGCCTGGCTAAGAGTCGGGGATTCGAATGTACATCAGTGAGAAAGAGCAGCAAAGCCAGTGCTCTCTTCTCCAGGATTCTTTGATGCAGAAGGCCCTCCTGGTTCCCCAAGGTCCTGCTTCCCTCTTGGAAAACAGGAGCTTTACAGCATGCCTAAAATGTGAGAGTGTGGTTTCTTGGATCAAAGCCACAGATGCGTTGCAGTTTCTTTGGCACTTCATGTAGGAGATGCATCAGAAGCTCCTTTTCTTCTGTCTTGTGTCTCTTGGCCATGAGAGAAGTGGAGAAATTCACTGTGACTGAATGTTCCTTTTGGACATTTGGACATTTTTTGGACTGGGACATATTTTCCATTGGACCTGAGTAGAACTTTAACCAGAAAACCAGCTGAGGAGAAAACAGCTTTTTGGTCACTGACCTTGCTGTGTTTGCAATCATTTCATGGCCTAAAACATTACAACAAAATATTTAGTGCTGGATTTTTTTATGGCAGTTAATTTAGCAGATCTTAAAGCAATGTTTCCTTATGCCTGGATGCAAGTACCTGCTAAAAGCTGTGAAAATGCTTAAGTGCACAGGAATGCAATGACTCCAGTAAAGAGCAGAGCTTCCTGTTTTCAGACACTTCTGAGAGGACAGATTTGCAGCGCTGTGACAGAGATCCAAGGGAGCTGAAGTGAAGCTCTGCAGTGCTATTTCACTGCACAGCATTGTTGGCTTCCCAGCAGGCTGCTGCTTCCTCCTGTGCCCAGGAAATTAAAACTCAGTCACTCGGTAAATCCTGGGAGAAAGGGATGGGACTGCGGGTCTGGTTCCCTCATCAGGTCTTGTGCTTCCTCTGGCCGTGCAGGGTGTTGTCCTGAGCTGACCTCCCACTGGGAGCACTCCTTGGAGTTCACAGTGTGTGGATTCACCAGCACCTCTGCTGCCTCCCTCTTCCTGGCTCTGGCCCTCCATCCTTGCTGGTGGAGCACCCTGAGGCAAGTGGAGCCGACATGTCAGTGACCTCCTTAGTGGGTTTGTGTTTCTGAACTTCACATGACCAGTCTCCCATTGTTTGGGAAAGCCAAGGTTACCATGCTGGCATCCAAAGTTTCTTTGCTGCTTGAAGTGGGCAAAAGATTAAAGGGAAATAAATGGAGTGCCTCTATCTTCTGTAGGTGTAGGTATGCCTAGTTTATACGTATTCCCATATATATTTCTGTGTATCCATACATAGTTTCCCCCTTTTCCTGTCAGGGAAGTGAATTTGTGTTTGCTGCTTGTCCAAAGCAGCAGAGAACTCAATCACGGCCCTTGTCCATGGGAGAGCCGTGTTGAATAGCAGGAAATCCTGGAGTGCAGCACAACTCCAATATCCAGTTTTTATTCCATATTAGGCAATATTTCCTTATCATTACTGCGGGTGTGTTGGAATGATTTCCAAGATTCATTGCTGGGAGCCAAATGAAAGGACGAGGCAGCTCCGTCTCTTGCTCCTCGTTTTCGGACAAGCTCCATGGGCAGGAAGGAGCAGGCTGAGCCTGGGGAAGGGTGGCCAATCCCAGCAGGTGAGAGCAGCCTCACCAAAGCCATTCCAAAGGAATCCTTCTCAGCCTGGGCTCTGCAGCTCCTCGTGCTGGCACAGAACATGGAACAGCAGCAGGAGGGAAACAGGCAGATGGTGTGGTGGAAAAGGGGATGGCTCCTTCCAGTCCTGGCTCCTTCCAGCTTCCAGTGTGTGCACACTGTGGCCTGGGCTGGGAGGGGTTTGTCACAGGGGCTTTTGGCCTGCTCTAGTCAGAGCCCCACCTTGGCATTTTGGGGTAACTATGGATGTAGGAGGCTTCTCCAAGGTATTTCTTTGTTTTGAAAGCATTTTTTTGGGGTTATTAAGCTCTCCTGGAGTTCAGGGTCTGTGGGCCTCATTGTCCCTTGGGTCTCCCTGGTGTTCCCACCACCACTGTGGCTGCAGCCTTTCCATCCCAAGTGTCTGTGAGTGTCCCCTCCAGGGTTTCTCATGGCTGTGGGAGTGTCCCCTGGGTTTGGTTTATGAGCTGGGCCAGGCCAGGCATGGAGCACAAGCTGCTTTTAGCTGGCACTATAAAGGGCAGCTCCCCCAGACACTCCGTGGGGAAAGCAGGAATGACTTAAAATGGCCAAAACATTTGAGCATCTTCTGCTTTTAAATAGCAGAGCCTATTCCAACCAGGATAATTTTACTCTCCTTTTGAGTGCTACTTTAAATAGAACACATATTCATCCTGCAGCTTTAAAGTAGCAAAACTTAGTCAAAGAGAATGCAGCACCAGGGACTTTGGTGTCACTGATGTCTTGCTGAAGTTTTGTTTGGTTTATCCCTCTCAGTGGGGATTGTTGTGAAAGCTGGAGGGTGTCAGAAGGATCTGGTCATGCCAATAACCCTGAAGAAGAAGAAGGATCTCCATGTGAAGTATCTGATTTATTTTATTTGTCAGGGGATGTTGCTTCCTTTAGGTGGCAGGTTAAATAAAACAGGGGCTTGTGAATGGTGATACTACTGAAAACATGAATTGTTTCATAATGCAGTATTTATTTTTCTGTCTGAAACACCCCCAGAGCAGTGCTTGGCAAATGTGCTGATTTGATAACTCTGAGCTTCAGAACAGCAGCGAGGATCATCCTGAGGCTGGAGAATGGAGATTAGCAATAGGTTAAAACCTATTGAGCTGAAGGGATTTTTAGTTGACATGAGTGAGCTTTAGACAAGGTTCTGTTCTGAACATGGAAAGCTGTATTTAGTACTGACACAAGTATTGAGATCAAAGTCCAAGACGTGACAAATACTGGCCCATAACTGACACAGTTGTGAGGAGTGGGGTTTTCTTACCTTGCTTCAGGGTCCTGGAGCATTTGGTGTTAATCAGCAGCTTTGGAAGTGGATTAAAAGTGGGTTGTAGCAAAAGAAGGCAGGAAGCCAGCTGTGCCCTGGGCTGCCCTGGGAGTGTCCCAGGCCAGGTTGGATGGGGCTCTGAGTGACCTGGGCTGGTGGGAGGTGTCCCTGCCCATGGCAGAGGGGTTGGAACTGGATGATCTTTAAGGTCCTTCCCAACCCAGACCATTCCATGATTCTACGATTCTCCCCAGGAGGAGGTTCAATATAAACAGTTGGATGGTGAAAAGACACCAGCACAGTTGCCAAAACCATCATGCAGAAAGTCCTTTTCCCTTGTGGCTGGTCCCACAGCAGGGCCACTTTGTCCCTCTGTGCCATCTCTGTGCCCACCAGCTGCTATGCATCTGTACCCTCGCTGTGTGTTTGTGTGTGGGCTCACACCACGCTGGGCTGTGGTTCCCAAATGTCCCACCACACTGTCCTGCTGAGCCTGGGGCTGTTTATTCCATTTATCTGTCCCTGCCCACTGCATTTGGTGTGAATCATGCTGTTATTTGTGTAGGCTGGGTTGGGGTTTTTTTATTTTTATATATATCCTGCCTGTCTTTGAGAGAATTCAAACAATTTGGAGACAGCGGGGCTGGTGCTTGTCCTTCCAGCCTCGCTGTATCCGTGCTGCTTTCCTAGACAGCACTTGGATTTTAAATATAATCCTTGCCAGCAGTGGTTCCCAGTGCCTGGGGTGGGGAGCTGCTGTGCTGTGTTGTCTGCAAGGAGCCAAGCAGTGTTGCTAAGTCTGTCCTCACTTCTCCCCCAGAAGAGCCCCAGCACCGTGAGAGAACTGGAGTTGCTGAAGGTACCACTTTATTGAGCTGTAGGAGTTTGCTTTGGAGCTGCTCTGGCACCAAAGGCCTCTCTCCTTTCTGTTTTACCTTCTGTTTCTTGAAAAATGCCATGTGTGTACTTCATTTCGGGAGCAAGGTCAATGCCATGCTGAAAAGAAGGGAATTTTCAAATATATGTTGGTATCTGCCTTATCCAGAGGCTTTCTTGGAGAATTGTAAATGGAAACTTCCTGAACTTTGCAGTTTTGCCCTTTCTACTGTAGCAGCAAATTGCCTTCCTGACTGCTGGGCTTTGGGGTGTGCTTGGGGGGATAAAGGAAAATCAGTGTCAGTCTTTCTGTCAACTGGTGTGGTTGTTTTGGAGGAAGGATTGGTGTTCTCTCCATTTTAAATCCAGATGGGAGACCCACCAACATCATTCTGTCCTGTGGGGAAAAGGTGCTTTTTCCTTCTGGGAGAATTGCATGTCGTGTTTGCTCCTGGACTTAAACACGCCCTGAGTCCAGAGTAGATTTGCTCTGGGGCTGTGGGATAATCATACTACACACATGGCTTCAAAAATAAGAATGGGTTCTGTCCTCTCCTCCCTTCCTGATGAGGGAGTGATCCCACACAGTGTTTGAGGGGAGATCAGTTCTCCACGTGCTTTGGCTGCTTCCACCTCTCCTCCTGGGAGCTGCTGCAGCAGGTGGGACTGGAAGCCTCAGTGCTTCTGCTCTCATTAGCCTAAGCCTTAATCCAAGGAAATCTAAGGAAACCATTCATGACAGGCTGTGGGAGCCGCCAAGAAGTGCCCCAGAGAGGGCTGTGGGTTTGGAGTTACCAGTGGCTTGGCAGAGTGTGGTGTGTGGGCTTTTCCACTCTCTCTGGTGGCTCAGCAGAGACTTGCTGGAGGGGGTCTCTTGCAAACCCCACCTGAGGGGCATTTGGCTGCTGTTCCCTGCCCTCCCTTGTGCCCAGGAACATCCTTGGTGCCCATGGCCCAGCAGGCTGGAGGAGAGAGCGGCTCGGGCCGGGAGCTGAGCCAGCCCTGCAGGAGCACAGATGGCATTGCTGCTCCTGGCAGCTCCCAGCTGCTGTCCCACGGGCTGTGCACTGCCCATGACATCCCTTGATGTCTTTCTCCTCCTCAGACACTGGAAGGAAGGCTCCTGGTCCCTGTCAGCCAGGGGGGTTTTGGCCAAATGTGGATGTGACCTCCTCCGAGGGCCAGGGAGCTGGGAGCGAGGCCAGTGATGCAGCAGGAGTGGAATGGTTCCATTATGCAAGTGCCATCAGTTTGTGTGAACTCAGGAGGCTTCTGAGGGCATTTCCAAGAACTCTGGGTGGCACCTTTTCCAAGAGTTCCCGTTACTGTGGTGAGCTCAGTCCAAGCCCGGTGCTGTCAATAAAAGGTCCTTTTGAAGCTCCTTCCTTCCCGCCCCCGGCCCCTCCAGCACCGTTTGTTTCCAAAGGTCGTGCCTAAGGGCTGTGGTGGTTCCTCCCAGCTGAGTGTTTAGTTTGGGATGTGGATTTGTGCTTCCCTGGGGGGCTTGGTAGTGCAAGCAGAGACAGGAGGGAAAAGGCTGGAGAGGTTTCCTCGGCTGGGAGTTCCCACAGGAGGTGGCAGGACACCTTGCCAGGTCTGTGCTCTTTTCCACTTACTTTGGGGAATCTGGAGAGCTCAGGACATTTCGTGGGTTTACAGGGGGGTTTTTTGTTGTAGTTTTGGCTTGTTTGGGGTTCTTTTCCCAGTAACTGAGGACACTCACCTGTGTTTTCCCACTGTGGAAGCACAGCCCCACTGCAGTGCTGGAACTGGCACCTCCTTTTTACAGGCCTAATAAAGCCCAGTGACTTGGATTTGGTGGAGCCTGAGTTTGGGAGTGTTTGTAGGAGCAAACAAATGACCAGGAAATCAAACTGCAGCCTTGTTTGATCCTCTGGGAATATGAGAGGAATATCCGGAGCTGGGGTGTGCCCCTTCTACCTTAAGTAAAGGTTAATCCATTCCAAGCCTGGCTTAGTGCTGCTCTATCCTGATGCCCCAAAATTATCAGAAGGCGGGTTTTCCCTCTTGAAATAACTTAAGCAGTTTGCTCTGTTTGTTCTGGGGATGTCAACACAGTTTTGCTCTCATTTGTCTCTTTTATATTTATCTTTTCCCACCTATCAAGGGGAAAAATAGGGTGAAATTGTCCAACAAACTCACCAGGGAGAACAGTGCTAAATTCTCCCAGCTTTTGCACGTGTGTCCAGCATAGGGTGAGTCTTTGTGTGAAGAAGACAACCCTTCAGTTTTTAGTAAAGGCTATTAAGAATTGACAGATCTCATCTTTTTTTAGTGGAAGACTGAAGGGGATAAAAGATTGATTAAAAAATAGAAATATTGACATCACTTTGAAGCAGCTGCAGTGCTATTAAAGCCTGTTTGTATCTATATACAGATATATATTTTTATTCTCAGAACTCAGTCGTCTTCCAAAGGCACAACTAAAATAACATCTACATGATGCTGTAAAATGCCTTTATTTGTGACACAGCAGCTGCATCTCTGGCAACAAATATCTTATTGTCACATCAAATGCAATGACAAATCCCCAGGATGAAATCCTGGCCTTGCACAGGGTAACAGGCAGAATCAAACCAGAAAATCCCTGGAGCAGAGTTAAGGAATTCTCCTGCCCCACTGTGGATTGGGCACGTTTTCTTCTGTATGAAACTTGGACTCAGTTCACCTTAACAGGTATTAGGATCTGCTTGGATATCATCATAATCCTAATTCGGGATTTGGCTTCCTCAAAATCCCCTGGTGAAATAGAGGGATTATGTAAGTGACAAACAGGAAGCCCCGTGCCTGAAGGAGCCCCCAGGGAGGGAGCTGGAGTGACAGGACAAGGGGAATGGCTTCACACTGAAATAGAGCAGGGTTAGGTGGGATATTGGGAAGGAATCCCTCCCTGGGAGGGTGGGCAGGCCCTGGCACAGGTTGGGCAGAGAAGCTGTGGCTGCCCCTGGATCCCTGGGAGTGTCCCAGGCCAGGTTGGATGGGGCTCTGAGTGACCTGGGCTGGTGGGAGGTGTCCCTGCCCATGGCAGGGGATGGGATGGTCTTTCAGGTCCTTCCAATCCAGACCATTCCATGGTACTGTGATACACATTTCTGTGTAATTTTCCAAAACTAGCAAACAGGAATGGGGCTGGGACATTGCTATTCATGGCTCTCCTCCATGAGGCTCCCCTAAAGTGCCTCAACCCTCTCCCAGGTAGGGCTTGAATTCTGGGGCAAACAGTGCTTTTCCCCCCCTTATCTCTCCTGGTTTCTCTGCCCTGAGATGTCTTTGTCCAGCATTAAAAGTGTTGTTCTAGTACATCCAAGTCCTTTGGGTTCAGGATGGAAGCTCTTGAGGAGCACATAACTTTGGTGAGCAGTTTTAAAATCCAAAGGTATTTGAGAGTTGTTTTCTGTCCTTGAAACAGCTTCTCCTCTGGATTGGGATTAGGGTTTTTTATCCATTTACTTTTTCAGTTGATCCTGGTCTCTGCAGCTCCTGAAATGGGCAGAGGGTTGTGACATGTCCAGCTGTGGGAGCAGCCTGGTCTTGCTCTCACCTTGCCCTTGTCCTGTCCATGCTGTGCCACCTTTTCCCTGCCCCAGGCTGGTCTCAAGTGTGCCAGAGGTGCCTTTTCCTTCTTTGTGGCCAAGCCCAGCTGGGTGAGCTGCCCCTGCATCACTCTTTGCTAGGATTCAGCCTTTGTCTTGCCAACGTGTTATTTTTTGGGAGAGTGGGCAGTGCATCCTCCCGCTCTTTGGGATCATTTGGCAATAAAGCTTTCTAACACAGTTATACCAAAAGAAAGGTGCCTTGCCTGGGAATTGTGGAGGATTTGGGGCTGGAGAGTGGGAAAGAGGACTGTTTTTTTGCCAAAGTGAGTAATGGTTTGCCGTGCTGTGTTCCAGTACATGTTACCATGGCGATGACTGCGGGGACTACAACATCCTTTCCCATGAGTAACCACACCCGGGAGCGAGTGACGGTGGCCAAGCTCACCCTGGAGAACTTCTACAGCAACCTCATCATCCAGCACGAGGAGAGGGAGACCAGGTAGTGCCTCTGCTCCCTGCCACCCCTCGGCAGCCTGCCTGGCCTGCTGCTGCTTGTCCTCCTGTCCCCACGGGTGGGGCAGCTCTGGGGAGGTTGGATGTGTTGGGCAGCACCACTCCAGCTCCTCAGAGTGCCCAGTCCTGTGTCTGAGGGTGGAGGGAAGGCTGGATGTGTTGGGCAGCACCACTTCAGCTCCTCAGAGTGCCCAGTCCTGTGTCTGGGAAGGCTGGATGTGTTGGGCAGCACCACTGCAGCCCCAGTCCTGTCCCTGAAGTGCCACTTGACTGAAGTGTCAGAGCACTGAGTGTTGGATTATAATGAGTGTTGTGTTTCACATTGTCATTAGTGTGTGAAATTATCATTCCCCTGCTAATGTGTTTTTAATTGAGGGGTTTTCAGGCGAGCAGCAGGGTTTCTCTCTTCATCATATTTACTCGTTAATAGAGTGATTCCAGTTGGGAGAATAGACTGTGTACCAAGGGCCTTTAATTGGGAGGATCCTGCTGGACTTCCCAAAGTGCAGGAAGGCACCAGCAGCCTTGGCTGCTTTAGTGGGTAACCAGCCCTTGGAAAGCTGCACTCTGCAGCTGTAAAGAAGCATCCTGAGGGTGGGAAAAGAGGGTGCCAGTGGCCACATTGCCATGTGCTGACCCCCTGCCAGCTGGGGGGGATTTGCTGCCCACTCAGAGCTTCCCACCCTGGCCTGGCACCAGCTGGAAGGGCCTGGGACTGGTGGGGGGGAAGCTGAGATAGAAACAGTGAAAAAGTCATTTTTATTCTGCTTTGTAATCCTAAGTGGTCAAACCAGCCTGAATTCAAGATATATGAAGAAATAGAAGTGATTTTGTATGTTTAATGCCTAATTCTGCAAGTGCAGAAGTATGTGCTTAAATTTGCTTCTGAGTTTGCCTCAGCTTTGGGCACAAATGAGTAACTGGGTGGAGTGGGCTGTGAGCCTTTACATTTCCTTTTGAGGCAAATTCTGTCGTATTTGGAATATGTGAAGCAAAAGTGCTGTCTTGCTGTGGTGGTAGGTTTGGGTTTTAATAAATATTCCCCTGTTCTTTCCCTTGGCAGGCAGAAGAAGCTGGAAGTGGCTATGGAAGAGGAAGGCCTGGCAGATGAGGAGGTAAACACTACGTCAGTAACCTTAAAAACTGCTTTGCTTTTGTCACACTGCTTCAAAACCAGGGTTTGAGGAGTTTACAGGAACACCAGCCAGCATGACAGGAAGTTCATTTTGCTGCCCCTCCAAAGAACTTGTTTATGAGGGAAGCTGGGAACATGCTTGAATCACACTTCCAGTAACTAAGGCTTCTCGTGCCACCCAGAGCTCTTTTGAGACAAGGCTCTCAGCAAGTTGATAGCCTGTTTTTCAAAGACCAAAACCATTGGCTGTTATATCTGGCAAGGCAAAGAAAAGGTGGGATGTGCTTAGGAAGGAAAATGCTGAACCACTTTTGTTTGATTTAAATGAACCAGCCCAGCTTTGATGGGGATGAGGAGGGATCTGTGGTGGCTGGCTCACAGCGTTGGTCACTGAGCTGTGTTTGTCGGGCCCGTTACACCATGGCTGCCTTCAGGATGGGCAGGGAGGGAATGGGAAGAGAGTGCCGGTGGTTCCGGAGGTTTTGTGGCCGCGGAACTCTGTGAAGCAGGAGGAGAGGGCTGTGGGTGGGTGTGCGGTGCCATCGTGTGGCTGCGAGCGGTGCTGTGTCTGCACACACAGCGAGGCGTGCCCAGCACCGGGACGGCTGCCCCTTCGCTTATCTCTGTCCCGCTGGGGTTCCGGGGAAATACACGAGGGGAGGTTGCAGCTCTGGGCTCTCTGCTCTGAACTGACATCCGAATTCCTGTGTTTGCACAGAAAAAGCTGCGCAGGTCCCAACACGCCCGCAAGGAGACGGAGTTCCTGCGGCTCAAGAGGACCAGGCTGGGCCTGGATGACTTTGAGTCTCTGAAAGTCATAGGAAGAGGAGCGTTTGGGGAGGTCTGTGGCATTCAAGTGAAACGTTTTGATTACACAATAAAAGGTTCCAGGTGTGGGGGGAGTTTGTTGCAGAAGAGCAGCTGTTTGTGTAGCTCTCCAAGTGGGATAAGTCTAGTAATTAATTACCTGCTCACTTTTCCTAAAACCACAAGTGTCTGTTCATCACCAGTATGTGTGTTGTGTAGAAATACTCCTTTTTCCCAGCGTGCTTTAAATATTTCCCACAAGAACTTGTCTGTGCCTGGCAGTTTGGAGCCTCCCAGGAGATCCCATGCCAGGCTGTGGCTGGTGATGCAGAGAGCACTGACTGGCTGTCTCTCCCACCACAGGTACGCCTTGTTCAGAAGAAGGACACAGGGCATATTTATGCAATGAAGATCCTAAGGAAAGCAGATATGCTGGAGAAGGAGCAGGTTTGTGCTGTATAAACCCCCTCAGTTTCAAACTTACCCTGGCTGGGAAGTATTTGCCATCTTTGAAACCCCATAATGGTCTGGCAGTCCAAGGGGTCTGTGCAGTTGCCACCACAGCAGAAAAGAAGCAGAAGTTGGGAAATAAAGTCATGGAAGAGCATTTAAAAATACTTATTTACAACTAATTTGAAATAGACTTTATTCCTCTCCCTTTGTTAGCACAGATCCTGTAGTAATGAATCTGTCAAACTGCATTTCAAGGGAAATGTTTCCTGAGAAATAATGCTGTGCCAAAGTAAAAACTCATTTAATGGTGAGGTGCCAACAGGTGTTTCCCTGCCTTTGTTTTCCTCTGCTTTGCTTTTTGGCTGGGTCGTCTTCTGGGTTTTGGCTTTGATTTGTTGTTTGGTTTTGGTTTTGCTTTGAGTGTTTTAGCTCACGATTCACTGCAATCCCTGTGAGGACACAGCAAGTACTTTGGCACCACAAAGCAAAGAATCAAGAGTGGATGTCTCAAGGGAAAAGGCAGATAAAAGAGCATTTCTCGAAACTTGAGTCCAACCCTTGCCCATCACTTGCCCTGTGCGTCACAGAGAATGGTTCCACCTCTCCCACCACCTTTGTAACTTTCTAACACACAAAACCAGCCTAACAAGTTTGTGTTTCTAGAGATTTCTTTGGCAAACCTGTGTGGGCTGTTATTTTCAACACTGAATTGACTCCTGTGGGTTTCTGGTGGGTAATTTTTGAGGACTTTGTAGGATCTCGTAGAAAACCATGAAAAATAAGTTGGACAAACACATGAAAATAAGGGGTTTTTGCTAAAGATCATGAAAGTATTTTATAGTACTAGGAATATAATATGATGTTCCTTGTTGAAATATTTCAGTTGTCCTTTAATAATAATAATAATTTAAAAAACATTGTAGGTGGCCCATATCCGAGCAGAGAGAGACATCTTGGTTGAAGCAGATGGAGCCTGGGTAGTGAAAATGTTCTACAGCTTTCAGGATAAGAGGAACCTTTACCTGATCATGGAGTTCTTACCTGGAGGTGAGCTGTGTGCTGGGGCTTCAGGTGGCACAGACACTTCTTCCTTAACCTGTGCTTAAATGAAGTTCCAGGAAGGAGGAAGGTTTGAAAGGGGTGTTAAGTGGATTTGAATTAAATAGCTATTCTCCTTTCCACTGCTGAGGTTATTAACAGTGAAAAGAAATTTTAAGAAGCCATTGTTCAAACAGTTTGTGCAGTAAATGTAATGCGTGTTAAAATTAATGTGTTTTCCTGGGCAATCCAATTCAAATTCCTATTTGGGATTTTCAACAGTTTCACATCCATTTTACTAAAAAAGTAAGTTGGGTTTGTAGGTCCTTGCAGTGCCAGTTTTATAATTAGTAGCTGTAAGGCCAGGCACAAGGTTAAATTTGGATTCCCCTGGGGTTTCTCAGAGTCTTGTGACTCAAATGTTCTGATTCCTGCTCTGTGCTTCCCTCTCCCTGATTAGGTGACATGATGACCTTACTGATGAAGAAAGACACCTTGTCAGAGGAGGAGACTCAGTTCTACATCTCTGAAACAGTGTTGGCCATAGATGCCATCCACCAGCTGGGATTTATCCACAGGGATATCAAACCAGACAACCTCCTGCTGGATGCCAAGGCATGTCCTGTGCACACTGAGGTCACCCTGCAGGCCATGGTGCTGCCTGGGGGAGCCAGGAGTGCCACCCCAGGGATTTCAGCTGCCTGGGCTGAAGGCAGAAAGTGCCCACTGTGCTCTCCTTGTGTGCTGAAACAAAGCAAAATCCCCCCTGGCTTTAGGTGGGGAGCCTTTTAAGGGAGCAGAGACCCACTTAGGGTGTCCAGGGGCTCACAGTCATTAACAAGGTGCTTTCTTGCACCTCGAAGGGACTGGGACATGATCTGTTCAACTGAGATTTATTGCCCCTCCCAACACTCTGACCATGACATGGAAGCACCAGAGGATCCTGGAATTGCTGAGGCTGGAAAAGATGGCTGGGGCCATCCAGCCCAACCACTATCACAGCCTACACCAGTCTGTCAGGTTTGATCAGTCCTGTCCAGCACTGATGTCTGGGAACCTGATTAAAGCTGAAATAGGACAAAGCAATTTTGTCCTGGAGGCTTTCTCAGTCGCAGGGGTGCCCAGCTCCAAACAGAACCAGGCAAAGCAGCTTCCCTCAGCTTTGCAAAACTGCAGATGTGGCCATTCCAGGGGAAAAATAACCTGTTTGAGGGAAGGCACACTCTGCCAGGGCACCAAGGTCTTCCTTTGCCTGCTGGTCCTGTGCAAGCCCATCATGGCCTGAGAAAACGTGGGCACTTATTAAACCAATTTATTGTTTTTAAGCACTACCTTTCTAAATGATGTTGTTGTGTTCTCTGTTTCACTTCAGGGTCATGTAAAGCTGTCTGACTTTGGGCTCTGCACAGGGCTGAAGAAAGCTCACAGGACAGAGTTCTACAGGAACCTCACACACAACCCCCCAAGTGACTTCTGTGAGTCTGAGCTGCCCTGGCTGAACTTTGGGGTGCTTTGGAGCTGCAGGTGTACCTTGTGCTTGTGCTCCTGCTGGGAGGAGCAAGACTGGGCAGGCATTTAACTGGGAAACTGGGAATGCTTGTTCCCTGGGACATGGAGCCATTTCACAGGAACGAAATGATGATTTCTGCAGTGTTCTGGATTTTTGCACATCCATGCCCAGATACGAAGACCTAATGTAATATATGGATACTTTAATGTGTTTTCCATAATGTCAGTGAAGCCACAGGAATGCCCCTCCAGGAGGGACGTGAGTTTCACGTGCCAAAGAATGAAATGAGACAATCTCAGGAAGCTTTTCAGAAGCTGAGCTCACAGCAGGCTCCAAAACTTTTAGCAAGCTCTAGTTTAGAATTGCTGATTGTGTCTCCTACTCACACGAGTTTCCTCTGAGAATTGGACAGCACTCATCTTAATTTCCCCCTTTTCAGTTATAATGGAATATTTGTTTCAAAAGAGATGAAATAGTTATTCTTTAAGCATAAAATCTTTTTTCTCCTGTCACAAGTGCATTTATTATCTAATTACTGTTTTGTAAATTAGCATTTCAGAATATGAACTCAAAGAGGAAAGCAGAAACATGGAAGAAGAACAGGAGACAGCTGGTGAGTTCCTTAAATAATGGTTTGGGTTTTTTTTTGCTTTTAAACTATTTACAGAAAATATTAAATGCACTGCCTTGTAGGGGTTAATTCCTGCTTGGAATGAGATCCCTGAACAGACTGTGTCTCCAGGTCAGTGGAGACAGATGGGGCAGGACTGTGTGTGGGAGAACAGCCCAACAAAGAGAATAAAAGGCCAAAATCAACTTGCATCAACACTGTTTGAACAGGAGCCACATTTTCAGTGCTCCATTGGTTCAGCTCTGAATGCCTCAGGTCTGATCAATAAAATGCAGAGCTCCTTGAAACTCTGGCTGAAATGTCCTCCTGCTGTGGCACTGGGAATAGTCTGTGATCTCATCACCTTTAGGAGGAGGATTTCCATTTCCTTTGGAGGTCCTCTGTGTTTGCTCATATAAAACAATAATCCTGGGATTCTATTTACTGTGAACCCTCACCCTTACTCTTGTCCATACAAATATATGGGAATGCCCAGGAGAAGGTTCTGCAAAGTGCAACACTGTCATATTTCTCTTTTAAAGAGTTTCTTCTTCTTTTTTTCCAGGCCTATTCTACAGTTGGGACCCCGGACTACATTGCACCAGAGGTGTTTATGCAGACTGGCTACAACAAGCTGTGTGACTGGTGGTCTCTGGGAGTGATTATGTATGAAATGTTAATAGGTACGTCCAACATCCCAACCTTAACAGGGTCCCTTTGTCCAGAGGAGGGAACTCTGGGGCTTGTGAGGTTTGGGAACCCTCCTGACAAAAGCGGAGGCCCAGGTGAGGGGATGAAGCTCCTGAATTCCCTCTTTGCTCGTGCAGGGTATCCACCTTTCTGCTCAGAAACACCCCAGGAGACCTACAGGAAAGTCATGAACTGGAAAGAGACGTTGGTGTTTCCCCCAGAGGTGCCCATTTCAGAGAAAGCCAAGGATTTAATCCTAAGGTCAGTCCCAAAGCCCCCCTTTCCCTGCCAGGATCATCTCCACGGGGTTCAGTTCCTGTTCTTCATGTTGCAGGGACACTTGGTTTCTTTTGTGTTGGATGGTTTTCCCTCCAGTCTTTTCCCCTTTGCCCTGTGTTTAACAGGGAGGAATAAGCTGGAATCATCTTGATCAGGAGAAACAGAGCAGACAAGAGAAAAGTGATTAATGCCCAGTTTTTCTCTTCCCAGAGGGAGCTGGAGAATTTTCACCAGCATTTAATGCACTGAACAGAAATCTTGGGGTGGTTTGGGTTTGCTCACTTTTCAAAATATTAGGGTTTAATCCATTTTAATCAGTTTGCATTGAAGTTTTTGTGAGGGGTTTTGGTGACAGGGTCAGGCAGAAATGCTCTCTTGCCCAGGGAGGGTTTGGTGGGGGCATTTGGGCTTTAGTTTTGCTGGTTTTTCCTCTTTTTCCCCCTTTTCAAAGCTAATATTACAAGCTTCCACAGTTTAGTTACAGGCAGAAGGGGGGATGTATTTCACAGCACTAGAATTTGTTATTAGCTCCATCAGTGCTCCAGTGGCACACAAACCCCATAACTAATGGAACAGTTATCCTGAATCCAGTTACAGTATCTGTTTCCCTTGGGCTCTGCTCAAATTCCCTGTGTGCTTTGGTGTTACCCCACAAGCTGGAAGAATCCTGAAGCTCTTGACACAGGATGCTGTTGCCTCTGGTTGCATTTATTGTAACAGTCCCTTTATTTTTTGCCCCCTTTTTTCAGGTTTTGTACTGACTCAGAAAATAGAATTGGTAGTAATGGAGTGGAGGAAATCAAGAGTCACCCGTTCTTTGAAGGAGTGGACTGGGGACATATCAGGTAATGTATATATACACACACACACTTTAGAGAGAGAATAACAGCCATGAAAGCAAGAATTGCATGTACTAGGATGTCAGGGGTAATTATTTGTAATTATCCCCCATTTATCTTTGATTTTGAAAGGCAGTTGGGGGGTGACAGGCAGGGCTTCCAGGCCTTGCTGCCACTCCTAGGTCTGCTCAGTTTAAGTGCCTTGAGACAGCTCTGGGTTTCATTGTCACTGCAATCATGACAGCTGGAAATGCCTGACTTCCCCCCAGGGCTGTGTCCCAGGGTGAATGTTTCCATGGCACAGATCCCTCAGATGGTTTCCAAAGCCACCTCCAAACTTCCAGGGGAAGAAGGCAGCCTGCTGTGGGTGGGAGATGCTGGTGGCAGGGGCAGGGCCTACCTTGGAGAAGTGCCTGGCTGCTGTGCAGGCTGGGGTTGGAAAGCAGCACATCTGCTGGCTCTGGTGCAAAGGCAATCCTGCTGGGCTGGCTGGGCTGGGCTGGGCTGTGATGGCAGCAATAGCTGGGGCCAGGTAAGCCTGGAATGCCCTTCCCATTAATGGGAAAATGATGTTTTCCCCAAGCCTGCCAAGGAGATCCCAGTGCTAGATGAACCTGCCCATGGTGTCAGCAAACAGGAGAGTCAGACACGCCTTCTGTGCACCCAGGGAGCTGTAGCTGAGGAAACCCCAGTGAAACAAACCTGGAACCAGCCTCCTTTCCCAGTACTCACTGCTGTGGCCCTGATCTCTGTCTGCAGGGAAAGACCAGCTGCAATCCCCATCGAAATCAAAAGTATTGATGACACGTCCAACTTCGACGAGTTCCCCGAGTCCGACATTTTACAGCCAGGTGAGACTGTCTCTGTAAACTGCCCCTTCCACCTCTGACATGCCAGGATACTCCACACCTGCTTTGGTGGCTGTTTAGATTCATTTCTCTGATACCCTCAGTGAGTTAATGCTCAGACTGGACCTAAACTCTTCCTTTGAAATATCAGTGCAAACTGGGGTCTCTTAGAGCCTCTCCTTCCTCAGAACTTTGGAGAGATTTTAAGAGTTAAATCAATTAGTAAAAATAATTTGCATAGATGGCAAAGAAAGCAGTTCAGTTTCCTGTCCTGCAGAGTCTGGTAAAACATTATCCATAAGAATTATACAAAAGCTGATTTGGGTGGGTTTTTTCTGAAATGGCTTTTATTTAATGGCAAGGAAGTTTGTCCTTGATTGCTTTGCATTAAAATCTCCTTTCAATGCAAAGCAACCCACCTCTAGTGCCTCAGTAATGCTGTTTAAGTCATATTTGGATAATGCCAAGAGCATTTGTGTTGTTTTGGCATTTCAGAGGCACTGGAAGTGGGGTTGTACATGGAGACACCTAAACACAAACTGTGGCATTGGTGTGCTTGGCATTTTAAGCTGGAAATGTTGTTATAAGGGAGCTCAGTGTAGAAGTTCAGTGGCTGTCAGTGTGTAGGATGGCTGCTCACTAAATGAGGCTGTGCAAGCCTTGCTGAAGCTTTAGGGAGAGAAGGAGTCCTTGGAGACTTCATGTGGCATGTGCAGTTTTCTTGGGAGAACTTGGGTACGTCTTGTTTGTGGTGTGTAAATGCATTGGTTGTGCTTGGAGCCTCATAAATGTTATGGGGTTTGTCCTCCTGCCTCCTGTGGGGTGTGAGAGGTTCCTCTCCAGGTGTGGGAGGCTGGTGCAGCGTGTGACATAATGAGAACCTCCAAACCAAACAAAGGAACCTCCTTTCCCACTTGTGAGTTATATCCTGAACCCAC
>WBMV01004522.1:230423-359545 GCA_013396655.1 Campylorhamphus procurvoides
GGGCAGGAGCGGCAGGAGCGGCGGACGGCCCGAGGTGCGAGCGGGCGGGACGGGACGGGACGGGGGGACCCTTCTCCCTCACGGGGGGCGGCCGTGGGGCTGCCGTGTGCGGGCTCTGTCTGCCGGTCTGTCTGTCAGTCTGTCTGTCGGTGTGTGTGCCGGTGATGTGGCGCGGGCGGGCGGTGTTTGCGGGGCTGGCCGTGCCGCCTCTCCGTGAGGGCATTTCGGGACTCTCCCCCCTAACCCTGTGCCCGGGACTCTCGGGTCGGTGTTTGGAGCCCCCTGAAGTTCTCTGGAGCTGCCCGGAGCTGCTTGAGGAGAAACCACAAAAACTCCCTGGAAAAGGCTTGGAAGGGACCTCTGGAGAGCCAGGGCAGGGTCACCTGGAGCAGGTGACACAGGGACACATCCAGGTGGGTTTGGGATGTGCCCTGAGAGGGAGACTCCACACCTTCCCTGGGCAGCTGCTCCAGGGCTCTGCCACCCTCCGTGGAAAGAAGTTCTTTCTCGTGTTGAGGTGAAACTTCTTTTGGTTTTGGTTCATGGCCGTGGCTGCTGGGCACGGGTGGAAAGAGCCTGGCCCCGTCCTGTGTAGTGGTCTCTTCAGTGCTGTTCGTTGCCATCACACTGATGGGATGTGCTCTAAAAATCTCCTTCTTTTCTTTGTAACTTGCCACATAGTGCATAATTCCTGATAATACACTTAGCCTTGCATTCCTAATACTTCAGTATGGTTTATTATTTTATAGGTAAGCATAGTTTATTATTTTAGGTATAGTGATTCTGGCTTGTGTTTGTTCGCCCACGCTTGTATGGTGACCAAGGTTTGCTGTTCCTTCCTCGTTCTTAATCATAAGTTTTTTGTACAAAACCCAGGCTGGTTGCAAATCACAACCAGCAGCTGCTCCTCCTGCTTGGAAACGGGTTCGGTGCTTCCCCTCTCGGAGGAGAAAGCAGTGTTTGGGACGGGGTTTGGAGAAATAGGAGCGAGCCACTCCCTCTTAAGCCCTCGCTGCAGTTCTGTTAGTGAGCACCAGCTCTTCCAGGCTTAGTAGTTTTTGTTTCTTAAACGTCTGCTGGGTTGTGTTTTAATGTATGTGAGGATCCTGCTTGTCTCAAATAGTCGGCGTGTTTTTGTCTCTGCTGCTTGGTTGTTTGAATGTTGGTGTTAGATTTTGTGGCAAATGTTTGAAAGCCAAGCGGGGAAACTGCTTAAAACAGGGATTTATTGTTTATGTTGTGCACATACTGTAAGGAAAGCAAATAAACAAAGTAAAGGAAACCCCAAATACAGGGACGTTTCCATTTACTAATGGATTTGGGAAATCCATGTTTTATTGTGAAGTAACACCCTCCCATCCTTGTTTTCCCCAGCTACTTATGTTCATATCTGTTGTTTTAGTGGATTTTGAAGAAACAACTTTTAGGTTTGTTTGTTTTTAAGGTAAAAGTCTCTTAATTGTTTGTGGAACAGGCCCACAGTAAGGTTAACTGCTTAATAGTGTTTTTTCACCTGAGTGTATGTGTTACTGTTGGTACTTTTGCACATTATGAAAAGCAAACTCCAAACTGGACATTTTTACAATTAGATGATTCCAAAACTTGGCAGAAAACAGCTACCCACCATTCCTTTGGGAGTGTGGGATTGGAGAGGATTTGTGGTTTGTTGTTTTTTTTTCAGTAATGAGCTACAACATGAGACTCTCAATTTCTGTCAGTGGTTTTTACCTGGTGTGAACCTGAAAGTGCCTGGAGAAGCAGGGCATCCTTTCAAGGGCTCAGGCAGTATCTTTTCACTACCTGGGCATTGTCTTAGTGTACTTTTTAACACCGTAATAGCTCTGGCCAAATACTTGGTGCCTTGTGTTATTTACTGGGTAAGTTTTATTCTTGACTGATTCCCTTCAGAGTGGTGAAGGTAAATAAAAATAGAAGCAGAGAGTAATCAGTTGCCTCTATTATTGTTTGATTTAAACATCTGTAATTCAGGATATTATAACTTTTCCTTTCTTTGTTTTCTGATATTAAAAACAAGCCCAGCATTTTTTAAGTTTATATATTTTATTCTCTGCATAGTTTTGTTCTTAAGATCTGAATTCCCTGTATCTTGCTCCTATACTGCACATGCTTATAAAACTTGGGGAAGAATAAGCTGCAGTAGACTGTACATTTTTACTGTTTCCATAACTTCAGAGAAAATTGTTGCCCCAGTGTTCAATGTGAGGTACTGTGGGCAGTGATCTTGCTGTAACCAGTCTGAAGATGCTTTTCATGACCTATTTTAAAGGTCTGAAATAAATAAAGAAATTAAAGATAACATTAAATACAACTCCCTGCCCTGTTTAGAAAATATGGCTCTCTCCCTTGTCCTGTCACTCCAGCCCTTGGAAATAGTCCCTCTCCACCTTCCCTGGGGGCTTCTTCAGGCACTGTGAGGCCAAAATTGGGTCACCCCAGATCCTTCCCTTCTCCAGGCTGAACAATTCCAGCTCTCCCAGCAGAGCTGCTCCATCCCTCCACCTTATATTAAAAAAAAATAAAATAATAGCTTGTTCATTATGACGGAACTTGATAATCCAACTTGAGTTTAGAAAGGTTTAGGAAACACCCCAGTGTAGCAAATGTAGTGTGTATGAACTGAATCCCATCACCCCCCTGCCTGCTGCCTGGTTTGGTTGCAGGGCAGTTTGGTGTTCATGATCTGGGCTCCTTTTGGGACAGACTAATGTAGGATTGTAGTGCAGCAAGGTGGGTGCTGCTCCAGCCACAGCCCCCTCCCTTCAGGGACTGAGCCAGGGGCTTCTCAGGCAGCTTTAGCACTCCTGCATTGTGAGCATTTTTGGCCCAGTGAAGCAGAGTAAATGTGCTTTAGCCTGAGCTCCCTGAACTGCTTTGGAATGAGAAAGAGGGGCTTCTACAGCAGCTGCTTCCCCTGCCCTGCTGCTGTTGTGCTGTGCATTTACCACTGAGGGCACAGCCTGGTCCCTCCTGGGAGCACATTTCAGGTTTGTGTACTGCAGAACCCTCGTGTACCCTGTCACAGTCACTTCAACAGCATCTGGAGTCCTTTAAACTCAACAAAGCATAAATGTGCAGCTCAGGGGGTTTGTGTGTACCAGGAAAATACCTTGGGAAAATCCACATTTCAATAGGTTGTGGCATCTCTGATCTTAGACATTTCAATTCGAAGCAGCTTCTCTCTTCTCCTTTTCTTCTGCCAGCAAGTATTTCAGAAGAGGAAGCTGGGTTGGGAGTTCTTTATTCTTGGAAAGGTTGTGCCAGTGTTACCACAGTGGTAACATTTCTCCAAGTCTCCTTTATTCCCAGACTATGAATAAGTTTTATAAATGTACTTATTCATTGACATTTTATTTCAAGGCCACTTCACTGTACTAACCTGATAGCTGGATTTGGATGCTGTTTTTTAAACTGCCTACACGAGGGTTGACTGACAGCTTTTGCATGAATTTGTGAACACATACATCTTCCTGCTGATTTTCAGAGTGCCTCTGTGTGTCTCGTATGCTTTCCTTTTGATGATTCTAAAAAGTCAATGTTTCAGTGCTAAAGCAACAACTTAGGAAAGCCCTTGAGGAAGAAAAGGTGACCTTGCGTGGAGGGGTGAGCAGGTCATGGGGTGATAGTGCTTAATTAAGGCCCTAATTTTGAAAGACTGTCCTGGGCTTTACCTTGGTGCATGTGATACAAAGAGGGGCTGCCTGTGGCTGTTGTCTTTAAGAGTTGCATGATAGTCCAGTAGCCACTTAGGGGGGGATTCATCTCACTTCTCTTGGTGTCTGCAGGGTCCATATCCAAGTGTGAGCTGGTTGCCTTGATCTTTGTGTAATTCCCAACTAGAGGTGGATACTCTTGGGCTGCATCTCGTCGAACCAACTGTAGGAATCTATTTTAGATTGAGATGAATCACCCTAGGACTGTTGTATTCCATCTATTTTGGGTAGAGATGAATCACCCTGGAAATGTCTTCCCTCCAAGAGGGCCCAGAATGGCTACTTTAGATGTGGACATGGTTATTTGTTCAGATGCATCTCCCCTTTTGGGGGTGGTGGAGTTAGGCCATAAGCATTTTCTGCTAGGTTGTGTTTGCTTAGGAACTGCAGACCTGAGGACTGCTGGTGGAGCAAACAGCTCAGGAATGTGGCCTGTCATTAGAAAATGTTATTGTCAGTAATTGGGAAAATACAGTGTCTCCCAGGCCTTGTTTCTTCAGTGCATTGCATGGGATTGGCACAGAACCTTTGCTGAACACAGGAATACATTGGTTTGTGTGTCTTTGTATCACACCCCTGATGTGTCCACCGTGCTTTTAAAATATCTTTTATTTTGAGTATAGATAAGCACATATGCTTCATGCTGAGAGCCAAACATGGGTCACAATAGACTTGTATCTGAGGAACTATTCATTAGCCATTAAAATTCAGTTGTCAGTATGCCAGGGGCATTAACAATGAAATGAACAGTAATAAAAGTGTCATTTCTCAGCTGGAATTTTATTTGGCTTGTAAACCAGGCTAGTGTAAGTTACAGCCTTTGGGGTGGTAAAAGGAAGCATCTCTAGTTGAATTAAACTGTTTCTAGTAGGTAAAAATGATCCTCCAGGAAAATAATCTCCCAAAGTGATACAGCTGGAGAGGAAATCTTCCATCAGAGACTCCATGAGGCTGACACTTCAGGGAGAGAGGGAGCTCCTTGGAATCACCTGGTGTCAAAACCACAGCTGTTAGTGAGCCCTCAGAGATTATTTTAAATCACCTTGACTGACTTCTGGGAGCTGACTTGGCTTCAGGAGCTGTCTCTGCCCACTTCTTGCTCTGTGAGGGGTAGGTATTAAAAAGATTTCCTCTTGTCTCATATTCCACATAGCTGCTTTTCTGCTGTGCTTGGGAGCCCTGAAGCTTTGAATTTATTTCTCTATTTGTCTTCTTCTGCATTGTTTATTTTTGAGAGGCCTGGTTTGGTTTTGGTTGAGAATCTTAAAATATATCTTTAAAGAATACATGCTGCATGCTGGGCATGTCAGGGATCAGTATTTGGCTTTATATTTTTGTCCAAGATCAACCACCTATCTTACAGGCATTTAATTTGTCACAGGAATAGTATTTAGGATTCAATTTTTCACCTAATAATTGTAGTGTAGAATTTCTTAATAAGTCATTGTTATGGATAATCTAAACCTGTTTTGTTCCCTCAGTTAAGAATAACAAAGAAGGGTATTCATAGGAAATGTAGAGGAGATAAATGCAATATTGGGAATTTGTTGCTTGGGTATGAGGACAAGATAATAGTAATTTTGAAAATGTAATGGGTAATTGGGAGAACTGCAGGAGAGGCCCTGGATTTGGTTGCTTTAAAGGGAAGTGGCTCAGAAGGCAGGCTGGCCATCTGTGTGCACAGCAGTATTTAGGTCAGTGGGTCTGTGCTGTCCTGCTTTGCTCCAGCACGAAAGGCTCTGTTGTGCTGAAGGCATTCCTCTCTTGGAATCATGTAGGTTGCTGTTTAGTAAGTACTCTTTTATGAATATTCATCAAGTAAGCTTATACTTCACTAGTGTAACCTGGTAATTATAGGATGCTGTGACCTGAGTGAAATTAAAACTGTTCCTTTTAAATAAACAGCTCCTTTGGGATCATCGATGGGTTTGTTTTGTAGTTGTGCTGTTAACAGAAATATAAAATGAGAGACTATTAGGAAGAGAAGATTAATCATAAAAATATTTCGAAATGTCTACCATTTGTAGTATTTATCATGTCATTTCTTTTAATACCTTTTTAACATCCCTAAATTGAATATGGTGTGTATTTGAAGTAACCAAATTTTCCTTCTGTTGCAGATGCCCAAAGACTGTTATTTATTTGTTATGTATTTATTGATTCTTTGAGTTTCCACCTCTTTTCTTGAAACTTCCTGTGTGACTTAATGAGCTAAAGAGCTTTCTAAAATAAAACAGGGGCTGACTTTGTGTCGTCTGACTTGATAGAGAGAGGATTAGTGGAAGCCCAGGCAAGCTGTGTGTGACTATTAGCCTATATTCATTTAACTCTCCAGAGACATATTCCAACAGCAAATGAAAACCTAGAAGGTCATTTTTGTGGTGTAAGATGTGTCTACACCTAAGAGGGGAAAAAAGTGTGCTTTGTATCATTCTTCTTGCATGTTTCTGTCATTTACAGACAGCATAGCCACTGGAAAAAGAGGAAGCTCACAAGGAAGCATCCATTTTTAGTTCCTGCTGGATTGTCCAAGTACTCCCCTTGGTTTGCCCCTTGCTCAAAGCAGGGGATGCTCATTTCCTTAAGGGACCTTTCTGTATCTCTCCTCTGTCCTCAGGGGCATGGCAAGCCTTAAAGGGGTTCCTACATGTTCTGAAACAGAGTTAGCTGTGGTTCTTTCCCTAAACATCAGCTGGGTGATTCTGTGGGACACCTCTGTGTGGAGAGAGAAAAGCAGTGTAAAAGTGCTTCGGTTCCTTGAGGCTGTTCTCTTTCCCAGTAGGTTGCTGGGATTCTTTTGGCTTGTGACTCCCCTTCTCTCCTTCCCAGAAATAAAGTCATTTTCCTCAAGGGGAGATCTAGACAAGATTTCAGGACTCTTCCAGCTTACATGAGAAATACCATTTGTAATTGTGGATTTTATATCGGAAATACAGCAAACTTTGGTTTCTTTTTTGTTATATCAAGCTTGTTTTAAAAAACATAGTTCACTATGTTTTTGTAATTTTAATTGAGTTTGAGCCACAGTATTTTGATGTGCTAACTATTGCCCCATCTGTGGTGTTGCAGCAGGATGTCTGAGGTGCTGTGGGGTCCCAGGAGAATACCTACATTTTATATCTGTGTTTTCTAGTGCCCTGGTGGGTTGAAGAGATGGTTTCAGCACTGTGGAAGGCAGTGCTCTTTGCTGTGCTTAGGTTGGAGCAGTGCAACCCTTGTTTTTTGTGTCGAGCCACACACACAGCCCGTGTTTTTGGCCTAGCTGAGGATCCGAGTGGCTCGGGACGACACTGAGCTTTCATTGCCATTCACAGATCATTTGGCAGCAGATGGGAGCCCGGGTGCTGCCTCCGGAGCCTCCAGCCTCATGAATCCCACGGCCAAGCCTGCCACCCCCACTGCTTTCACCACTCCTGTGCCTGAGGTTCCGAGGAAACGCAAGGGAAGTGACTCTGATAACCAGTAAGTGAATCCTCTCCCTGCCTGTCTCAACTTTAATTGGTACAATTTCCTCCAGGTGCATTCTTGGACAGCCCCCAGTTATTAAAGCCAGCATTCTGTAATGCCATATCCTGGCCTGAAGTGCCTGGAGAATGTCTCTCTAAGGGTGACATTTCAATCCTAGTTTTTTTTTTTGTATTTTTCCTTTTTTTTGCCCCCTGCTTTGCATTCTGGTAAAGGCAGGTTATTAAATTGCCTGAAGTCTCCCAAGTGCACACTGGAATATCACCTTCAAGCATGAAACAAGATTGTTAGTGATGCAGAACTGCTGCTTCAGTGACCAGAGCAGGCACTGCCTTAAATGTGGAGACAGACCTGTGACCTAAAAATGGGGACTGTCTGTAGTTGTCCTCAGGTTTTTCAAGTGGGTCATAGTTGAGTACTGAGGTGATGCTGTTTTCTCCTGGTTTGGAACTCCCAAACAGATGCCAGCTACCCAAAAAAGTGACCTGTTCAAAGCTGTGTTAATCAGGCAGAAGGAAAGGGCACAAGCCAGCCTGCAGATGTAGTGCATTACAAAGATCTCCAAACTAGGGTGGAAAATCCATCTTCAAAAAGGTGGATTTCCATGTGTTTGTGATTATTAAAGCAATCATCTTGAATCCCTGCTTCTTCCAAATACATCCCATTGATCTACAAAGTGTAGCCATCCTGTGGGTGTTGATATAATTGTCAGCTTGTACATTCAAGGGTATCTTGTAGATGACTGACAACTCCAGCAGTGCATTAGTTTCTGGAAAAGAAAAAAGCCTCCATTCTCTTTCAATAGCACTTCTTGATTTTTTTCCTGTTCAGTAAAAGTGCTGGTTCATCAGCAGTGTTTCCTTGAAGTTTGAATCTCTCTCGTTAGAAAAAATCATGTCCAAGTTGAAAACCTAGTTGACAAAGTATTGGTTTATAAGAATTAGTAATTAAGTTCTTAAAAATAATGTTCTTGCTGAAACTAACTAATCAGTTGGGGTTTCCACTAAAATTTTTCTGTGCCTTTGCTTCCCTGGGTCTATCAAGTCATCTTCTTGTGCTTCAAACTACATTGTGCTCACTTTGTTTCCTGTTTCTGCAGGGACACAGTGGAAGCTGACGGTGATCCTCAGAAAAGGTACATTTGTAATGAATCCATTCCTGTTTTGAGTGCTTCTGAACATGTCACACTTTGCTGTTTGGAAATCATGAATAGGTGATCTCTCTTGTAAAATTTTACATTAAAAAAATAAAATCAAGCTTAGACTGAAGTTATTTGGATGTTCCAGTAATGCTGTTTTCTCCAGTTTAAGAATAGCCCCATAATTATCAATTATTCAAACAACTCTGAATATTGGAAGTTGTGCTTTGGTCTCTTTCTGTGACCCATCACTTGCTAGATGAGTTTTGGTTTTTAGACTTTTTGTGGGTTTGCTTTTGCTGGAGCAAAATAGTCAATCTGTAGCATTTTATATCTTCTGGAATTTGTGGGAGGAAAGAGGTGCTTAGTATTAAATATGCAATGTTAAACTCTGTATGTTGTTTTTTCTAGGAGTGAAGATGAAGAACCTGTTAAAGTAAAAGATTTCAGGTATGAATTTACAAGAGAAATAGGTTTTGCTTTTGTTTAGTAAATACTGGGATTCACGACAGTGAAATAGGAGTTTCTGAAAACTCTCAAATGTTTAACAGTGTATTTTCCCTTTTCCCTGCTAAATGTGGAGGAATTCTTAGAGCCTCCTCAAGGCTTTTCATTTTCTAGTCATTTTAATACAAGTTGTTGCAGAATATCTCAGATGGTTTAGCAAGAACAGAGAATAAAAAAGGTGAGAATTAAATGCAGTACACTCAAGTGATATGTAAAGCTGATGCTTTGTTTGTATGAATTTGAGAATTGTTTTTTTCTGGATTTATCTGCACCTGGAGGTATTTAAAATTTACCCCACGTGGAAATGGGTTCAGCCAAAACACAGCAAAGAATTCCCTTTCTGGAACAAGTTTTTGTGTAGGGAGTTATCCCAGGTTTGCCACTGAACTTTGAATTCACATCAGCTGAAATTCACTTGTAAGATGCAGCCACAATTCAGCCAAATATTTTCAATTATAGACAAGCCAAAACAAAGTGTCTCATTTTTCATGTGAGCAGAGGTGTCAAACCAGAAATACATAATCCACTCAGCATGCTGTCAGAAGTATTATTTATATAGTATACTAACTAATAATTATGAAGTGTTCCTGTAATTAAAATAAATGAAACTAAAATGTTCCAAGATATATTTACAGTTTTGTTTCACTTCAGAATGGATTTTTCTTCACAGAGCATCCCAGATTGTTATAAAAGATTGTCTTTAATGACTTTTGAGTTGTATTGTTAATTTTTTCCTCGAATTTTAGTTCATTAGTTGGAGGAAAAAACCAGAAGACTCCCTGTAGCTTTTTTTACCAGTTGTGTTCTTCCAGTGTTACTGTTCTCCCTTCCTCTTTATAACTGGGAAATGTACCAGAAGGCTTTTGGAGTCACCCAGTCAGCACCTGGATTTCTGCATCCACCTCATTTTTTTATGACCCTGAGAGCTGTGGGAGGCTGTTCCCTTTCCTGGAATGCCAGTATCCGTCCTCCTGAGGTCCACAGTTCAAGGAGACAAACGAGATATTATTTGATTGTTCCTCCCTGGCCTGAGGAAAAGGTTGAGTGAACCTCCAAAGCTGAGCACAACTCATACAACTGACTTGAAACAAAAAGGCTTTAGGCAGAGAAAAGCTGATTGCCTGGCAGAATGACCCAGAATTAGTTGTGTGCTGGAGGCATTTATTTTTATTACTTTTCCAAAAAAATAATAGACAGCTAGGTCTTTAAAACTGTACTTTGGTCTTTCTCACCTTATCAGGAAAGGGAGAGTTTTCTGAGATACTTGGGGTAAATGACATGAGGCATAACTTTTTCTTTTCTTTTTAATGTAATGAGTTAACAAGAAGACACTGCTCATCTCATAGGCATAGAACAGATTTCAGAGGTGCTTTAGCATGTGCTGTGACCTTCTTTTGGAAAAGACAAAGAGCAGAAGGAATGCACCCTCATAAGGCCAGGGAGCAGACAAGTCTTGCAGTGATTCCTCAGGACATCCAGAGTTTTCCAGTGTACAGCAGAGTGTCCAAGTCATCACTTGGAAGTCAAAGGTCACAGGAAGAAGAATTTACCTTTTATGAGCCTTCCTAGCCTCTGGTTCCTGCCACATATAATCCAATTGTCCTCGAGGTGTTTGTTCCTCCTCACCTTTTCCCATCATTACTGTGACCATTTCAGCTTTGTTCAAGGGAATCCCATTCAATTATCCAGTACAGGAGGAACTGCTTTGGTGCAGCAGCCCCTGTGGGATATTCCATTGCCAAAAACCGAACTGATGAATGTTATGGGGGAAATAAAGGTGTCCTACATCTATTTCATTTTGTTAAAATGTTTTTTTCTTCTTAGAGAGGCTCACAGTCAAACAGAGAAACGAAGAAGAGACAAAATGAATAATTTGATAGAGGAACTGTCTGCAATGATCCCTCAGTGCAACCCCATGGCCCGAAAGCTGGACAAACTCACTGTGCTGAGGATGGCTGTGCAGCACCTCAAGTCTTTAAAAGGTGGGCCTTAGGAAACTCAAGCCTTGTTCTAAGTCTGTCTCTGATCTCAGATAAATCAAGGGTATCTCATTTTACACTTCCTTACTGTATTTAGTTCAGAGTCTGTTCCTCATTTAAATTTACATGTCTGGAGCTTCCAGAGCTTCATTTCTTCTTCTTGCTTAGTATAGCAGAAAAAACCCCACCCCTCAGTGTCTGATATTTTCTGTCTTGTAGCCAAGTCACTCCTTGATTCTGTTTAAAAAGCACAGGAGTCAAATATTGCAAGACAAATAACAAAATGGTTGATGCCTTTAATAAAATGATTTATTTTAGATGACTTGCCATAGGTGCTGGGACAGTACACGCAGTGAGATTCAGTTCTTACAATACCACTCTCTAGTGGTACCTAATGGTATCTGAACAGATGTTTCCTTGGTTTGTGCTGAGTAAAGGGCAAGGAAAAATGTTCTGTGCTCCGATGTTTGAGGGGGGTTTTATTTTTATATTTAGAAGTTCTAGAAATTTTAATTAGTTTTTTATTCAGCTGTTGTGGTCACAGAGAAAAAATATCCACTGTGTAACAAGTGTAAGTCTGTTAAAAGTCAGTTGAAGCTGTCCCTTCTGCCCTGATGTGTGTGATGCACCCCCTGTTGCAGGTTGCAGCAGCTCCTACTCCGAGGTGCGGTACAAACCGGCCTTCCTGAAGGACGAGGAGCTGCGCCAGCTCATCCTCAGGGTAAGGGGAAGGACACTCCCTCCACTGCTACCCTTGTTACAGCTGCCATGCCCTTCTCTGGAACAAACCCTGCCAAATGGCTCCCACCTGTGCCAGGGCCTGCCCACCCTCACAGGGAGGAATCCCTTCCCAATATCCCACCCAACCCTGCTCTCTGTCAGTGGGAAGCCATTCCCCTTGTCCTGTCACCCCAGCCCTTGGAAATAGTCCCTCCCCATCCTCTTTGTTGTATTTAGTTTTTAAATCATGTAATGAATATTCATTGTGTATTTTAATTGTATGTTTTTAAAGGCAGTATCTCTGTCTTTTCAGGCTGCAGATGGATTCCTGTTTGTGGTTGGATGCAACAGAGGGAAAATTCTGTTTGTCTCCGAATCAGTTTGCAAAATACTTAATTATGATCAGGTGGTTATAGTTGAGTTTCTTGCTTTGCTTTTACCTTGCATTTTCTGAGAAATTTTAAAGCTTTTACATTTCTATTATTTGTACAATTTCTTGGAATTTCTTTGATTTAAACTAGACCTTGTGTATCATTTCTTGGAATTTCTTTGACTTAACCTTCTTCAGAGTAAGACTGAATATCCTGTAATAAAGTATTGGCAAGTACACTCAGTGTTCCTGACCTGAGTAACAGCCCCAGATTTCATCTCATCTTAAAGAAAACTGCTTCTCTGAGAGGAAGGCATAATTGGAAGATGTCCTAATTTCTGTGTGCAAGAGATTTTCCTTTACATAGGGAAGTGATTTTCAGGGGGTTTTTTAGGCCAAGGAAAATTGGTAGTTCAGCAGTGGCAGCTAATTAAAGCTTTCCTTGGTGATGCCTTTATGCTTGGCTGCACTACATAACCCATCAGCCACAATAACTACCTGAAGGGAGCTGCATGGGAGGCAGTTTAGCCTGTGGAATGAGGGAAATAGGAAAAATAAAGTGCCCCTGGTCAGCTGACCTTTAACATCAGGGGCAATTAGCCCCAATAATCAAGGCAGGATAATTTGTTCGTGTGTCTGTGATTTCTGTTTCACAAGCAGGGGCTGAAACACTTAGTGCTGCCATCTGGCTACTTGTGTAACTTCAAAACCATTTGTGCTGCCTTCATTTCCTTCATAAATGTAAGGTTTTCCTTCAGAAATGTAAGGATAACCAATCTGGACTCTGTTTCATGGATTTATTTTTATCTGGGTTATTTTCCTCTCGAAAAAAAAAAGGCAAAACTATCTTTTTAAATTGAAGTGAAATGAATCATCTTGAGGGCACAAGCATAATGCAGATTTAATTTTTCTTTCTAAACCTCTACACTGACAGTTGTTTTCCTGAGATAAGTGGGGTGTGGGGTCGTATTCCAAATTGGTGTGGCTCTCATCTCTTTTGGCGTTTGTTTTTTGGTTTGTTTTTAAATAGGCCAGTTTAATTGGACAAAGCCTGTTTGATTATTTGCACCCAAAAGATGTTGCCAAAGTTAAGGAGCAACTTTCTTCATCAGATGTCTCACCTAGGGAGAAGCTCGTGGATGGCAAAAGTAAGTGATTTTGAATGTGCTCAAATGGTTTTTAAGGAGATGTCAGTAAATCCAGTTATTATCCAGGGTATAGTCATGTATTTGTATGTGCATGGGTGTCCTTGGGATGCCATTTGAGTGTGTATCTGCTGCTTAGAATGCACTTGCAGTGTAAAGTTAGCCCAGAAAAGAATTGATTTTTAGATCATAAGAATGAAATTTGCACTGTTGAACATTTACCAAGCTGCGGTCTGACCTTCTTCCTACCAGGAATACTACTCTTTTTTCTTGTATTTGCTAGGTCTTGTCAATACAAAAGACCTGATGGGATAAAATACTGCAATATCAAGAATCACTGTCTCCTCTGAAAATGCTAAGTGTCAATCCCAATGTAACCAAACCTTCCCCTGTTTACAGTCACTTCTCATGTGGAAAGCCTTATGTACTGTAAGGACTATTTCATAGCTGGCTTTTACAAGCATCTTTGCAGTTCTCCCTTGTGCCAGATGCAAGCTGAAAGTTTATTAAAATACCACTCCAAATATCAGGAGGGGTTTAAAAATCGTTTGGTAGCTCGTTTTTAATTTTGGAATCTGTGGGCCAGCCATGTTTTATTTGCCCTATTTAAGCTGTTAGACTTCCTTCATTGTAAGGACACGATTTAATGAGGAGAATGCACTAGAAGCTACCTGTTTGCAGAAGTGGGACTGTTGGATTTTGACTTTTTTAATGCTTTGCTAAATCTCTGTAAGCTGGCTTGCAAGTGCACACAGATTTCCAGGCTGGACCAGCTCGCCTGAACTCCGGGGCTCGCCGTTCCTTCTTCTGCCGGATCAAGTGCAGCAGGAGCACAGTGAAGGAGGAGAAGGACTGCCTGCCCAACCCAAAGAAGAAAGGTACTCAAACACTGTGGATGGAGGGGATTCCAGGCTTTGCCTTGGGATGGGGGGTCAGTTCCAAGGCAGTGGTGTGGCCCTTGTAGCTCTGCCTGATCCCACAGCCTAGGGAAGTGTGAGTATGTGCTGGAGGTGGGCACACCAGGCTGGCTGTGCTCTCTGTGCTCCCTGCTGCCTCCTGGGAGAGAGGGAGGGAGCAGCCTGGGGCACAGGGGCTGTGTAGGAGCCTGGGGTCTGCTGGGGTCACATTGTACAAGTCTCAGGGAAATATTTTGAAAGAGCTGGGGCAGATCAGAGCAATGAAACTAATTAACTTATGTCTTGAAGAGAACTGAGTGAATCAGGCCTGCAAACTCTGCTATTTTGAAGGAAAAAAAGCAAGTAAACCAACCTTTTTTTTTATGATTTACTTTTTGTGTTGTGTGTATTTGAAAGTATGAGTTTTCCTTTTTTTCCCTTTTCATAATAAAGTTATTTTATCGGTGTAATTCCATTCATTTTTCCAATAACTTTAATTTAATTCATATTTTGGTATGCGTGTACAGTAAGATACTCTTGTCAAATTTTCAGTGACAATTTCAATTTTAAAATGTAATTTCCAGCTTTTGTTTAATACCTTAGTATTTATTTTTGCAAAGGTGTGCTGAAATTGTTTGATCCTGAAAAAATCCTTCTGTTTTTCAATGTAACCTGTTACTGTTGGGATACACCACACCACTGTAAATTTTTGAGGCCCATAATTGTAAGTAAAATAGAATTTGGTGTCCCTTGATGTGTCAAATAACTTGTATAAATGTTTGTTGGGAAGGCACCTGAGAGACTGGGACAAAGTCACAGTAGGATAACTCAGTTTCTCAGTGAATTGATAAATGGGTTTTATCCTCGTTGAGAGGAAATCAAACCTATGGAAAGCATCATGTGCAGCATAAAGATACCAGGAATGCTTTGGCAGTTTTTTGGGAAGACAGTTACTGCAGGACATAAAATGATCTCCATGCCTTGATGCACATGAGGGTGTTCACCTGTTACGGAGGTGGCAAATAAGCTGTGATTAAAGACACTGAAAATACTTGTGTTCCCAGAAAATGGTGGAATTCAGAAGCCCGGGATAAACTGAGAATGAGCTGGATTGTTTGGGCTGTTCACAACTGATCCTTTTAGCAATGGCAGTAAGCAATATGTTAAGGTCATTGTGCTCACAAAGGGTAAATTGATTTGGAAGCTGCAGAGGCCTCTCCAGTTAATTTTAATTTAGAATCCATGTGAAACAATAAAGACAAAGTGATCTGTAGGTTGCCTTTTTTTATTGTGACACTGTGTTTGAAGTAGCAACTCCTATAACTTATCTTCCTGAATCTCACATAGGGTTAGAAGAGCTCTCTCCAGGTAAGCCAAAGTTAAGTAGTACAAAATCACCTTAAAATGACTCTGTAAAATTATCTACAGCCTTGTCCAGCTGGTGTAGGTAAGAGTAAAATGTAGTTGCTGGTCTCATGGCCAGTAGAGCAAAAAAAGCAGTTTGGTTTACTTTCTGAACAATAACTGCTTCTTATTTCCATCCTTTTTACCAGATCACAGGAAATACTGCACCATTCACTGTACAGGCTACCTGAAGAACTGGCCTCCCAGCGAGGTGGGAGCAGAGGAGGAGAACGATGTAGAAAAGGACAGCAGTAACTTTAACTGCCTGGTTGCAATCGGGAGGTTACACCCTTACATTGTTCCGCAGAAGAGTGGGGAGATCAAAGTCAAGGCCACCGAGTTTGTTACACGGTTTGCCATGGATGGGAAGTTTGTTTACGTGGACCAGCGGTGAGTGACAGGGACATCACTAATTAGAGGTTCTGCCAGAGCTCTGATCTCTGGGGCAGGACAGAAGTTCTGACTGGAATTCCTGAAACATTTCCAGCATTTTCCCTGCTGTACACAGGACTTATTTCACTCTGAATCTATGAGTGCTTGGGTTCTGCTTTTTTTGCTAAACATAAAACTTAGTGTATAGAAGGGTATTGTTCTACAGAAATGTGTTATAAAATGCACTCCTGTTCTTATTTATTCATAAAGGAAAATCCCAAGTTAGAGCCCTGCATATGACTGAAGTAATAAACATTTAACCAGAGTAACTACCTCTTAAAATCCTCCTGTTTGGGACAAATACCTTATCTCTGAATGAGGTACCAAATGATTTCATTAGAAATGAAAGCCAAGTTCCTATTTGTTGAGCTTTCTGAACCAGACTTTTATTTGTTGTAGAGACCAAATTGCCAGTTTGCATTTTGAATTTCATTATTGCCACTGGAGACTTTATTGCTTTCAGTCATCTCTTCTTCCAACTAAAAGTGCCAGTTTAACCTATTCCTTTGAGTGGCAGAGCAAAATCCAACCCCTGAGTTTATTTAATGACTCCTTACATGTGACCAGTGCTCTGACTGGCTAATTAGGACCTACTGATCACAGTATTTTGTGTGGACATGTGGTTTGTGTGTTTAAACACTGTTTCTTTTTGTCTTTGAATTGCCATTAATTGCAAATGGATAATGTGCCTCGAGTAGTTGTTCTCTGAGAGCTCTGCTAATGCTTTATGTCTTTTCTCAAACACAAGTGGTGTTTCTTTAAATATTAACTTCCTGCTTTGCTTGATGCTGAAGAGTGCAGCTTTGCAATTGTTAGAGCCCTCTGGGGTTCCTGTTTTTGTTTCCACAGTGCCACAGCAATTTTAGGGTACCTGCCCCAAGAGCTTCTAGGAACTTCTTGTTACGAGTACTGCCACCAGGATGATCACAACCACCTGGCTGAGAAACATAAAGAAGGTACAAAATAATGTCACTAAAGTCACTCACTGTGAAAGCTCACCACGTCCTGAGCCTCCCTTCTAGTGGTGTGCTTTTACCTTTACTTTTCTAAGCACAAAGATGGTGACTACAACTTTCCTTTCTTCTCTAGTGTTGCAGAATAAAGAGAAAGTCTTTACAAATTCCTACAAATTTAGAGCGAAAGACGGGACTTTTGTTACTTTAAAGAGCCAGTGGTTTAGTTTCATGAACCCGTGGACCAAAGAGCTGGAGTACATTGTGTCAAACAACACTGTGGTGCTGTAAGTAACTCCTGTCCATCTCCATGCCATTTCTGTGCCTTAATTACAGTTAGCATTAGCACAAGAAGCAGGACAAGGCTGGAAAAGACAGATCCACCTGGACAAACGTTTTTTTGGCCTTTATTTCAGGCCAAAGTCATGGATTTGACTCTGAAAACTGTGCTGTTTCCTGGTAGGAAAAAAGGAGGGGAAAGAATTTCTTCTTAGAGGAGGAAAGGAAGGATCTTTTTAAGAAAAGTAGATAAGAGTAAATGGACATGTCAAGTTAATTCTGGTTTTTCTCCTTGACTTTATAAGACTGCATGCCAGTTGATCAATTTTAAATGCTCTGCCACCCACCAGGTGTCAGAAGGTGGAGAAGAGTAATTGATAGCTGGTAGAAATGCAAGGCAGGACAAAGATACTCTCCAAACAGATTGCAAGGGACAGTAAATAGATGTGCTTAATTATTTTTAATTCAAATGTAAATACGGATTTTGCCTTTGAAAAAATTGCTGATCTTTTTTTTTAAGTTTGGGGGGTTTTTTAATGTGTGTGTGTTTATTTTTTTTTACTGTATTTAAATCTCAGAGGTCATAAGGAATCAGCTGAAGAAGAGGGTCTCTACAGTTCCCAGCCTGCAGAAGGCAAGTGTTGCTCCTTACAGTTACCAGAGGTGCATTTCCTGCTCAGTCATTTGGGATTTATTCCCTCCAGGAGTTTTTTGACTCCAGGTTGTGTGCAAGGAAGGATTAATTCTTTTAAAGCTAACTCTGATGGCAGCTTCTGGCTACTTACAGCATCCTAATTCATCTAGTTCACAGGACTGGAAACAGAAGCATATTTTGAATTTCTAGCAGCCTCTGTTATAACAAGGATTTTGTTTGATAGATATTACACGTCTGGCACAGACTTTTCAGAGTTTGCTGAAGAAATGCAATTGTGCTCTGTGTTTACCTGTAGAACACAGGGCAATGCTGATAGAGAGACATATTTTGTTAATGTTTTTCTGCTGTTTGTAGATCCTGCTTTCTACGTGGTGTTTTATCATCTTGCTCTAAGGTCTTTATTTTTGCTTTGAAATGTTCTTTTAATGACTGATTTCAGTTTGTGAGGAATCAAAGGGGTTTTCTGCCTCTTGTGCTTTGCATTGTCTGTGAGAGAGACTGGAGGTGGGAATGATTAAAGCTAATTTCACTCCTGGAGAGCAGCAAATATCACAAATACATTATTCACTTGTCTTTACATTGCAGATGAGGCTTACAACACCCTGCCCCATGAATTAGTGTTTTAAAGACTTTAATTTCTGAAAATAAGATATAGAATGAAAACTGCTTTGAAATGAATGCTTGCTGTGCAATGAAACTGCTGTGGCTTTGAGGTTTTACTGAGGTTTTGGTTTTCTTTATCTCCAGATGGTGTGAAACAGCCTTTAGTGAATGTTCCTGGAATGTCCTCTGGAACAGTCCTTGGTGCTGGAAGTATAGGAACTGAAATTGCAAATGAAATATTAGAGTTGCAAAGGTAAGAAATGCTGAGCAGCATCACTGGGCAGGTTTTTGTTATGTGGGGGGTTGCTCGGGGTTCATTTTTATGGTGTGAAGTGAATCACATATTTTTAGGCTGAGCAGTGGCATTGTGAGACACCAGTTCTTCTCTAATGTAATACTGGCATCACTGGGGCTGCTCAATAGCTCTGTCTGGCTGTGCCATTCCCCTTAAGCAAAGGGTTCTTTAACTGGGACTTCCAGAGGGTTATTGTGATGCAGCTTCTCCACTTGATGTTGAACTGGGTGGAGAAATCCCTTGGGAATTCAGAATGAGTTGTCTGTGAGTTGTGCTTATGTTCTCCTGGTAGGAAAACTTCCCTTGAAACAATTCCCAGTGGAGCACTTTGGTAGCCTGTGTTGTCCCTGAGTGTAGAGCTGTTCTCAGTCACAACTCTCTTGGGAATTAAGGCTTCCTCAGAAGGTCCAACCACCTTGTTAAGGTCACATTTCGGGTGATGGTGATATCATCAGTTCCCTGAGTGTTAATTAGAATTTCAGACCTCATTGTCTCACATTACCTGAACTGTGCTTCACCCCTGGGGAGGGCTGTATTTGAGTGTTTGGTGAGTGTGAGCTGGGAAATCAACTCCCCGTGTGCAATTGCAGGTTGCATTCTTCACCATCAGGGGAGCTAAGTCCATCCCATCTCCTGAGGAAGTCACCTTCTCCAGCTTTAACTGTGAACTGCAGCGATGTGAGTATGGCTCTGCTGTAAAATCTGAAATGAGAAGGGTGAGAGCAGTCCCCTGCTCAGCTTGGCAACCTAAATATCAATTACTGCTTTCTCTTGAATCTTAATGTTCTTGAAGACCCCTTTAAAAAAATCCATGCTGTTTGGAAATGTTTGAAATTGTGACTTGGAAGGTGTCTCAGCAGTCTTCTAAAAACTGACAGCACATGCTCTTTTGCTAATCTAGTAGTGCATGGAGCACCACAAACTTCATTCTACTTATTAACCACAGCTATGGAGTAATTACATATTTGTTTAATTTAATATATTGTATGTTATATTATTATGTGCACTGTGTGAATAAACATTTACTTCTCGAGACCTCTTTGAAGGTAAATTTCTTTCCATTTAAAGACAGTTTTATCTTCCCATTGCAACTTTTCTTTCCTAACAATCCCTGGACTAGGGATTGTTTTGGTTTCCTCCTTTTTATTTGTGATCAGTTCTTTTCTGTGTTACCACAGATTTTTCTGCCAAATGGTTGATTTATACATACTGAACTCTCTAGATCATGCAATATCTCTTCATAAGGATAATTACATTGTATTCACTGAAGGTTTTTCTTTATTTCTGATTTATGGTAGACATGGAAAGTATTTACCAGTACACTGTGCTGGATTTCTTGCTGAATATTGAATTAGAGCCTCAAAAGTGTCTTTGGCAGGTGTGTAAATCACACCTTTTATTTAAGCCAAGTCCAGTGCCATGTGAACTTCTTCAAAATTATTTTAAAATGCAGGATATCTGCCTGTTGATGCCTGGTTTTCACTTTCTCTATTTAGTTCTTAATAATCTGCCAGCAACTTACCATGTTTCTGGAATGTAAGAGTTGTGACTAAACTTAGGGTTTAATTCTGTCCCTTTTACTGCTTCTGCTCTTCCAGGTGCCAAATAAGGAGTTGATCCAGTTATGTCCTTCAGAAACAGAAGGTCTGGAGGATTCAGAACAAACCCGGGGTGCTATTCCATTTCCCAATAATGAGCCTCTCCTCAGTAAGAGTTATTTCTTTTGGGGGGATTTTGGGACGGTTTTTCTCCTTCCCCTTGTTAAGTTTCTCTTCAGGCACCAGTTTGTCTGGGTGTCTGGATCCAGGATCCCCTGTCCCTGGGAGAGGAGAACCCCACTGCATTCTGTTCAACATAAAAGGCAAAATGCTCCAAAACAATATTTGGGCTTATCCTGTATTTCAACTCTTACAACTTTTCCCCCAAACAAACAAAACCCCAAAGCCAACACCACCAGCAGGAGGGTAATTGGTTTGAAACCAAAAGGGGGTCAGTTTAGGTGCTGTTTATCAACAATCCTGTTTTGAGAGTTGTTTGTGCTCCTCCCTCTTACCCCAGTGTTTGCTCCTTTGCAGGTGGTAATTCCCAGCTGGACTTTGATGCCATCTGTGGGAACGATGACACTGCCATGACAGCTCTGATGAATTACCTGGAGGCTGATGGGGGCCTGGGGGACCCAGCTGACCTCAGTGACATCCCATGGGCTCTCTAGTGCTGCTGTGGGAGGAGGAGGAGTGGAGCACCCCACTGCACAACGACCACACATCCTCAGTACTGTACTAGAGTTTTTAATGGTTCCTTTGGAGCCATACTTGCTGTCTATATATTTTTAAAGACTGAAGCCTTGTTCAGAGACACAACTTCTGCTGCACCTATGGAAAAATGCAATATTTTTTTCATGATGGGGAAACCTTGAGATTTTAATATTGAACCATCTGTAACTGGAATGCTTAGAAACACATTAGTATATTTTTGCTAAGAAGCTTTAACCAAAAGGTACTGTACAATGTACAGGAATACTTTTTCTTAGTTTTAATACTTAAACTTTTATTTATTGGTTTTGTTTCGAGCAGTAGAATATTGGTTGTCCATGTTACCTTCTGTAGAACCTCCTGTACTTACATGGTTTTGAGACTATTTGTAACTATTAAATTTCACTGATGATTTGCACACACTACAGTTGTAAAATAAGGTATTGTAATTCTCAAATGATGCAGCTTGTGATTCCTTGCCCTTCTCAGCAGTCAAAAGTGAAAACAAGGAATACGGTTCAGGGAGCAAGGAGTGGAATTGGATCACCAGGACACACAGGAGAGAACATTTTGAGGAAAACAGGCATTTTCCCAGTACACAAACATGACAAGGGTATGAGAAAAGAGCAACAAACTGTTCATTACTCTTTTGTATTATTTGTAAAGTATTATTAGAGGGGCAGTGCAGAGAACCTGAGAAAAATAATGCTGTAACTATAACAAAGCACTTTGGTTATTTACTGACTAGAGAAGTCTGCACAGACTGTCTTGGTTCCAGAGTGAGAACACTTGCACTGTTAGTGAAAAAATGTTGAATTTTAAAGCCTCTTTTATAGCCTCGATGTTTTTGAAGATTAGGAGGGTTTTCTATTGCTTGAGTCTGAGACTTTTTAAAACCTCTCTGTAATATAGCCCAGTCTGTAAGTAAATGCTATGCAGGATGATCCTTTAGGGGAGCAGCTTTGCAAGGATTGGATCCCAGTTACAGCAAAGCACTCAAGAACATGGCACTTTATAGGTTTTATTACAACAGTATAGCATTAATATGTAAGGTGGATCTTTTTATCTCTGCTATTAAAGATTTAGACATTTTTGCAGCGATTATATCTCATAAAAGCATAGATTTTTTTCCTGTTTTCTTAGAGTTTTTATAATTCAGGTAATGAAGAGGAAAGGAAAGCATTTGAAGATATTTGCTCCAGGTGCATCTTTTGAAGAGAGGATTTAACCACAGGTACTCCCATGAGCTCCGTGGTGTTGCACACATCAGGGCAGGGGTTTTAGGAAGGCCAGAGCCTGGGAGCACAGGGCTGTGGCAGACACTAGAGGTCACACTTGTACTGCTCTCCCAGTGCCTTGGGGTTGGACGTGAACAGCTTTATATCTCAGAGATGTGGCTCCTTTTGCACGGGAAGAGTTTTTGGGGCATGTCCAGATTTGCTAGAACAGCTGCTTGGGTTGATTTTACTTTTTTTAAAGTCTATAGTCCCTGCAGTCAATTGCTTCTTGGTTGGTTTTTTTTTTTTACAGACCTGGGGCCAAAATGATCAGTTCTCTCACTTAACCAAAATAAACTTTCCTGTTTTTTCACAGAAAATGAATTTTGGGCAAAGTGAGATAAATAAAGGGGCATTTTTTAAGAATTGACAGAAATCTGTTTGCAGAAAGAAAATTTGAGAATTTCAGGTTTTGCCATTGTAAAATGCATTTATTTTTTCTATACTGGAAATAAATTCTAAATAAAGCAAGAAATACACTAGTTAATAGATAAGTGAACTCATAAAATAATTAAAAATTATACAGACTTTACCTAGTTTTTTTAACTGGATTGGTTTGAAGAGGGGGCAGCTGTTGTTACTGAAGGAGCATATTGGTTCTTTCACAAGATATACAGAAGTGTCTAGAGTCAAACCATTATTTTTGGATTCCTGCCTTTCCCTAAACAAATAAAACCAAAATTGTAACTTTCTTTTGCAGTCAGTGATCAATATTGTGGTTCTCGATTCATTTCTTAGACTCTCCCTTCACTACCTGTGAATTTTGCTGGCCTACAGAAGTCTTTCCAAAGTGTCCCTTGTAAATGTGGCTGGTGAAATGAGCAGGTATGTTTGAATACAGTGAGAGGGGATGTGCTTGTTTCTGTTTGTACAATAGCACAGCTCTGGTAAAGCATGGGCAGTTTGTCCTTGGTGCAGGCAATGGGAGGAGCTGGGTAAATCAGGCCAATAAATGTTATTTTGGTGCACTGCCATTAGTCTGCTAACAATTCTATCTAATACTGGAGTTAAATACAAAGATAAATACTCCTCCTTTCAGGTCCCAGGCTCTTTCCCTGCAATAGAAGCCTGGACTAATGGGTAGCTCAGAGTGACATTCCCCAGCCAGGGTAACCTTGTAATCCAAAGTACTGTGCATTTTTTAGGTGGTAAAGCCCCTGATGGTGCAGTTTAATTGGGCTGTGGCTGGAGAGGAGGTGCCTGCAGGCTGGACCTGGAGAGGCCACTGAGCAGAGCCCATGGATATGATGAGCCTTAGGGAGGTGTGGTAAGTGATGAGGGCTCAGCAGGCTCTTAGAGCCTGCCTAGGTATCAGGGCTGGACCCAGGGCATGGAAGGGATTAGAGATAAGCAAGGCTTGATGGCAGGAGAGTTCTCACACAAACAGCAGCTCATTTGGGCAGGAGAACGCAAGGGAATTCCTTTCAGAATTAGGAGCAGGGAGGGAGAGTGTGGTAGAGAGAAATACCATGGGGGTGTGGTTGGGTGGAGGGGAAGAGTGAGCCATCACCAGCCCGAGGTAGATCTGAGCTGAACTGCAGAAAAATGGGGTTTGCTCCCAATCAGTTCAGTGATTGCTCACAGCACTGTGTTCCTGTCGTGACCCAAACTGAAAGGAATAGTCTTGCATAAGCAGTGCTGCTTCTCCCTAGGTCTTTTTCACTTAGGCTTCTGTGGGGTGACATAGGTCATGTCAATTCATAAATTAATTAGCAGCTGGAAAGCTTTTTGTGCCATCAGGACTTCCCTGAAGGTGATGATTTTAGTCCCCATTCCTGATGAGGATAATCTTGTTCTGTGCAAATAGGGAGGTCAAGAAAGGACTTGAGGTTATAGGATCTTGCAGGCTCAAACATACAAAATCATGTTTCAGAGTAGAAGATGCAGGGCAAAAGAACCAGCAAATGGAGTGGTGAATGAGCAGCTGAAATCCATCCTTTGGAAGAAGCCAGTTTTCCTGGAGCAGATCCTCTGGTCCCATGGAACTGCTGCCTGACCTGTTAAAGGATAAGTTCACATAGGTGGGAACTACACATAACTTTTTATTCTTCATTTGTTTTCATGTCAAAACCTCTTCAAATAATCACACAGTCTTTGGAATTCACAAAAAGTGTTGTGGCCAAGACCTTCCTTGGCTGTTGCTCACAGTGCTGAGCCTGTTGGGGTAAAGTTTCCTTGCCTGGAGTTTGCAGGGTCCAAGTGTATGTGACCCAACATCACTAATGTGTCCTACAACACTCAGGGAACTGTGGCACAACAGAAAACCCCATAATTAATGGGCTTTGAGGAAAGCTGTTAATGGGTAACAGTGAAGTATTTCAGTGTTTTTCTAGAAGGGGCTGCAAGGTGAGCAGCAAAACTTTGATTTATACTCATGATTTTAATTTACCAGATCTTCAAAAATACTTGTATTTTTTTCTGCAAAACCAGTTGCAGTTTCATATAATGTTCTTGTGTAGCATTTGAAGAGATGATAAATCTCTTAAAGAAAAAAAACCAAACAGGCAGATTAACTTAAAGCTGGGGCACCTTGATGAAACAGCACTAAAACTTTTTAAATTATATGGTTTTTCAGAGCTGCCTTGCTCGTGGGTTAATTACAGTAATTTACAGCCCGCTCCTGGATTGTCTAAAAAAAAAAAAGTAACAGCCATGTGTTTAGTTTCCTGTGGTATTTTTTGTGTATTTTGTATCCAAGTTTTGTCAGGAACTTGGAAGTCCCCAGTACAAAGCCCTGAGTTGTGTTTCTCAGGAATCAGAGGCTCTCACATTGGTAGGGAGCCATGGGAAATGCTCCCGTGTGGTGGGAGGGTGCTGATAAACAGGAAGGTCCAAGGCAGTGGAACTCCACAGAAACACACTTTGCACCAGGAAAAGAGAAGAGGGACACCCAAATAACCCAAGATACAACTCTGCTTGCTGCAAGCAAGATGCTGATAGGAGTGGGGCTCTGGAGTGCTGGGCAGGCTCTGTGGGCACACTGGGCATTCAGAGGTGTGTGTTGGTGCTGACTTTTGTAAGGCTGTGAATGAGGAGGGAAACAGGAGGGAGCTCCTCCACTGCTGCCTTCATTCTACCTCACACCACATGTACAAGGGAGCTGAAGTCAGCCATTGTGCATTGCAACCAACCAGCCTGGTGCTTGGGATCTCTGCTTAGTTTTGTATCTCTGCCACACACAGCCTTTGGACTTCATGCTCTTGGCTCTGTTTCCCACCTGTGAAAACACAACTCAAAGCACTCCACACTTCAAAGGCCTTCTCTTGGGAATAATCCCTTTACTGTTACAGTGAGAACAGTCATAAAGTGCACAGGGCAGAGGGAAGGCTTCTCCTACCTGGAAGGGCTGCACAGTGGGAGAGTTAATAATTGCCAAATGCCATTATTGCTGAGCTGAGGCTGTTTCTGAGCTGTGCAGAGCAGACAGTTAATGCCATCAGGAAATCAGTGTTGTAGATTACACTGGAGCTCAGCTCTGGGATGGAAAGTTCTTGCCAATTTGCTAATGAATTAGTGCACCATTAGCATCAAACCAAGGTGAGGGATATCAGAGAATTCAAGACCTGGAAAAGTTTGTTGTCTCCTGCTCTTGGTTCTCCTTGCCTGATAAGGAATGCTGCTGCAGCCTCCAAGTGCTGATTTTGTTGGTAGTTCTTCTTGAAAAGCAGAATAAGCACGATGAGCCAAACTTGAGTTTGAGAAGATGAACTTGCAAGCAGGGACACCACTTTTCAGCTTGATTAATTAAAATTTAATCAATAGCTGGGACACAGCTGTTTACTAGAAAACCAGCATATGGAGCTGATCTGAGAACGTCTGAAGAAAATAAGAACTTGTGCTCACATTAGCCCCACAATGCTGTCACATCAATAGCTGTTTATATTTAAATCCCATCAGATTGACAGTGAGTCTGAGTTCTTACTGTGACTTGACTTTTGAAGGATTTTGGAGAAAATAGCATGTGCTATCTATAGGATTTCCTGTGTCACAATAGCCCAGCCAGCTGTCTTCTCTATAGCTGAATACTCCTCCCCAAGCACTGATGCACAGAAGACTCAATTCTGCAATGCAGCACAGTGGCAGGGGCAGCTGGAGATCTGCTATTCCCTCACAGCAGTGCAGGATACAGAGGCTTTAGTGGCTCCCTAAAAAGAATCTGCTTGCAGATTTCCCTGGGGCATTGCTGGGTTTGTACCTGTAATTGTTCCCTTGGGTGATGTGAGCCCTGCGGTGTGCAGGTGGAAAGGGATGTTACTCCCTAAGGCTGAGAGAGGTTTGGAATCTCAGAGAGAAGGCTGAGGGGAGAGACATCTGGGTCTACACACCTCTGTTTTGCTCCTCACCTTGATGATCATGGAATCACAGACTGGTTGGGGTTGGAAGGAACCTCTGGAGATCACTGGCTCCAACCCCCTGCTCAGCCTGGAGCAGAATGCCTAGGATCCATATCCAGGGGAATTTTGAATCTCTCTAAGGAGGGAGATTCCACACCCCCTCTGGGCAGCCTTTTCCAGGGCTCTGTCACCCTCACAGTAAAGAACTTTTCCTTCATGTTCAAATGGATCTTCCTGTATTCCAGTCTGTGCCCATTGCCCCTTGTCTTGTCACTGGGCACCACTGTATCTGGCTATATCCTCTTGACACCCACTGGAAAGGATTTGGCCACATCCTCTTGACACCCACCTTGAAGATATTCCTGTGTATTGGTAGGATCCTCTCTCAGTCATTTCTTCTCCATTCTTCATCATCAGATGTTACTGCCAAGTCAACTACTTTGAGATATACCTTGGATTAGGGGATTCTATGGAAAAAAAATTAAATTAAAAATCCTACCTTTGGTTAAAAGAGATTTCCAAGTCGGGAATCTCAGTGCCTCATTTTCTGCCAGTTACTGAGCTGAGCAGTGCTGCCCTTGGAAGAGTCACCCAGAACATTCCCAGCAGAGACAGAACTCAGATTAGGTTGGATTAGGTCCTGACTGCCAGAGAGTCGATGGGAACAGAAGATTCACCATCCTGTGTGTGTAGCAGAGGCTGGGAATGTTCAAGGAGCCCCAGTGGCTCACAGAGGGTTCCTCCCTGGGTGCTGCACCTGCTCCCCAGCTTGCACAGCCCCCCAAAATCCCAGCAATGGCTTTGTCTCTCTCAGCATCTGTCCTGGGATGTCAGGGGGAGTCTGGGGTTTAACAGACAGACAAGGACAGACAGGTAAATCCCCCCAAGTGCACCATGCACATAGAGCAGGATGTTATTCCAGTCTGTCCCAGCCTGGGTTCACAAACCCCCCCTGCAGCCCTGCCTGCTCTGCTGGGTAATGCTTCCCTTTAAATACCATTCTGTGCTGCTTTGGCATTTCCCCTCCTGCAAACTGCAGAGCTTGTCTGGAGAGCTGGAGGGGCTCTGTTTGTGAAGTGGGAGCACTGAGGCAGACAGGCAGCTCTGCTGCAGGGCACCCACAAGTGAGTGATACCAGCCCTCCCCAGACAGTGCAGATGGACATTCCAGCTGTCAGAGACAGGGACCTGCTCCTCCTGTGCCATCACAGTGTTTCCCTCACCCAGATGGAGGCACAGCAATCTCCAGGCACATTACCCTTGTCTTTCTCCTCCAGCCCTTGCTGGGCCTGGGGCAGGTTCTTGCCTTCTGTTTGAAACCACACAAGCAGCTTCTGAAGCAAGAACCTGCCCCAGGGGTAGGAACTGAGAACCTCAGCCCGTGGGGATCCATCCTGTGAGCTGAGTGACATGAAAGGCCAGGGATTTGTAAATCTTTTTTTGACAGACTTGATCTTAAGAAATGCAGAGTAGTTTGTGCTGTGTCACCAAACCTTCCCATGATCTCCTGTGTTGGCAGCAGAGGGGCAGTTCAGCTTGTGTCTCCTGCAGGGACCTGTGAATGTGTCCCCTGTTTATTCTCTGTCACTAACCATAGGCCATCACAAGTGTGCTGTCCACACACACAGCTCAGCAGGGTATATTTGTCATAAAACCTCACTGATATGGGCAGTTGCACTAGTGAGTCTGAGTGCTCGCTGCTCATCAGTGTCCCTCAAAAAGAGGGGGCACTTTCATTCCTCACTTTTATTCCCAGCTTTTTGTCTTTAGTTCCCTGTTCAGTGGCTCAGCTTTGAACTTATTGCTATTTCTGTTTCAGATTATTCAGCTTGTTCAGCTCCAATATCCTTTCTGCACATGTAGAAAAATCCCTTTTATCAAAAGCTGGTTCACTTCAGCCAGTTCCTGTTCCAGATGTTCAGATGGTAATTCCATCAGCTGGGCTTATTTTATGTTCTTTAGGACTTTAACAGTGAACATTTATGATGATCACCTTCAATTTTATTTCATTCATTTTAAGAAGTATATTTTTAACTCATGTTTTAATAGTATAAGAAAAGTATAAGAATTTCATGCTTTATTTTAAATAGGTTTAAGGAGGTTATTGAGTTAATAATGAATCCAGCTTAAGTTTTTACTTATGTGTATGTAAAAGTATATTCATATACTTTAAAAGAAGACAAGATATTTAAATATCATCCAGTCTAAAGCTCTGATTTCCAAACATTAAAGGGTCCTCAGATCATTTGTTTTAGGTAAATAATGTATATATTTTTAATTCTATAGGCTTAGTGAAGTTCTATTTATAAACCATGGGTGTCAGCCATAGTCACTCAGACATGGCTTACTCCCCACTTAAAGTCCCTTTGTCTCTTCTTCCACTTATCCTTAATACAAAAAGACAGGGCTCACAAGTGAAGTGGAGGATAAAGATCATTTTGATGCTTTTTCTAACCTAAAAAATAGGTATCTCCCATGAATGAGAGCTTTATTTTCCCCATTTCTAAGGCATAAAATTTCTGGAGAGAGAGGGCGAGACCATAACAGGTAGTAGCTGAGTTGATGATCACCATCCCCTTGTGCTCCCTCGGAGCTGTATTTCCCATTTCTCCCCTTTCAGAACTAAAGAGTCTCTGGTTTATGGTTGTCTGTCACTTTGCTTGGAGCAGGGCAAGCGTCCTGCTGACTGATGCACTCAGACAGCTTGGTGGCTGCCCCTAAGACTTTGCTTATCGCTTCTTCTTTCTCTAGAGCAGAAGATTTCGGGAATTTCGAGTGATTAACGTCCTTGGGTCCCAGCACCCTGCCCACCCCGAGCCCGCCGGAGTTCCCACCTCGCTGAGTCACCGACAGCATCTCCAGGAGGTCCCCGCAGGAACAAGGGATGCACACGGGGCTCTTGGAAATGGGAAGCGAGCTCAGTTCCTGCGCTGGGCAGGATGCTACCCCTTCCTCCGCACCGCTCAGCCCGAATATTTAAGGAATGCCTGAACCGGGCAGCCCTCTCAGCCCGAATATTTAAGGAATGACTGAGCCCGCGTTGTTTTCCCCGCTCCCCAAGGCCCGTAAAGCCCGAGCCAGCTTGGACAGTGACTCATTGTGAGCTGGAGTGAATGAGTGACTGTAGTTGTGTCTGCAGCGTGCCAGGCAGAGATAGCCACGGGGCTGGCACCTCTCCCTGCCTGCTCCTGCCAGCTCCATGGTGGGAATGCATCCCCCTGGCAGGGAGGTTTGCCCAGGAACTCCGTACCATGTCACTCTGGGAGCTGAGGGACATCCTGCACCTCTTTTCTTCACTGGCACTGAGGGGAGAGTAACTTCTGTGCTGGAAAGGCTGCTCAGAAAGGCACTTTATGGATAGGGAGCCCTGCTGGAAGGCTTTGGGCAGTGCCTGTAAGCCTGGGTTTATGAGGACTGGGAAAAGACAGGAGCACTGGTGGTTTCTCATTGTGATCTGGAAGTCGATGCCAAGAATGAACCAAGATGTGCTTGGGTACCTGAGAAACTGAGGAAAAACCCACACATCTCCCCAGGCAATAGGAACGTGACAGCTGAAAGGAACCAAAACCATACGAGCTCAGAATCAGTGGGGAATGAAAAGGGGGAGTTCTGCCATGGCTGGGGAGCAAAGCTGAGGGTGTCACTGCTGGCCAGGCACGGCAGGAGGGTGGCAGTGAGGTCGGCCGTGATTCACAGCAGGAGCTGGGCAAGGCAGGAACTTGGCTGTGCCTGCAAGAAAAGTCTCCTTCAGCCCAGGCTACAAACTGAGTTTCTGGCAGGATTGTTTTGTCCTGCTGCATCCACCACGCCTGCTTTGCTCTGATAACATTCTGCAGTGCTTCACAGCCTCGGGTGTTTGCCCTGCTGGCTGTGCCAGCCACGAGTGTGTGTGCCAGGGGGGATGTGCTTATTTGGCACATTCCAGGAAAAGTTGGGGCCAGCACCTCTCTGCCTGTTTCTGACTCCTCTTACACCACTGGGCTGCTGAACATTTTGTCCTGTGTCTGAAGTTAAACCCTTGAGTACCCCAAGGGCTTCTCTGCAGCTCCACTGAGCCATCAGCTTTACTGCCTATCCCAGAAAAGAGCTCCTGAGTGTAAGTAACAATTATCTGCTGATAAAAGGTACATGCACGTGAACCTAATGAGGGTTTCAGCCCTCTTAAGGTACATTTTTACCTAAATTAGTGAGTGAGAGACCTCCAGGGAGAGGAAACAAATGTCTGACAGGCCTGCAGAAATTTAGGAAATGTAAAACTTTCGAAGTGTAAACTCTTCTTTCCTGCTTTTAATGATAGCAATTGTCCAAAATAATGGGAAGACAAAGCCCATCTGAAACACCCAGTCCTTCCAAGCAGCTACACTATTGCCACTGAACACCCATGGATTCTTCCAGCCAAGCCCAGGGTGATTCTTGCTCATCTCAGGAGGTTTTCTCTTGCTCACATTTTACATAAAAATGCAGCATCTTCCCCTTTGTAACAATACTTCATGTGATTTCCAGATACACACCAACATATCTCTGGGGTTCAGTGTTCAGGCTGGAGAGGTTTCTGCAGCTAATCCCTTTTGTCACCCTCATGCCTGTGTGAAGTTTTATGGAAGGGCTTCTTGTCCTCTTGTAAAAGAACTTGAGTTTGCTTTTTCTTGGTTTTCAGGGGCTAAGTGCACAAGGTTCCAGACAAAACACACAAGACTGATCATCTGAATCCGGGCACCTGAAACACCGGGGCAGATTGGTAAGTTCTTAAATGGCCTTCTGCTTTTGAAAGGGTTTAAATCAGAAACTCGAGGGAGAAACTGCTGTGTGAAGCACTTCAGCCCTGACCAGGCCTGTCTGGCCAGCACAGCAGAGCCAGGGCAGCAGCCCTTCCATCAACACATCAGCATGTTCAATATGCAGGGCTTTCCTTAAGTGTGTTCAGGGATGGGACAGCCGAGGGCAGAAGTCTGACTGTTTTCAGGGGGTACAGTCTGGGGGCATTTTGTACTTCAGCTGCTGTGGATTAAGTGAACCCTTTGGGCACCGAATCTCTCCTCTCCTTTTTAGGAAGGGATTGGAGGGGAATTTAAACATGAGGAGGAAAGTTCAGTTATGGATTTGACAGCTAGAAATTGTTTGTGCAGTGCTTTGTCCCAGGCCTGCACATCGTGTCACACCGAAGGTCAAGGCTTTGGCTAAAACAATTTGCCCTGTTGAGTATTTAACCATCAGGATACTTCAGGTAGCTGAAAGCCAGGACAGCTTTGACAGCCCAGCTACAATGGTTGGCCAGAAGAGCAAACATTTCCACGATAATGGCTTTGAAGAGTAAAGCTGTGCTGCTGCTGAGGGGGTGAATTCCAACTCCCTCAAGTGCAATGAGCTAGCTGGACAACAGTGCCGTTCTCTCTGCTCATACCCCGTGTGCACAAGGTGCTTGTGCTGGCACAGCTCTGCCTTCCAGATCTAATCACAGCTCTCACTGACACAACTGTGCCAGCAGAGCTGGGAGCAGAGACCTGGCCTGAAAGCACCCTGGTTCAGCTCCAGGGCTCATTCCCCTCTGGGAACTCACAGAATCCGCTTTCTGAGCTGCCCTGGAGTGAAAGCTGTGCACAGCCTGGCTGTGAACCCACTGCCATGTGGGGAGGAGATCCCTTGGCTCTTTCAGCTGCTGGTTTTTGGGGAGTGGCTTGGGTCTAAAGGAAAATTTCTGGGGTCCAACAAGGTGCTTGCTATTATATTTCACTGTGAACTAGCACTGAGAGAATCATAGAATGGTTTGGGTTGGAAGGGACCTTAAAGACCATCTTGTTCCAACCCCCTGCCATGGGCAAGGACACCTCCCACCAGCCCAGGTCACTCAGAGCCCCATCCAACCTGGCCTGGGACACTCCCAGGGATCCAGGGGCAGCCACAGCTTCTCTGCCCAACCTGTGCCAGGGCCTGCCCACCCTCACAGGGAGGAATCCCTTCCCAATATCCAATCTAAACATATAAGCAAGGGGCTAATGACAGCGTGCTGCCAAAACCAGATGAATTCCAGAAGTTGTTGAAATCAAGATCACTACAAGTCATTAACACTCCCAATAAACAGAGGAGAGTCCCTTAAACTGTATAAAATGAGAGAAGCAGCAAGGACAGCTGTATTAAAAACTGCACCACGTTTCCCCCCAGCAATGAGACAAACCCCTGGTGCACTGCAGATCTCATGAGTGCTGCTGTTTTGAAAGGGGTTTGTCTGAGAGTCACTGCCAGGCGGATGAATGGTCCTGCTCGTGCCTCCCCACACCCAGACACCCATTTAGTGCCAGGGATCTTGGAGCGTGCCCACTCATCCCACTGGTCCAGCTGGGAATTAACCCCCTGCAACACTGTGCCCCCACACGGAGATGAGGAGAGAGCTGTGAGCTCATGGCAGAGCTGTGAAGAGAGTGTAAGAGACTGCACGCTGCTCCTTCAGAACTGCCTCTGACAGCTCCTGAAACACTGGGCTTAACGCCACTTATTGATTTGTAACCACGGAGACGGTGCGTGTTCCCATTGCAAAGTGAGGGGAGGGCAAAGCTCTTTTCCTTCACCTCCTCCAGCACTGAACAATGTTGGAAAACACTCCCTGTAACCTCCCGGAGCCCTCACAGGAGGGAGGAGCCAGTTGTTTGTCTTCTCAGAGGCTCCTTGGTGTTCACAAAGGTGGAGAAAATCAACCATTCCTTGCAAACCAGCCTGGAGCAAAAAAGGGCTAAGCTATTCTGGGAGATGAGAGATAAGCGTGCCAGAAAGCCTTATCAGACATTTGTCTTAACTTGCAAAGGTATTTTCTTTGATGAAAGAACACAAACAATTGTTTGAAATGTTCTGTCTGCTCACATTTGCTTTCAAGAGATCTCAGTGGCACTGACAAATGAAGCCCTTCTGCATTAAGTTCTTTAATAAGGATCTTCACTTTCTGAACTGAAAATTAAACTGTAAAAAACGGCATAAACGGCACAATTAACTCCAAAAACAAAGGCTGAAGAATGTTGGGTCAATATTTGTTCCAAGTGCTTGTTTTTGGGCAAATCCAAGTCCAGCCACTTCAGGAGGGATGAAGTGCTGGCTGTGGGATCCTTGTGCTTCAGCTTGGTGTGACCTGGAGTGTGAGCAGCACTTGCCCATCAGCAAATTGGGAACATTTGAGGAAAACAGGCTAAAAAAGGCCAATTGGAAAGCACCTAAACCATAGATAGGCACCAAAGGTTTGAAACAGAGGTACTAGAAATAGAAGATACCAAAGAAAAATAGGTATTTTAAAACTGCCTTTCTTTTCTCATAGTCTAAACCTCAGCCCTGCTGTTTAACCTGGGACAAACTGGAGCTGTGTGGCCCATGGGACAGGCTGGTAAGTTGCCAGAAAAGAGTTTTGGATCGAGCTGCCCTCTTTGCAAACAGTGCTTAAAGAGCAAGTGGTTCCTTCCCCTTTTTGGTGTGAATTCCAAATGTTTACTTTCAACACATCACCAGTAGTTTCCATTTTGAATGGAAACTTCCACTTCAGAATTTATGGTCAGAAACAGAGCACAAGCAAATGGTTGTTTCCACGTATAAAACTTGTAAGGGTTTTCTCTAACCCAGCTTTGGGAGAGCAGATGAGGGGAAGAGCTCTGAAATCCAAAGTTTTGGTTCCACTCAAAACAAGCTTAAGGGTTGGTTGGCTGGATGTGGTCAGTGATGTGAGCCCACAGCTCACCAGTCCCGAGAAGGAGCAGCACCTGCCATGGAAGTGGCACAGCCAAGGCTGGTTGTCGGGGTGGGCTGTGCATGGAGGTGAGTCTTAAACTGTGATACAGGATGGTAATGCTCGTGAGAAGGCTGGTGATCACACAGAGCTGGGGCGGGTGGCTGGGAGATCAGCCCGTGCTGCCGGGGGGGTGGTGGGGTCCCCATCCCTGGAGGTGTGTAAGGGAACACTGGCCGTGTCCCCGGTGCCAGGGCTGCGCGGGCACGGTGCTGAGCGGGCACGGTGCTGAGCGGGCACGGGGTGGCCTCGATGCTCAGAGGGCTTTCCCGAACCCACCGGAGTCTGTGGGTCACCACGAGGGGCACTGGGCACTCGGGGGCTCGCAGACACCCTCCACTCCTCCCGGGCCCCGGGGGCGGTGCGGGGCGGTCCTGGACAGTGCGGGACGGTCCCGGTCGATCCCTACCAATCCCTGTCGGTCCCGGGCAGTCCGAAACAGTCCCGGCAGTGCGGGGCGGTCCCAGTCGCTCCCAGTCCATCCCCGTCGGAGCGGGGCGGTCCCAGTCGCTCCCAGTCCATCCCTGTCGGGGCGGGGCGGTCCCAGTCGCTCCCAGTCCATCCCTGTCGGTGCGGGGCGGTCCCGACTGTGCGGGGCGGTCCCAGTCAGTCCCAGTCCATCCCTGTCGGGGCGGGGCGGTCCCAGTCGGTCCCAGTCCATCCCTGCCGGGCGGGACGGCAGCGATCGCTGCCCCCAGAGCCGGGGTTGTGGCGGCCGAGCCCGGGGGGCTCCGGGAGCAGCAGGTAAGGAGAGGGGAGCGGCCGGGACCCCGATCGGAACACGGCGGCAACTTTGTGTCCCTGCGGGATGAGCTCCTGCCCTGCCCTGCCCCTCCCCTGCGCCGCCAAGGCCCCGGTACCCCCACCGGGAATCGGGACTGGGATTCGGGACTGGGGAGTGGGATTGGGGATTGGGGACTGGGAGCCGCGGGATGGGCACGGCCAGGGCGACAGGAATCCAGCCGGCCCTCCATCCTCATCCCAGGGGCTGGAAGGGGAAGGAAAAGGGAAGCCTTTGGGGCACTGAGACCCCGAACTGCGTGCCTTGTTAATGTGCTGGAGGCGGCAGAACTTTTGGGGAAGTTTTGGGAGGAGGCAGGCAGGCTCCGGGTTGGTGTTTTCAGTGCGGCGAAACTGCAGTCGGGAGTTTTGTCCTGGAGTCACAGGCGTGTTTCGGTTCAGGGCCTGGGCTTCGTACATCCTGTAATTACTTTCCCCTCGGTTTGTTTCTGCTCGATCCGTGACTCCCGAGAGCTGGAGTAGCTGTGCTGGCTCACAGCCCGGCTGAGGGGCAGCTGGGGCTGTAAAAAGGTGCTTTGCACCCACATAGGGGGGAAGGCAAGCCCTGGTGCTGAGCGCTTTGCAACACGTGTGTGCAGCAGCACAGGCGGGGTGTTTGGTGTTTGGGGCTCGGGCTAGGCTGTGCCGGAGCCTTCAGAGCCCCTGCTGGCTCCTTCTGCCGGCCCGGGCACAGATACCACCCCCTCCCCGTGGGTGAGCCCGGCATGGCAATGGCAGCACATTGGGCAATACGAGTGTCGCCGCATTCCAAAAGTAAACAGCAGAAATGGGTCACGGAGCGGGGATATTCCCCGCGTGTACGCGATAGAGCATCCTAGAGGAGGGAGTTACAGTGTGTCAGCTCGGCATTTACAGCTTCTATTAAAGGTAGCAGCTATAGCTGCAGGATTTGCTTTTGTGAAGGACATAAGTAGAGGTTTCAGTAAAACCAGAGGCAGCGTGGCAGCTCGGTTTGAGAGGCATTCTGCAAAGGAGGAAAGCTGAAATCTGCTTAAACTCTGTTCCAAAGGCAGCAAAGATTTTGGCTTCTTAGCTTCTTCACGTCAGAAAGAAATCAGAGCCAGAGTGTTCCCTGATTTACCTTAGTTACCTGTCCCAGTGGAGTTTTGGGGATAGGATTTAGCGCGGTCTCTTGAAAAGCTGTATCAGAGAGATGAACTCCTTGAAGTGAAAATGCCTGTCATTGGCGTGTTGCTCATAAATTAAGATCCATGTTCACATGTCAGGGGTGTGAAGTTGGTGTTTCCCTCCTCCATGAAGGCAGCAGGAGCATCCCCTGTTTGCCTGCCTGTGGAGCAGGGCCCTTGAAATTCCCCCTTCAGCACCTCCTGCCTTTGAGCAAGGTGCCCTGGCATCTCATCCACTTGCTGGATCTGGGCTAAAGAGTTCTGCCGAGGAACATTTCCTCTGCTGTGTCCTGTGCACATGTGTCTGCAGCAGGGCTGTGCTCTGGACACATCCTGGTGAGTGACATTGCTGCTTGTCCCTGAAAGGCAGGCTGGAGCACCCTGAAATGAGGGGTGTCACGTGGGGCAGAGAACTGTGGTGAACATCACCCTGTTTTCCCTGCTTAGACGCAGGTCCTGCCTCAGTTCTGAGCTGTGCTGCCTGTGCAGTGTGAAACATCTCAGGAAGGAGTGGGGTGCTGATGGAAATGTCTGTGGGGGTGTATGGGCAAGCTTTTCCTGTGACCCGTGGCAACAGTGAGCAGAATTGCTAACGTTCCTGAAATTACAGCCATTCCCAGGAGACTGAGGCTCCCAGGTGGTGCTGCCAGCCTGGCTGGTCCCACTGCTCACCGGTGATGAGCAGGACACGTTCTGGTCACTGCTCAGTGGTCAGGTCAGGGTGGCCTGAGGACAGGCAGTGCTGCCTCTGAGGAGGTACTCGGGTGCAGTGTCCTTCAGGGGCTTTTGTGTCTGCTGAACCCGTCCAAGTGGGGTTTCTCTGATGTCTCTGCCTTTCACTGCTTCCAGGAACACTCAGTGAAGTGGAAATCCTTCCCCTGAAGAGGTTTAGAACCAAAGAAGGTTTAGTCACTTTCCTGACAGAGGTGTGATTGCATCAAAATAGACCTTTGCTTACTCAGGACCAGGTAGTGTTGCTGTGAACTCCTTTGAATAACTGACTAATTTCCTTTGTTGTGCTTTGCTTTCTGTGAGAGGTGGCCAGATCACAAATCCAGTACAGATGTTCCAGAAATGTCTCCCTGGCTCTTGGGGTGGTACAAGAAGAGTGCAAAAGAACCCAAATGCCTCTGACTGGAGAGTCCACTGGTTTACAAAGTAAAAGCTTGGATATTAGGCAGGATTTAGGAAGGTAATAGAGCATCCTGTAAATCCCTGTGGTGTTAGAGATGGTCAGTAAAGCCCCTGTCCCACTGCTGAATTTGCATGCCCTTCCTTAAGGAGGTGCTGGTAGCCTCTGCCTCAGCTCCCAAATGGTGATGCACAGGTTAGGTTGGTGTTCCTGGAACAGCTTCTCGTACTTGCCTTGGTTATTTTCAGGCTTCAAAGCAAAACTGAGGTCATGTCGCTGCTTTAAAGGTGCACAATTATGATCTGCCCTATTTCAGCCTGGCCAAACCACATCTGTGAACTTACAGATACAAGGAACAGGTTTACTGGGAAGCTCAGGCAGGTTCTGTGGTGTTCACTCCTCTTGTGTGGGGTGTGTGCACACAGCTGGGTGTTTAGAGTGCCTAAAAACATCTAATACTTTCATAAATGACACCACTTAGTACCTTCCTGTATTTAGGCTGAACAGTGAGCCCCTTCCCCCCATTTGTAATTGTGAGATCCCATTAGTCATCCCATTAGTCACTTTGCTCTTGGATCCAGCCCAGGAGAGGTGAACTGTGTTGTGCTGCTGTTTGTGCCCAGGCATTTATTTGGCATTCAGCACAAATTCTCACCCTGCCCTGCTGTGCTGTAAGTTTGTTGGGTGTCCACAGCCTAAGGATGTAATTGCAGTGTCTCCTGAGCAGGGGGGCTGTGCCTCGACCTCCTTCTTGGTCAGCCTTTGTATTTATGCTTTTCTTTCTGGTTTGAGTAGAACTGAGGCATCGACCCTGCCTGTGTCTGGGTAGGAAAGTGACTCTTGGTGCTGAAGCTCTGACTGCTGGCAGGTGTCTGTGAACCAGTGGTGCTTCAGAGACAGCCTCAGGAATCACAGGGGGCTCTTTGGAGGAGTCTGGTTTGCAAGGATTAACCTTTGCATCATGTAGCAAAGGTTTTGTGCTATTCCTCAGAGGTTACATCCCTTGCCCAGCGTTTGGAAAAGCCAGCACCCAGTTTGTGTTGGGGTAAGGATGCTCCCTGTCCCTTTGCTCAGCATCATTACCACTGCAGGCTGTGGCAAGGAGCAGGACCAGAGGCCAATTCAGCAGTGATGTTCAAAGGAAGATGGAAGTAACAAGTGTGACTTTAAGGAGCCATTTGCATACATTTTGATGGTAATCACTCTTCCAGCAGGCACAGCTACTGGAAGTTGTGACTCTTGCATGAGCAAAATCCCCTCCTCCCCTGGCACCTGTGAGCAAAAGGCTCCAAGATCAAGCCTGGTTTGTACTTGCATCTTTCTTTACAGGCTTTTTCCTGTGTATTAGTGAAAACACTGAGGGCTGAGACTTGAGCTGGCTCTTGCAGCATCTGAGCTCTGCAGTGGAGGATCTCTGTGCTCTCAGACAGCTGCCTGATTGTGTCTCAGAGGGGAAAAATCTGATAACCCCTGGTGTGAATCAGCACATTTCAAATCAGACAGTTCCCGTGGTGGATTTGGGAGAACAGCTTCACCTTCCTGTCCTGTAACAGCCGCCTCAAAATAAGAGGCAGAGAGAATGGTCTGGCCTTGCACAGACTGACCCAGGTCGTGGGGAGTGTAAGGGATGGGGAAAGGAACACACAGACCCTTTGGAGGCTGCTCTCCATGGTTTTGGGGATTGTGAGCTTGGCACTTGGAGGTGTCTTTAGGATCAGATGAAAGTTCTGCAGAGTGTGATGCTGCTAATTAATGTCTGTCTGGAAGAGCAGGCGAGAAAACCATCTTTGTTGTAAAAAACACCCTGAACTGTTCTGTTTTTGTGAAAATAATTATCTCACGTGGTTGTAGCACTTGTGCTCTTGGGTTCTGTGTCCTTACACAGCTGCCCTGTGAAAATGCCTCTTGCTGTACAGAGACTGCCAGAGTCTGTTCCCTGTTAGGTGGTTTGCTCCTGGGGGAGAAGTGGAAGAGTGGAAACAAGGCATTGGCAAGAAGAAGGAGCAGTATCCCACTGGGGTCTTCTCAGCTTCAGCATGGGAGGGTATCCGTAGATATCAGCCATGGGATTTTGTGTTGGTGCATTTTGGGACCTTTTCTTGCAAATTCTGGTTTAGGTTTTAACCCTGTGCCCAAAGTAGCTTGGATTTATCTTTGTTCAGCCCATAGGAGTGCTGGGAGTACTCTGAGAGCTGCTGTGTGCAGGATGCAGGGGGCACAGAGGCTGGCTGGGAGTAGGGAACATTCCTGGGGTTCCCTACCCAAATGTCCAAGCTGGAAAACACGCTGGGAGGTGGTGGTTTGGGGGCTGTGCTCCCAGTGCTGCTCAGACCTTCAAACTTCCTGTATCTCTGACAGGCTTTTGTTAAATGGGACGTGGGTTCAGGTGCTGCCTTTGTTGTAGTATCCCCTGTCCTGCTTCCAAATCAGGATTAAGCAAAGGAAAATATTTCTTTACTCTTAATTGAAGTCTCTGGGAAGTTGGTTTTGCTTCAGAGCAGACTTGAAAAGGCTTGTCAGTTGGATCTTAGAGCCATCAGCATTTTTCCCCCCTCCATTTAACTGAGGCTGGTTTCATTTGTGACAGCACTTTTAATTTGTTATGTTTGTAAAGGAAGCATCAGGGGAAGGTTCAGAGATGTGTATTTATGTTTCTTGGCTAAGCTTACATTGGCTGTAAGAGCTTGGGTTTGGAATTTTTATGAAGGAAGGCTGGACTTTTTTCTTTTTTAATATTGCATGTGTTTTGTTTTCTTCTTGTCCAAAAAGAGCATTATAGTGGCTTACCTTGGCCTACACCTGCCCTTGGATGTGAAACAGGTAACTAAGAGGTCCAAACTAGAAGTGTGTGGGACCTCCTGGTGGTGCTGGGCAGAGCTGTGTGTTCTGGGGTGTCCTTGGGATGTGCAGCCCCACCAGGAGTCAGAGCAGTGCTGAGGATGTGCTTGCACAGGTGGGTGTTGCATGGAGGAGCAGCAGGTCTGTCACAGGGGCAAACACTCCACAGCAGCAGCATTTTGCTCTTTCCTCAATCTGGGTATAACTCCAGAGTGTCCTTTTGGTGGGCAGTCCTGGGGCTGTGAATGCAGTGTGGAATGAGAAGGCTGAGATTTGTTTTCAGGGCGTTGCCAGTAAACTTCCTGCAGCTCAGTGGTGGGAATAATTCTGCAGGTTCTGCCTCCATTGTTGTGGCTGGGTCTAAGGTGAGTTTTAGAAAAATGTTTTGGTTGAGCAGGCTTTCCTTTCTGTGTTATCCAAGGGGAAATATCTGCTCAGAGCCTGATCTGTTGTTCTCATCACTGAGGGAGTTTCTGAACCAGGCCTGAATCTGTGATGATTTGCAGGTCCTTATCTGTGTGTCACAGTGTTTCCCAGGTCAGTATCTCAAAGCTGCATTTGCAGAAGTATTTAGATGGCCTATGAGGTGAAAGCCCTTTCTCTCAGCATCATTTTGGGCATCGTGGTGGATTCAGCTGCTGAAGGACCAGCCTTGCTGAGCTCTCAGCGAGCTCTGGGGCTGTGCTTGGAAGGATGGGCAAGGGCAGGATGGTTTGACCAGTCATCTCTCATGAGGCTGTAATGCCTGGGGAGGGTGGAGAGGAGGCACTGATTCCCTGCAAGGCCTGGCAGGGACAACCTCAGAGGGAGAAGGGAACATCTTGCAGCCCAGCAAGAATGGAATGCCACCACAATTCCAGAGAGCTTTGTCTTGGAGCCAAAGCACAGCACGGCCTCGGAGAGGGCCTCCTTTTGTGCAGGGTGGTGGCTGGAAATGTCTTCCTTCTGGACCTGGTTGGAAGTCTGTCCCTCTGTCTTGGGGTGTATTTACCTCCTTTCTTACACAAGTACTAAAGCACGACCTGGAGTTCCAGGCTGCCTCCTGCAAGGGACCTCTGTGCCACTGTCTCCATCTGAAATCTGGTTCCATTTTTTCCCCTCATGGTACTTGAAACTCCCCCTTCCTTCCCCACTCTTCCAAGGAATTTTACAGAGAAATCAATAGCTGTCTAGTTATGACAGCAAAATGAGAAGGGCTGTAATGTCTCCATAGCTACCTAAAAAGTCCTTGCAGAATGCTGGTGGAAGAGAGGATCCCCTGCATTCCTTGCAGGGTGGAAGGATGGTATGCATTCGTTAAGTAATCTCTGCACGCCTGTCCGGTGAGCAAGGTTTGGTTCTGCAGTAAATTTGGGTTCCTTAAACCCTGTGAAGCTGAAAAAAATGGATTTGTTTTACACAGAAAACCAACTGACCTGAACTCTCAGCACATGAGCTGGTTGTGAACGGCCCAGCCTAATCCAGCTTGTTTTTCTCCTCGTGTTTCATGTAGCATCTGAAAAGAGTCAGCTTGTGGCAAATTAGCCGGGGTGAGACTACAAAAAGATTGAATTATTCCTGTTTGAACAGTTCCCAGCATGTGAGCACTTGCTGCTTGGCTTGTACATCATCTGTGTCTTGAGCTGGCTTGCCAGAGCTGCTGTGACTGAGGGGAAAGTAAAGAACCTCCAACTGGAAGTCTGGCCTTTGCTATAAATAAGAATTGATTCTTTCATCAGTGAAAACACCACAGAGATACCACGAACAGAAAGGCTGGTTGCGCTGTGTTTGAGTCCCCTCCAACAGTGACCCTCTGTGAAGAGAGGCTGCCTAGCACTGTGCTGTGCTAAACAGTCATTTTGTCCTGATGGAACCTGGTGCAGGTGTGGAAACACAGTTGTCAGGACGTCTGTGAGGTGGTGCTTGGTGTGTGTCTGTGCCTTGTGCTGCTCCCCTCCCTCTGGGCTGTGGCACTGCAATAGCAGGTGGCAGAGTTAACCTGCCTTGTTTAGGCAGGGCTGAGCTGACTGGGGCATTGGGATGTGCACAAGGGTTGGAACAAGATGACGTTTCTGGAGGGACTTGCCTCCCTATACTGATGTATCTCTGTCAGAGGGGAGGGACTCTGCAGGTTTGGATGCGACAGTATAAGGATATAAAGCTCTTGAAGGTGGTGAGGAGCCACAGGAGGAGCAGCTGAGGGCACTTGGTGTGTTCAGCTGGAGGAGAGGAGACTGAGGGGACACCTCATTGCAGCTCCAACTTCCTCAGGAGAGGTAGGCACTGATCTCTGCCCTGTGGGGACCAGGGACAGCACCCAGGGAATGGCCTGGAGCTGTGTCAGGGAGGGTTAGGTTGGATATTAGAAAAAGGCTCTTCCCCCCGAGGGTGGTGGGCACTGCCCAGGGTCCCCAGGGCAGTGGGCACAGCCCCAAACCCAACAGAGTTCCAGGAGCACATGGTGGGATTGTTGCAGTGTCCTGTGCAGGGCCAGGAACTGGACTGCAGTAATCCTTGTGGGTCCCTTCCAGCTCAGCATGTTCTATAATTCTGTGACTAAAGTGAGTAGGAAAGCTACAGCACACATGGCAGCAGTTCAGGATTGGCTACCCAGTTGTTTAGGACAGGGTATCCAGCTGGACTGCTGGTGCTAAATTGGAATTTGGCTGTGGTATTGCAGTTAATTCCTCTTCTTACTAAACATTCTATATAATTTCCCTATGCCTGTGGTAATTAGGCCTGGCTTTCCTGTTGCACATGCTGAGGAACAACATTTCCCTTCCTTCGATCCAGCTGTGTTCATGCAGCTCCTGCAGAGAGTGCATTTAGGAGCAAAACAGGGAGTCTGTCTCTGTTTCTCTGTGTTAAAAGGAAGAAATTGGGATCCCACCACCTTTCTGCTGAGCCCCATCGGGTTTGACACCTCTCTTTGCCCTAAGACATCGAGCCATTTGTGGGTGAGGTGTTACTTGTTGTAAGCAAAGAGAAATAACAGTGCAGTGCATAAAACACCTGCTGGAGGCAATGAAAGGGCCATATTTTCTAGCGAGGCCTCAGCTCTGCCTTGTCTGACTTGCCGTGTTTTTGTGGGAAGAGGGAGGTCAGGGGGAGTGAGGGCCAGGTGGAGATGGCTTTGCTGGTGTGCAAGCTGCAGGGGGGTGGCTGGTGAAGGGAGGGGGACATCCTGCATGCAGGGGTGCTGGGGTCTCTGCTGCCCAGGTCTTTGGTGTGGAAGGGAGGAAATGGGTGTAGGGAGACTGGACTGGTCTGTGGGGTGGTGAGAGCTCCTCCAGTGGCCCTGCTGGCTTGGGGAGTTAGGGCTGCACCCTCCATGGGGTCTGTCCTCCAGGTGCATGTCCCTGCCCTCTGTGCCACAGCCCCCACTCCCACAGAACACAGAGAAACTCTGAGTGCTGCTGTTTGTGGTGTCCTCTCTTTAATCCCTCCTGTCTGGCTTGTGCTGCAGAGGGTTTCCTCCCGTGTCCAGAGCCTCTTGCCTGGATCTGGTTGATGTTTACACACAAGTGTGAGGGCAGCCAAAGGTTCTCTGGGCTCTGATAGAAGCCATACGTGAAATGAATCCAAATCAAGCTGGTGGTGGTTCTGTGATAAACAGGAGGTTGCAGCACAGACTCAACATGTTGCATAGCTTTGAGATGGTGACAAATGAAAAGTGAATCCTCCTCTGAAAGTTGGCTGTCCCTGTATGAGGTTCTGAGAGAAGCCAGCACGCCGAGCTCGCTGCGTGGGCGTTTGCTGGAAATGAAGCAGATTTGGGGGAAAGGACCTGCAGCCTTCCTGCAGAGCTGTGATGTCCCAGGAGGGGCAGCTTCCCACTGGGAACGCTCCTGGAGCTGAGGAAGGACCTTTCCCAGCTCTGCACTTGTGGGTCCCTCCTTTCCATGGGCTATATGCTTGGCCCTTGGAGCAAACAAACTCCTTGTGTTTGGCTTTCCAGAGAAGAGGCTTCCCCTGCAGCCCTCCTATGGCAGTGCACATCTGGGAAGCTGAATGCAGATGTTGTGGGAAGGGCCCTGTCCAGCTGTGTGTGCACAGAGCGGGGCAGATGTTAGTTTGGCCTCTGCAAAGGCAGCTTGCTAAAAATAAGCTAAAGCTCACAAACCCAGCAGCAAAAGTAGTTGTCCTAAAAGTCTTTCTTGATGCATTTCTGTTTCTTTCTGCCTCAAGGGATATTTGTGTGGAATATGCTCCGTGTCTGAGTGTTTGCACAAAAGCCAGTTGTGCTCGTGTGGAGCTGCTGGGTGGGTGGATGGGGCCAGGCTAAGCCCTGAGCTCTCCACCACTCAGGCCCCCTGAGGCTGGGAGAAGTTGCCTTCCTTGTTTTCACTGCTTCCCTGCTACCAGGACTTTTATGGGGCTTCCTGGAGCCCACGTGCTGTACAGGGCAGACCATGTGCCTGAGCAGGAGTGACACTTTTTGGGGAGACACTGGCCATCAAGTTGGGATGTCAAAGCAAGGCCTTTCCTGTGGTTTGGTGCTGCTGGGCCTGGCTGTGTTTTATGTGTTGGGTAGGAGTAACTCCTCACACACACGTAGGAGCCTCTGCCCCTGAGCTGCTTTGTGGCTTCAAGTCCTTTTGTCCTGCAGGGCTGGGGCCTCTGGTTTTGGGAAAACTGAATAAAGCAGCTCAGTGTTAACCTGCCCTCACAGAGCTGATCCTGGCTGCACTGGGATTGTATTTGCTGGTACCCAGAGACTTCCAGCTTTGGGTCCTGTGGAGCTGCTCAGCCAGTGAACAGAGGGAGGGTGTGTTTGCTGTCACTGACTGCACGACTGCAATAGTGGGAGGGAGTGTTACCTTTCTGGACAAGGCTTTGTACAAGACCTGCTGTCAGAACAGCCTGATAAACTGCCTGCTGCAACACTGAACGCTGGCCTGTCCTTTGGCAAATTGAATGGCTGGGAAGCTCTAATGATTATTAAAAGGTACTTTGTGTTAATTTGATTTCCTGTGAAAGGCTGGGCGATTCAAAGAAACAAAGCAAAGGCTCAGTCAAGGTAAAAGCAAAATTGGTGCATATGCAATACTTAAAGGTTTCCAATGGCATCGTGTGCAGGGACAAAGTGAAAAAACACATAAACCCCTCTAGTTTACAATTTGTCAGTTTTGAAGGAAGCTGGGAGACTGAGTAATGAAACCCAGGCAAAGCAGGAATGGAGAGAACATCCATTTAATCTCTTCTCCGAGTGATGAGAGACTGGAATTTTTCCCCTATTGTGTTTTGAATGAGTTTAAAAGCGTGTTCCATATGGATTCAGTGGTGGTTCTGGGAGCAGAAGGGCTGGAATTTGGGCTTTCTGGCTGGGTTCCAGCTCAGGAGGATCTCCGTTCAGGGTGAAACTCCTCTCTGCTCTAGGCAGGCATGACTGTTGCCTCTCCCTCCTGCTCCACAGGGCCCAGCAGCCTCTCCCCTCCTGGTTTGCTCATGCTGATGTCCTTCTGATCCGAGTTAAGCTCACAGACTCTTGGGTGAGTGGAGCTTAAGCAATCCTGGGCATCCCCTGAAGGGAGGGTGATGCTCTGGGCAGCAGTAGCTGTGCTTGCAGGATGCCAAGGGGCCTGAGAGCTCTGCTGTGTTTATGTGTAGCACCAAACTTTGAAAGCAAATGTATGTACATAAATATGTACACAAGTGTTTTGTTGCCTTCTGAGTTTGATGGAATTGAGAATAGTGGGGCAGATTTGGAGCACTTCAGGATCCCTGAGTGTTGCCTGCCTGCACTGGTGTTTAGATATTGCTTGGATGTGCTAAATCAAACATTTGCCTGTGTCTCCTGCCAATTCAAGTTAAGCATTAAAGATGTAGCTGGGAGGGCAAGCTGGGGACAGCGCTGGAGTTAATTTTCCAGTGTAGGCAAACCCTGCTAATTAGTGTGTTTATCTAAGTCCTGCAGCAGTTCAGAATTCCTCCTGTGGTGTTCCCTTTCCCTGTGCTCTGCCCTCCTGCTGCAGTGCTGTTCAAAGTCCTTGTCTCCTCAGAAGTGGCTCTGCCTGTCAATAATACATCAAGGGATGTTGCTGGGGCTCTGTGTGCTTTATAAAATGGTTGTGTGGAGAGCTGCCTGGGTCATTGCTAAATGCTTCTCCTTGCAAGAAGCAGGATAACTCACTGTGTTCATCAGGAGCTGAATGCACCACCTAGCAGTATCTCTCTTAAACATACCCAGCCTGCCTGATGGTGGGAGAAGGGACAGGGTGTGTGTCTGGTTGGAGTTTAGTAACTGTGTGTTGTTACAGAGCTTTTCAGTCTCCTGTTGCTGCTGCAGACTCAGCCCCAGGGGAGTCACAGAATCACAGACTGGTTTGGGTGGGAAGAGACCTTAAAGACCATCCCATCCCATCCCCTGCCATGGGCAGGGACACCTCCCACCAGCCCAGGTCACTCAGAGCCCCATCCAACCTGCCCTTGGACCCTCCCAGGGATCCAGGGGCAGCCACAGCTTCTCTGCCCAACCTGTGCCAGGGCCTGCCCACCCTCACAGGGAGGGATTCCTTCCCAATATCCCACCTAACCCTGCTCTCTGTCAGTGTGAAGCCATTCCCCTTGTCCTGTCACTCCAGGCCCTGTCACAAGTCCATCCCCATCTCTCTTGGAGCCCCTTTAGGTACTGGAAGGTCTCCCTGGAGCTCTCACTTCTCCAGGCTGAACATCCCCCAGTTCTCAGAGTCCTGAGGGAAATCTGCTGCCCTGCAGGAGCCTGAGCAGGTGCTGTTTGCAGGATGGCTCCAAAACCCACAGTCCCTGCTGCTGCCCCCACAGCACCCTCATCTCTCCCTGTGTGCCCTGGGATGGTTCCCAGGCTGTGTCCTGGCTTGCAGTGTGGGTGTACCGAGCTGTTCCAAGGCTGTGACCTTCCCTGTGTTCCCAGATGGAATGCTGCAGGTCACAGGAAGTACAGCTGCATCACTTGGAGTCTCCTCAGTTCTTGAAAAGGATTTCCTGGGAACAAAAGCTCCCATTGCTCTGGTTCTTCCATTTGATTTCTTGTTTTTTATTTTCGCCTGCTGATAATCTTGGCTTCTTGGTCACTGTGTTTTCTCCCTTTCTAAAAAGGCTGGGGAAATAATGGTTGCTTTGTCTTTTTATTTCTGAACTGAGTTTGCTCTGATGTCTGTAGGGCAAATAAATCTCCTTTTTGCTTCCTCCTGGCACAAGAACATCTTTCATTTGAGAGAAACGATAAATCTCAAATAACTAAAATGATATTTTGACCTTTATGAGTTAGGAAAAGAGTGATGTAATGAAATGGCTACTGGGAAGGTTGGTTGGAGCTGTTTTTGGGGAGCAAAGAGCTCCTGATTAGCACAGTCCCCTGTGGAACCTCTCTCACCTCCTCAGCTCTACCTTGGTTGGCAGAGCTGCCGTGTGGGAGATCCCCTGGAACCCTCAGGGTGCTGGAGATCTGATGGCAAACTTGGCTGGGAAGCACTCCACTGACACCAGGAGCTGAGGAGACCTGTAGTGGCTCACTCTGAACACACACTGAGGGTGCATTGTGTGAAGTGCAGCCTTCAGAACCATCTCCTGGCCTCTCCTGGGTTTGCTTTGATCTGTACCAGGAAAGCTTATCTTTAACTTGGATCAACATCCTTGTAGGGAGGCTCAAAGATCACCTGGGGATTTATTTAGAGCTGCCTTCACAGTGCTGGGTTTGTGTAGTCTTACAAGGTACAATTTTCATTAAAAATAGCAGAGCCCTTGGATAGGAAGTCAAAAGCTTAATTACTAATACAGTACAATTAAGTTTCTCACTACCAAGCTAGTAATTACACAAAATTCCTTGCAGAATGGAAAGACTCATTGGAAACACAAGAAGCGTAGAGAGATTTCTGCAAATACCAACTGTCTGAATTGTTCTACTCTTAGAAACCAATTTTCTCCCTTTTGCCTTAAATAGGACTATTTTAGCTGTTCAGGGTTTGTAACACAGGTCAGTCCTTTGCTTGGGGTGGGTGCTTTTAAACAATTAAAGCCTTGATGTCTGTGTGCCAGGAGATGCTGCAAGCCAGGATTCATTTTCTCTTCCTTGGTGTTTATGGAAATGTTGAGGGCTCAGCAAGGACTTGGACTCACCCAGATGCACAATAACACCCTTTGGTGTTCCTGTGGGATTGCAGGGAGGGCTGGATACAAATCTCTATTCCCTGTTTCCATCCCAGTTTCTAGTGCAGGGCAGTGGTTATTTCTGCAGTGACCTTTTCAGCACCCAGCATAGTCATTGTCCCAAAAAGCAATGCTCATTTTACAGGGACACAGGTCTTTCTGAGCATCCCCTCTTTGCAGTGGAGAGTTGAATTCTTCAGCACTTCACTGGTGGTGTTTTCTTTTTATTTTTTAAGGAAATTAATAGATTTCTCTTGGCAAGAAATACGAAACAAAATCAAGAGATGCAAAGCTTCCTAAATTACTCATCTTTTCCACATGAAACCTGATGAAGCATAAGGTTCATCTGAGACATTTGCTAATGACCAAATGCATCTGGCTTCAGACTGAACATCTGAGAGAAACTTTTGGGAAGGAGGGCTATGGAATAAACAGCAAATGAAATCACTTTCCAGCTCTCTTTTGTATTACCAGGGGAGGAGGAGAGCGAGTCCTTCTTGGCAAATGAGGCTGCATAAAGGAATTCTATATAAAGATTAGAGGTGCCCTGATGAGTAATAATCAGAGATGAAGCAGAGAGGGGAAATGCAGTGCTGCCCTGCCTGTGAGGGTTGCTGTGCTGTAACAAGGCCAGCAGGACCTGCAGTGAGCTCAGAGCCATTCCATCTTGCAGCAGGTGATCCCTCAGCCTGCAGGTCCCTGCAGTGAGCTCAGAGCCATTCCATCGTGCAGCAGGTGATCCCTCAGCCTGCAGGTCCCTGCAGTGAGCTCAGAGCCATCCCATCTTGCAGCAGGTGATCCCTCAGCCTGCAGGTCCCCAGCTGGCATAGAGAGGAAGGAAAACCCTGAATTGAAAAGGCTGTGGTGGTGCCTGTTGGCAGCCCGTGTGCTTGAGATGTCTCCCTGTGCAGAAGAGATCTGGCTTCTCCATGCAACAAAATGTTCAGTGCTGCACACACAGCTTGTACAGATCTTCCCAATCTGTCCTGCTCCTCCCTGCACTTCATTTCTTTGGTTCTTCTCCTTCATCTAGGTCTTGCTTCTGTGTAGTCCTCCCTTATGCTTGTGTTGCCCTGCAGAGCCCCAGGTTTAGAAGAGGATGGGAGGTCAGCTAGACCTTGTTCTTCCTGGGCTTAGAGATGTGCTCTGTACCTAAGGAGTACACAGGATATTAAGCAAGGAATGACTGGGAAGTTGGAGCTCAGTAACTGGGGGTTTCGTGGAAATCAAAGTGGCTTTAGGCTCTTTTTGGGGCAGTGCTCATTGTCCTAATGAAAACCTTACAGTGAAGTCTTCCTGCTGTCTCCCAAAGGTTACACAGCACTTAAAAATCTGTCTTGCCAAACTGCTGGGTTCTAGGGACATCCACATGTGGGGTGTTTAATAGAGACATCCTTGGAGAGGATGTTTGCTGCTGCTAATATTAACTGTCCCCCGTGGGAAAGATGGTTATGAGGTGATTTCTGAAAGAAGATCTAACACAACACCTCCTTAACGGGGCACTTGTCTGCCCTCAGCATCTTGTCAGTTGTTCTTTCACATCCAACTTTCTAAACAAAGTTCACCTCTCTCCTTGAAATCTCAAACAACCACCCTCCCACAAAACAAACCAACCAGTGAAATATGAAATATTTATTTATTCCTGTTTCCTAGGAAATAGGAAACTGGCGACCACTGGGCTGGTTTGTGCTTGGCTGCTGTGGTGGTTGCTCCTGTCCCACATGGCAGCTTTAAGGCAGAGCCCACCTGTGGGCCCAGCATCATTTGTGGGGATGTGAAGGTGGAATGTGTCTGGGGAACAGTCAGCCCAGGATGTGATGGGAGAATGGTGTGTTTGAGCTTTCCAGGGGCTGGGAGGAGGGCAGGGTGTGGAGTTGTAGGGTTGGCAGACCCACCACCATCTGCATCCCAACTTCAGCTCCATTGGTTGAATGTTTAGTGTGGTGCTAAAAGTGCCAAGGTGTTGGTTCAACCCCTGAGTTGGACTGGAAGAGCCTTGTGGGTCACTCAGAGCACTCTGTGATCCCTCAGGTAGCCAAACTAACAAAACCTGGTTCTTCTACCTGCATAAGAATTTCTCCCAAAGATGTGGGAATGTGACACCTCTTTGGATCTCTCCACCTTCTGCCAAATGTGGTCAAAACTGAGTAGTGAGTTGAAAATTTAATAGGGTGAAGACTGACAAGCAACACTGCCACATAAACTTAATTTCCTTTAGAATCCAGGCCAAAAAATATGTGCTGAGGGGTTTATTCTGCAGTCTGTGCTTTAAAATAGTGTGTGGGACAATGTGATTAGGAGAAATGGCATTTTCAGGGTTGGTTGCAGTGCATGTGGAAGCACAACAGCTGAATCCTGTTGTGTGCATGTGCATTAGCACATAACCAGCTCAAAAGGGCTGAAACAGCTCAAGTGTCTGCCTGGAGAAACAGCAGAATACATGTGTGAAACTCCCTGGTGGAGCTGGCAAAGCACCTGGTTATGTTGATCCGAATTTCCAGGGGGTTCAATTCTCATCTTTTGGCTGCCCCTTCTTAACGGCAACCAAAGGATGTTGTCTTGTTCCTTTTCCTGGTAAGTGCTTTTGGGTTTGCTGCTTTCAAAGCTTCCACCTCCCTTCCCAGCTCTGGAGATGCAGGGTTTGGGTCCATGTGCCTCCAAAATGGGATTTTGTAAGTTGTGTTGTAGGAACTGTTTGAGTTCCTGACCTAACTGTGAAGGAGGAGAATCCTGACACCACCAGTCACTCAGAGCTGTCAGATTGGTGAACTCCCTCCTATCTGATTCCACACACTCCTTATCACTCTGCTTCAATAACATGGGCATGAGATCCTCAGTTAAGCTCATAAAGTAATTTTCCATGTCTTCCAGCCACTTCCACATCTTCCCTCAGCTGACATCTGCATTTCCACAGATGATAAACTGCATAACCTGTTGCTTTGGCTTGTAGAATTACAACAAAGCAGGAACTGCGTGGAGTGGTGCTCCAATCAGAGATGGACACGGTGATTAATAGAAAATTAGTCAGAGATTAGTCATAATTCTTTTCCTTGTGTAAATCACGTCTAGTTTCACTTAAAATCTGATAAGTTAGTGTTTTGAAAGCTTTTCCTTAAACCTCCTGCAGTTTGTTCTTGCTGCTGGTCTTACAAGTGCTTCATTAAATGGTCTGCCTGGTTTTGTTCTTCTGTGACTCAGGAGATGATTTATAAGATTTTATTGTGCTCCCAGAACGTGTTCTGTGCTGTTGGCTGACTTGTCTTGTATCCCCCAGTGCTGGGATGTTGGTTCAGGGTTGTTTGTGCTTGCACATTGCTCAGATGTGTGGGTTTGGGGTAGGAAATGTTGTGGCACGAGCTATCGGCTGCTGGGGTCACAGGAATTCATGTGGGGTTGGTTTTGCTCGGTTCCCTTCAGTCCTCATTTTATGTTTCTGTGTGTGCCAGACCCCCCTGGCTTTGGGTTGAAACTTGGGGGTTTAGCTGGAGGCTGCCACTTGCAAATGGACAAATTTGGGGTGTAGTAAGACCCAAAACCAGATTGGCTTGTGAATGTGGATGCTCTGTGGTTCCTGTCTGTGTCAGAGTGTCTGTGGCCTTCTAGAACCCCAAAATAAAGATAAGGGCTAAAGGATCTGTGTTCTCCCTCTGTGTGTGATCTGTGTGAGTGCAGCCAGCCTGTCCCCTGATACATAAGAGATGTGCTCCGAGGTGTGCACAGCTGAACAATGATGCCAGGGTGATGTAAAGGTGAAATATGACATGTTGGGGGTGATCCTTGGCTGGATGGATGGTTTATAGGATGTGGGGAAACCATTCAAGCTGCAGCCATTCACATTCAAACCAGCCTTTGCCCAAAGGCCTTTTACAACAAACTGTGCCATTAGTGTATCAAAATAAAAGGCATAGCACTAGCTCCCCCCCAAAATCATTCAAACTATTAGTGTTCCTTCATTGCTTTGCTCCTTGGCTGGAAATCCTGCTCCCACCTCTCCAAGCAAGAGAACTGGGAGCAAGCAGTGACTTCCTTGGGAGTGTGCATGTTATTAATTGCCCTTGGTAATTTTTTTGAGTCAAGTGGTATCTGGCAGCTGTTGAATTATTCTTTATAGAGAGAAAAAAATAAAAGGCAAAATGGTGTTTAATTTCTGTAGCTCTGGGGGCAGCTGAAAGGGGTGGCTGTGGAAGAGACCCAGGGAATCTCTTCTGGGAGTGGGGGGAGATACTTAAACTTCTGGGAGTCTTGTTGCCTGTGTAATCTTCTTTTAAAAACGTAGGAAGAATGTCATGGTAGGGCTTTAATTGGAGCCCAAACACGCAGACATGAGGCAAGTGTGTGGGAAGGAGCAGCAATCTGAACTGTGCTCTGACTCCTTGGGTCCCGTGCTAAAGAATCATTTCTGGGGCTTTTAGCAGAGAGGAGGGGCTCTTCCAGATCCTCTGGCTCCAAGCCCTGCTTTTCTTCAGAGACAAGATCAGGCAGAGCAGATCTTTATTTGTATCTAAGAAAGAACAGGCATGGCTCAGACTGTTTGCTTGCATTCTTCTAGAAGTGTTCTGTAGTCACAAAGCAAGGAATTAGTGCTGCACAGTTCTTGTGAAGCTGTGCCCCTGAACACGGTGCAACATGTGGATTTTTCAGGGCTTTGGGCACAGGGTTGTGTCCTGGTTTAAATGCACACAGCCTGTAATTCCATGCAGTTGTGCCTTTTGAATTGGGAAAAGCAACGGGTGGCTGTGGCAGAAAACCTTTGAGTGGCAAGGGAAAATGTCATTGCTGAACATGCAAGATTGTAGGATTGGGATTTGTGTTTTCTTCCCGATTAGGGAATTGGTCTGGAAAGGGAAATAAATTGGTGCCATTCACCTTTCTTTCCTGGGGATACTGGGAGGGTTCCTCAGGGCATTCTGTGTTGTGATGTTCTGTGTGAAAGCAAAGCCTGCTTAACTCTCACCTGGTTTACCTAGTCCTGTTCTTCTTCAAGGATCATTCCTAGCAAGTGGCTCTGGGTTATGAGTGTGGTTTCCTTGGAGGTTGTTTCCTTGACTCTGGAATTGAGCTCCATGGAGCTGGGGGGGCTGGAGACCCCCTGTGCCCCTGGGCTGTGCCCTCTGGTCGGGGCTGTGTGGCACATCCGTGTGTGGTGTGAGAGCAGCTGTTCCTCAGTTGCTGTTCTTGGATGATAATTTACCCTTCCAGTTAAACCAGAAGAGCCCCACCCTTTCCCAGGAGTCCCAACGAGTCCCAGTTTTCACTCATCACCCCTGAACTCCAGACTTTCCCTGGGGGCTCTCAGCATCCTAATGCAGGTCACTGGATGAAGCCTCCTGGGTTTCTGTGCCCCATGCTCTGTTCAGGCAGGAGAAATTCCGGGATGAACATCACAGTCCTGTAGGAATTACTTGGGGAAACAGTCTAAAGAGGTGAGGGTGTGCAAGGGAGATTTGTTAGCTCTGGGGTTAGAGGGTGTCTGACTNTGGGATTAATATCACAGTCCTTACAGGAATTACTTGGGGAAACAGTCTAAAGAGGTGAGGGTGTGCAAGGGAGATTTGTTAGCTCTGGGGTTAGAGGGTGTCTGACTTGGGGGAGTGGTGTTGAACATCCCAGTGCCCCCCAGTCCCTCACTGGTGGGCTGGGTGAGGAGCAGAGAAGGCCTTGGCTCAGCAAGAACTAAAACCTCCCAGCACAAATCCCCAACCCAGCCCCAGCCCTACCACGATGGAAATGAACTCCATCCCAGCCCAAACCAGCACGGGAGGTGCTGTAGTCAACACTGAATGGAGTTTGAGGAAAGAAGGAAGGAAAGAGGGCAGGAAGGGGGGAATGGGCAATGCAGCCCCTTCTCTAGGAGCCTTGGAGACAAGCTGGATGCCTGCACTGCCAGGGAAAGGCATGGAAGTGTTCCCTGCCCTTGGAGCCTGCCCCAGGTGTGGGTGGGCTCTGTGTGTGTGTGTGTGCAGCTCTGGCTCCAGGGAGCAGGAAATGACTAAACGTTCTGGCCAAGCCCAGAAACAAAGGGCATCTTTGAGTTCCCAAAGCAGCAGTGGCAAAGAGGCTTGGGCAGGGCCTGGTGCTGCTCTTGCATTGGAGACTGTCACTTGTGGGGAGTGGGAGTCTCCCAAGGCTTAAAATAACCCCATTCACCCCCTTTTCCTCCCTGCCTTTGCAGTTTCATACGTGACATTCTGCAGTGCCCTTTAGAGAAACCTCAAATATTTTTTTTTTCCCCGCCTTCCACATTCTGTCTGTTTTTCCATCTGACAGATGTTTTCCCCTGCCTTGCACAGGGCTCAGTACATAATTATTCTGTTGCAATAGCCTGGAGCCCCAGTCCTGTGACAGTCTGCTGGCACAGGTCCTGTGTCCTGCTGGGTTGAGTTATGGGGCATTTCTTTTTGGTTTTGTTCAGTGCTGTCTAAAAACCTGCTCTGGGAAGCAGTGAGCACCCAACCATTTGTGTGCCCTGAGACCATTGTAGCCCTGAAAATGCTTTGGGTTTTTTGGTTCTCATCTCCCAGTCATGCACTTGGTGAATTCTGTCTCTTCCAGTTTACACCCTCGGGGGATTTGCAGTTTGTTGCCCCAGGTCAGCAACTTCTTGGTGTGTCTTTATTCCTAGATTTATTCCTAGATTTTGGAGCTGATTCTTTGCTTTCTGACCATGTTACTTGCTTGGCTTGAACTTCTGTCAGTTTGCCAAGACCTGTTTTTTTGCAGTGTTCCAGATAGGGGGGTCCCACTGGGATATTCCTGGTTGTTCCAACCCTTCTACCAGCCATAATTCCCTGAGCACTTGTATTTGAGTTACTGATTCTTAAGCCTCTTCTCCTGGGAGCTCGTGTAACTGCCAAGGTTTGGAAGTTTGTACTTCTTGCTCTGGAGTTTTATTCCCCAAACTTCCCTTTTGCATTTCAAATTCAAAATGTACCCAGAACCTTTCCCTGGAACAATTTTGTCAAACTTTCTATACCAAACAGCTCCAGTTTTGTGCACAGTCTGTAGATGGGATGACTAAAACTTCCTGTCAAACCACAGGAACAGGGAACATCTTTTATTTATCAACCTAGTCGTGGTGAAGAGGCTCAGGAGGAGCTGTAGGGTTGGTTCAGTGCTATGGGCTGCTCTGATTCCCACTGGTTTCACTTCACACGCTGATTTTGATATGTCCAACACTGTAGGGTGTTTGGCTGGGCCACCTGTGTAACACAGAGATCCTGAGAAATAATGTTGCTGGGAATTATTGGGACTAAACAGGCTCGTTTCCTCTTTGTACATTGGTTGTCATCCTTTAATCTCTTAGTATTAGCTTTTTTTAAATGCTGTTATTATGTGCATCATCCACTGTGCTTCCTGTATCCTGTGTCACTTGGTGATAAACTTTTACAAGATATCCCTGTTAAGTCACCTCAAACGTTGAGTGATTAATCCAAATCTCTCTCTTTTCCTCAGTGTTGGAGGTTTCTATGGATCAGTGGTACTTGCTCAAGAGAGATCAACACTAAGTCTGCTCCTCAGGGTGAGTAATCCAACCCACTGCATTGCTCCTGCCTTTTATCTGCATCTCTGCTATTGTTTTGCCTTTTGAGATCTCAAACAACAGCTCCTTGGGGCTTTTATTTCAAATGTCATTAAAATGATGCTGTAGAAGAATGAATGTCATGCTGCTTCTGCTTCTGCAGACATCCATGTATTGGGTTTCTTTTAAAGGGTGGTCCTCACTTGACACAGTCTGAGCTGCTGTTTGGATTCAGGGAGCCTTTCCATACCTTAAAGACAGTGAATTTGCAGTTAATGTATGGACTGTGGCAGAGTAATGAGGTGTATTTTGTTTACCCAAGAAGCAATACTGAAAGGACCACCATGGCACATGTAGGGCCCCAGCACAAGATCCCCCAGGATTTGCCATGACTGTGGGATGCAGCTGATCTGACTCAGCAGGTCTGTGGCAACGTGCAGAGAAACCCCCAGGAGCTTTCCTATTGCTGGGGCAGGTTGATGTGAAAATGCATCCAGCAAAAGTCAGGGTGTTACCCTTTGGAAAGGGCCCAGCTCAGCTGAGTTCAGGGAGCAGCATTTTGCATTCAGTCTAGACCAATCTGATCCAAGGAGCCTGGTGCATGTCAGAGCTGGCAGGCTTGTCTGGGGAATGGTTATCCCTTGTCTGCTTTGGTTTGGGTTCTGTGGTATGATCTAGCATGATTTAGCATCCCAAATTCCAGTGCTACTGGAGTGCCCAAGGGAGGAACACCAGGATGGGGAATAGTCTAGGGGTGAAGCCACAGGAGGAGGGCTGAGGGCACTTGGTGTGCTCAGCTGGAGAGGAGGAGACTGAGGGGAGAGCTCATTGCAGCTCCAGCTTCCTCAGGAGGGGCAGGCACTGATCTCTGCTCTGTGGGGACAGGGACAGCACCCAGGGAATGGCTGGAGCTGTGTCAGGGCAGGCTCAGGGGGGATCTCAGGGAAAGGTTCTTCCCCCAGAGGGTGGTGGGCACTGCCCAGGCTCCCCAGGGCAGTGGGCACAGCCCCAAGGCTGCCAGAGCTCCAGGAGGGGTTGGGCAATGCCCTCAGGCACATGGGGGGATTGCTGGGGTGTCTGTGCAGGGCCAGGAGTTGGACTTCAGTGGTCCTTGTGGGTCCCTTCCAACTCAGCATATTCCATGATCCTATGACCCTTTCCCTTTGCTTGCTGCCCCCTGAGCTGCTCATCACTGGGATGAGGGTTGTGGTGTTTGTGCCACCCCCTCTCAGGTGTTTTGTGTCTCACTCTGGGTCGTTGCTGCTCCCTGGAACTGTCCTGCATCCCTGGCCTCACTGCAGGCCCACAGGATGTGAGGACTGGCACCTCATTTGAAATATGATTTCCCTTCTTTCACTGCCTCACCCTCTCCATAACCTTTGGAGTGCTGCTTCTTGGATCTCTGACCCTTCCCACGCTGACTCCCTGTGTGTGAGCTCTCTCTGGGATTCACAGCTGCCCAGGGTCTTGCACCAGACCTGAAAAACAAGTGGATGCTGCTCCTTGTTTGCCAGGAGCCCCAAACTCCATTGCCAAATGCTTTCATTCCCTGAATGTTCCATCAGGGCTGCAGGAGTGGTTATCACCTCTTGTGTCCCATCCTGGTCACGTTCCTCCACTAGTGCTGGTGGGATCCCAGTCCAGCTGGACTGCAGTCCCTCGTGGCTGGGAAAACATCATTCAAAGCTGGCTGGAGGCCCCGTGCTGCAGGAGGTGTGTTTGGAGACCTTCAGTCTCCTGCCATCACCGTGCCTGTTCTGGTGGCTCTCCCTCTTTGCTGGCCCTCAGTGCTCCCTTCTCCATTCCTGTAGCTCTGTCCCTGCCAGGGATCTGGAATCTGGGGGAATGCTGCTGGAGTCAGACCCTCCATCCTCTGGTTCCTGTTAAACATGCTGCTGACAGTTCAGCCATCGCCCACAGGAAGACAGCATGTGTCAATAATCCAGAAAAAAGGCTAAATAAGGCTTTTAAAACCAGCCTCAGTGGAGGCAGTGTGGTGCCCTGGAGGCACAGGGACCTGGCTAAGTCCAATGGCCACATCCAGCCATAATTCCTGCTCCTTCCTAGCAAAATCCACACAGCTTTTCAGGGGTGCCCTCACCTGGCTCCCCCAGCTCTTGGGAATGCTCTGAGTTCAAGTCTGTGCTCTCTGGGCCAGATTGTCCAGAGCTGAGACAGAGCATCATCACCTGCAGCTCAGGGCCAGTCCACCCTCTTCCAGTGCCTGTGTGCAAAAGGCAAAAATTAGTATTTGTTGGGTTTTTTCCTGCCCCCCTCCCCAAGGTCATGTTGAAAACAGGAGGGAAAGCAGTACCAGGCTACTTTATTAGCACTTGATGGCTTGTCCTGCAGGGCCCAGCCCACACATGGCTTTTCTTGGGCTTTTAATAGTTGTGCTAAACTAAAACGGGCTCAAAATAGTCCTCATTTGAAATATTATTTGAAATCTCAGCCTGTGGCTGCCCTGCATGTCTGTGGGAGGTGTGACTGTGCCCGTGGCTGGGTGCCCAGGCAGGAGGGGAGGGCATTTCCCTGGGGTCTCTTCCCTCCCTTGCTCCCCAGAGGAAATGTTTGCAGAGAACAGGAGGTGATTGTGCTTTTGCTCTTCACTTTCTGTGATGTGGTTTGGGCAACTTAAGGTTCTGCTCAACTCTCCAACACCCCCAAATCAAAAATAAATAGTTCTCTTGCTGCCCTGTTTATCCAGCATGTGACCTCTGTGTCCCTTTCCCTGTGCTCCTCCCATCCATCCTGTCCTTCTTCTTTTATTGACTTTCCCAGTCCTGCCAACTGCTTTATATTCAGAAAAAAGATAAATTCATCCCTCCCAAAGCTTGCAAATCTGGTTTCATTTCTGCCCTTGCTTCTTTGAAATATTCCTTTTGCTCTCTTCAAGACTGAAAATGTACATTTCCCCTGTTTATTTAGACAAGCTTATTTTGGCTGCAGGAACCTTGTCAAATGATAAGTTTCTTTGCTTGCCTTTATAATCCTGTGAGGTTTATGTATGGGGAATAATCTCTGTGAGCTGGAGGAAGATTGTCCAATCTGGTTTAAGATGTCCCACTTTCTGAGGGTAGCATCTCATTAGGAATGCAGTTGGCTGTTTGCATGGCTTTTTTCTTCCTCTGTATAGCTTGGGGGAGAAAATATATCAGTTCTTCATCTGGTGATACTGCTTGGCACTTTGCATCTTCAAAGAACTATACAGCCATGAATTGAATGATTTCTCTAGCACTGTGTGGTAGTTTCTCTTTATTATTTCCCATTTTACAGAGAGGGAAAGTGAACAAGAAGTCAAGTGAGCTTAGGCCATGAAAGGAGAAACAAAATCAAGTTCCCAGCTCTCTAACTGGTGCTGGAGCAAAAGAAAGTCTGGTTCAGGTTGGCACAAAAGGAAAGGGAGAGCTTTTTATCTGTAATAATATTTCCTAACCTCGTTAGCTGTTTATTTTCGTGCATTTGGTGGTGGTATTTTGGTTGTGGGGTTTTTTCCTAAAGAAGTTTTTCTAACTTTCTGATGTGGTTGTCACTTCTCATTGTGTGGCTGGAGGAATTGGGTGACATTTATAAAGGTGAAACAATGTGGAAATGGGGTGAGGTTTGTTGGGTGTTGCTCACTGCTGTCCAGGGCCTCTCTCTGCTCCCTCCCTCCTCTTTCCTCTCTAACCAGGGGCAGGGGAAACCTTTCCTGTAGCATTTGGAAAGACATTTTTCCCCATTTTCCTTTCCCTCTGAGGCTAAGATGGGAAAAGTGAGCCATCCCAAAATGGGAACTGTGTTAATATCCCATCCACCACATGCCATGCTAAGATTTCCCCTCGCCCCCTCCACGGGCTGTGGTGGAAGTTGTTGGCTCAGAATGGTGTCTGGCATTATGTCATTTGCAGAAATAATGTTATACAACTGCACTAGGCTTGATTTAGAGCTGCTTAATTTACTGACCAGACCCCCAAATACCAAACAGACAAGGTGAGTGCTGGAAGCAGTGGGCTGTGGAATGATGTGTTACAGAGGAAGTCATGCTAACACTTTGGCTGGCTTCTCATTCAAAGTTCTTTTCAGGAATTCTGGCTTTTCATAAAGGTGCCTTGTTTGATCAACTTTCAGGCCAAATCCTTGCATGGTTTAACACAACTTTATTCTGGGCATGCCCTGCTGGTGAAGGAGGAGGAGAAAGCAGCTGTCTCCAGCCACGTGCTCTTTTTGGGGGTGCAAAACTTTGCAGAGCCTTTTTTAGGGGCTCAAGATTTAGCTTAGGATTATATTTAGTTCTTGATGGGTGGGGCAGATATGCTGGTGCCTTAGACAAGACCTTCAGGGATGGACAGCAGCACCAAGGTATCAGTGTTTTTATTCTCATTTTCCTTTGAATCTTTTATATGTATCTGGTGTTTGGCATTTGTTATCAGCTGACTTTTTAAGGGTCTGAATGAGGCTTTTCCTGAACCTTGCTGAGCTTGGGAGGCCCTCAGGGCTGAGCTGGGAGCTGGACTTTGCAGCAGTGGGTGCAGAGCAGCTGAGAGGAGGGACTTTGCAGGGTGGCAGTGCTTGTGGTGGGGTCTGCTCACCTGGAAACCTTGCATGATAGCTGGACTTCTTGTTGCCCCTTTGTCACAGTTCTAGTCAGGGTGGTTGTGTGTGTAGTGACATGGCTCTGGGTTCAGCATGGCTTTGGGAAACAGCCAGGATCAGCAGGACAGGGCACTGACTGCAGATTTAAGGTGTGTGTCAATGTTTAAGGGAAGCCACCCCAGCTGAGGCTTCAGTGCTGTGGGAATCTAATCCCAGCTCCCAACTCAGCCTCACTCCCTCCCCAGGGGGATCAGGGAGAGAATCAGGAAAGAGGGAAACCTTGTGGGCTGAGATGAAGGCAGTTTAAAAGGTAAAGCAAAAGGTGCACATGCAAGCAGGGCCAAAGCAAGGAATTCATTCCCCACTTCCCATGGGCAGGAGGTGTTCAGCCAGGATCCATCACGTGTGTCTCCCCTTCCTCCTTTTCCCCCCATCTCTGCATGCTGAGCATGTTGCCATATGGATGGGATGTCCCTTTGGCCAGCTGGGGTCAGCTGTGCCAGCTGTGCCCCCTGCCCACCCCTTGGGCACCCCAGATGTTCTCTTATCTCAAACCAGAGATGCACCTGCAATTGCCCTTTCAGGATTTGGGAGCTTTTTTGATAAAGCTGCCTGTCTGCCAGTGTTTTCCAAGGGCACATCACACTTTGAAGTCATGGTATTAAAATAATTGCCTTTGGAATGAAGGGAGGGTCATTTGCCCTACATCAGAAATTCCTCTTAGTGCTCATTAATCCGGTATATAAATGTCATGGCTTACATCCACAGGGTGTTTATATTGAGTTTTGAGCTGTATTAGTATCTCTTGCTCTTCAGAATAAATGCCATATAATCTGGTAATGAGCAATATTCTTCATTTAGAAACCCAAAATAGGACATAGACAAATCTGAGTTACTCTGAGAAAATAGAAAATGGCCTTACAGACTTATACCCCCCACCCCAGGCCCCTGGTGTGAGGGGGATGAAGTTGCTCTCCTGAGATCTCCAGAAAGTGGCACTGCCAAGAACAGGACATGCATTTTGGGTGCAGAGTCATCCCTGTTGTGGCAGGTGGGCTCCCTCCAGGAGCTTGGGAGTCTGAAACAACCTCCTTGCTCTACCAAGCCAGCAGCCCCACACCTGGACAGGGCTCCTTTTCACATGCCCTTAGCAAATTTTACCCTGAAACACCTTGCTAAAGAAGTTGCCTTTCTGTGTGATGGTGTCACACTGAACCAGAGTGGTTTGGAGCAGTGGGAGAGAACATGTCTCTGTTGCAGACTTGACGTGAGTTTTGGAACTTTGGTGTTTCCCTTGGGCCCAAACACACTCCCACCCCCTGTTGCCACTCTAGTAGGTCCTGGTAGTGCCTCTAAGTGGAGAAGGAAGGAAGCTGTAGCCACAGTGATCAGGATGTTTGTGGAGACTTGCTCCTGTTGTGTTTGTGGCAGGGACCACACCTGGCAGCTCATGGTCTGCAGTCAGTCAAGGTGTGTTACTGTGGGCCTTACCCAGGGGCTGGTGTTACTGGGAGCACCCACAGGTCACACAAAGCTGGCAGGGTCTGTATTTCGAGGTCCTGTTTTGGTCCCTTAGCCAAGCAGGCAGCCAGTGCTAACCACAGCCCCAGCAGCACTGGCTTTGGTGGCATTGGAAGCACGATGACATCAGATGTGGGCTGGTGCCCCTTGCTGATCCCAGGCTGGGTGGCTCTGGCAGCAAAGCTCCTGTGTGACAGAGCTGGGCTCTGTTTCAGGCCGTGGCTCTGCTCAGCTGGCAATCCAATTCCAGGGGCCAGCTTATACACACTGTGAAATGCTGAGCTGGTGTAAAGCTGCTTTGCTGATAAGGAGCTGTTCAGAATGTGTGGAGAGTTCAGCTCTGCCCTGGGCCTGGGCCATGGTCACTGTCTGTGCTGCCAGGGCTGCGTGCCAGGGGTGTTGGGGCTGCTGTGCCCTTGGCTGCACGCCGAGTGACCAGGCTTGGCGTGCCCTGCCTGTGCCCAGGGCACTCCAGGTGAGGGAAGCAGCACCCTGGTTCTGCCATCTGGGCAGCAAACAGCCCTCTGTGCCCGGGTGGGGTCAGGGCAGGGGGTGCTGAGTCCCATCAGGGGCTGGGAGAACCAAAGCCCAGCTGACCACAGCTCTGGGTCCCTTCTCTCTGTTCCCAGCTCCCAGCAGGAGGTGAGAATCCCAGAGCTTGGGAGATCTCTGCCTGGGGAAGAGCCTTGTGGTCTGCCAGCATTTCAGCCCCAGAATAGGCTGGCAAAGGAGCAAGTTGCCAGCTTGCAAGTGCTCACAGGACCCTCTTTGTGCTTTTGGTTGCTCTTTGGTCCAAGACCTCAGCATGGATTTCCACCATTGCTGCCTTTCCCTTTCCTGCTTGTCCTTCTCACTACAACAGTGTGCTAGTGTTTATTTTTCCCTTGCAGATTTGGACACTGATGGGATTTATAGAATCATGGAATATTTTGGGTTGAAAGGGACATTAAAGATCATCCATTCCACCCCCTGCCACGGGCAGGGACACCTCCCACCAGCCCAGGTCACTCAGAGCCCCATCCAACCTGGCCTTGGACACTCCCAGGGATCCAGGGGCAGCCACAGCTTCTCTGCCCAACCTGTGCCAGGGCCTGCCCACCCTCCCAGGGAGGGATTCCTTCCCAATATCCCACCTAACCCTGCTCTCTGTCAGTGTGAACCCATTCCCCTTGTCCTGTCACCGCAGTTGCTGCTGAACAGTCTCTCTCCATCTTTCATGTAGGCCCCTTCAGGCACTGGAAGGTCTCCATGAAACCTTCTGCTCTCATGTTTGTGTTATCAGCAGGGTGTGTGGTGTATAAATTTAACACCTTTGCATCCTGTGAGTATCTAGAGTAGCCAGCCTTGCCTCCACTTGCACATTCCTGCTATTTTATATCCTCTCTTACACTTTCCTGTAGAGACCTTCCTTGCAGCTGTTTTATTGTGTACTCTGGGCAGGGCATCAGATGTCTGCTGTGATGCTGAGGTGTGCTTCCCTCCTCACTGGGGTGTTGCCAGCCCTGCTCCACACCACGGAGCACTGGCACACAGCTGAGAGCCCGTGTTATCCACAGGGAGTCTGGAGCCCTGCTGTTGGTACAGCAGAGGGGAAGCATGTGTGGTCATGTTCCCTCCTTACACATGTGCATGTGGCTCTTTGGGCACAGGGTGCTGGCCTGCAGCCACACTGGTGTCGTGGGATCCTGTCAGATCTTGCCAGCAGAGGAGTACCAGGCTGGGTCACAGTTCCTGGACAAGAAACTTCCAAGGAGCAGGCTGCTGATGCAGAGATACCTGAGACATCCTTGTCCTGCGGTGCTGTGTGTGTTCTGACATGCAGGCTGGGTGTGGTTCGCCTTTTTTAGTGTTACCTGCTGTCTTCTGGCTTGAGAAGAGCCCTATTGCATCTGGTGCTGGGGAGAACAAACCCTTGGTTCCTCTCCCCCACACTGTGCCCTGCTGTAAAGGATCTGAAGGTCACTTGTTTGAAATCTGCAGAGGGCTGTAGCACTGGCTATTTATGAGAGAATATGGTCACAAATTGAATATCCACCTGCACGAGGCTCCTAGAGATCCCTGGGGGCTGTTTCCTCATGGAGCTCTGTCTTTCCCCCTCCTGGTGCAAAGTTCCCACGAGTGAGAAGTTCCCACTGGTGAGAATTCAGCACAGGTGGCTGAGCACACACTCTGCCGACCCACCCAGACAGCCAGGAGGGCCAGAGGAGCAGGAGCCCCAGCTCGGGGGAGCAGCTTTTGACCTAAGCCCTGTCTCTGATTTAATGCCCAGTTCACTTCACCTCTGTGTGTGTCTCAGCCAGGTTGAGTTCTCCTGAGTTTGGCAGCTGGAATCAGGCACACACTGTCTCTGCCACAACATGGAGCTGGCAGGCTGCAGTGTAGGAGTCCAGAATAGCTGACCCCACCCAGGGTGGAACTTTCCTGCCCTGGACCACAGTGCTGGAGTACCAGAGGAAGGCAGCAGGAGCAGTCTGGTCCTGCCCAGCTGTGGGGTGGAAGGGGATGATCTTTAGTGTCCCTTCCAACCCCATCTATTCCCTGAGTCTGATAGTAATTAATTTGCTAAAAATGAACCAGAACATCCCAACAGAGAGCTGCCCCTCTCTGCAGTGAAACACCTGGGTGGCTGTGTCACACCAGCAGGACCCTGGAGGGGCTGAATCCCCCTGAGGAGGTGGCAGGTTGGTGCTGTGGGAGGGGGGACCTGCAGGGTTTTGTGGCACTGCTGAGGGGTGGGTGCAGCCCTGGGCTGTTCTGGGAGCTGCACTTCTATTCTGTGTGTCAGGTAAACATTCCTGCTGGTTTCAGGTTTGCTCTTCCCATTTCAAACAGGAGGATCATCCTGGGTTTGTGGTTTTGGCATCAGCAGTGTCTGCTGCAAGCCCAGACTAGACTTGCCTCAGTGGGTTTTACGCTCCCAGAGTTAAGATCCTCTGAGGGAGGATCCCTTCCTGATTTTGGGCAGGGAAACAAAAGATCTGTAGTCAGTCAGAGGTAAATATAACCCCCCAAAACTGTCCCTCCAGTGATGGTCTGTAAGCACATCAAAAATAGTCAGCCCCCAAAAATAGTTCTGAAATAGTTATTTTTATAGATCTGTGAAGCAAGAATCAACATTTTTGTAACTCCTGTAGCGCTTGAGAACAAGCAGGACTTCCCTCCAGTCACTCCTGAGTCTCCATATACACTATGAGGGGTTTGGCCCCAGATATTCCCATGGCCATTGAGGAAGCTGCAAGTTCATGGTGATGAATAAAAAAATGTACTGATTTGTTTAATTCTGTTATTTGGGGCCAAGGGTTTAGAGATTTGGTTTGGTAGCAAAGGACAGCTTGTAGGACCCTCCTTTTTCAGCTGGTGCCCTGTTTTTATTTGAGCTCTGGCAGTGAAAATCAGTGTACAGTTAACACACACCTTCCTACAACACTGAGCCTTGTCCCCAGAGGTTGGGCAAGTGTGAAACACTTTTAATGTCTGCTGCTTTTAGCTCAGCCAGCCAATTTGAGTTGTATGTGAGCAGGAAAACTTTGAAGTGTGGGTGAAATACAAAGGGAAGGCACTTCAAAGAAATGGAGTGTTATAAGTGCATCTGATCCCTGGAGGTTTTTGGAAGTTTTCTCTTGAGCTTATGCATTCAGAGGAAGATTTGTATGGAAATACTCGGGGTTGTTAATTCCTCCACGCCAGTGTGAACTCCTCTGTGCTGGTTTTGGGTTCACCCCGTGGCAGGCAGGGGATCCTTGCCTGGCATCCAAGTCTTGAATTGCAGGCATTATCTTAGCTGTTCCCAGTGCTCAGGGGGTGTATCTGTGCGGGGGGAGCTCATTAGGTGGGTCTAAAGGATGGGCTAGGCAGAGCTTTAATCCTGCATGTGGTGTCCCATCCTTGCCATCCTCGCTTACTGTGGGACTTGGAAAGTTAGGAAACTCTAAAGTTACACAAGACCCACTTTTTCCTGGTACAACTGTGAAACAAGTGAGGTTGCTTTTGGTCTTTTTATGTTATAAAAGCATCTTTCAATTAAGATACTCTTAAGTTACTTGTATTGTTTTCCAAGGTTTATTTTAATTAGATGTGTAGGTTGAGGGAAATGAAACAGTTAAGCAGCCTAAGATGGTTTTTTTTTAATCTACTGCAGACTTATTAAAAGAAAAAAGTGAGGAGATCCTGTTTTCCCATGCCTTGCTTCCCTGCCTTACCCTATTTCATATCAAATTAGGGCCTTTCTGTGTTCAGACTTTCAGATCTCTAAACTTCCTTCAGCAACCACGTGGCTCAAGAATGCTTTTCTTTCTCAACAAAAACTAATGTCCTGGTGGAATCACATCTTGAGTTTTGAGGGAGTTTATGGGGTAAAATTGGCTTTTCCAGCAAAGTCTGTAAACCTGACTGGCTTAAACATGTTTTCCTTATCCATGGAACCCTCCAGCCCATCCCAGTGTTGTTTCCCTTCCCCTGGCACTGGTGTCTTCATCTTGCCTTGGGTGATGCTGGAGGCCAGAGGGCACCAGGGCATTAAAAACATCTTTCTGGCAAGGACTGGTGAGGAGGTGTCACAGTTTGAGGTGGGATGGAGAAGACAGCATCTTCTGGGCTGTGTATCTAGGGCTCCTTAGAGCTGCTCTGCAGTAGTTTGGGGGAATTGTTTGCTTGCAAGGTGATGTTGTTTTTTTGTTGCTTTCTACATACCCTTGTTAGAACACTGTTCACTATAAAGGTGGTTTATTCACTTTGTGGGCTTTTTATGGTGGGTGCCCTCTGGTTTTGCTTTGTGCAGTGACAACACTGAAAGGGTGGGTCTGGAAACTCTTAAGACCTCGAGGGCCAAACTATAAACCCAGCTCCTTTCAAAGCTGGAGGTGAATTTAATCCTTGGCCCCAGCCCATTAAAGGAAAACGGCCCAAGCCATGGAATTGTGTCCAAATGTGGGTCAGTGCTCAGGAATTGGTGGTTCTTAACCTATTTTTGAGAACTCCCTTTTGGACTCTGCTCCAACAGTGCCCCTTTTGTTCTGCAGCCTCTGTGGCCTCGGTGTGTCCATAACGTGTTGCGGGGGAATGGGAGGCATTTCCTTGCACTCTTGGAGGGAGGAGGGAATATCCCAATTGTTTCTCTAATAAGTGGACCCAGGCAAAACAGGAGAGAATAATGTCTTGGTTCTGAGCCTCTCCAAGGTGAGCAGTTGAAGCCTATGAAATAGTTAACCGTGGAACAGGAGTGACCTGAAGTTTATCTGTGGGGTTTTTCTTGGCAAGTCTCCATTTGACCTTGAATTGCTTGTGAGAAAAGAGAGCAAAGGAGCCTGAGCAGGGTTTGGAGGCAGGTGTTGGCATTCCAGGGCTGTGTGTAGGGCAGGAGCTGCTGCTCTGGCTGCCTCCCTCTCCTCCACCATCACAAAACTACACAGCCTGCCAAGTTTTTAAAGTTCCCTTCCACTGCAACAGGGGGGAAAAAGAAGAGCTGCTGGAGAGCAGGGTGGCAGAGCGAAGCAACCAGAGTGATTTCAGCACTGCAGGCCAAAAGAAAGGGTTTGTTTTGTAACTGGAGATGAATCTGAGGCACCAACCTTGAGTCAGAGGCTTTGGGTGTTTATATGAGCTGTTTGCTGTGTGTGCATCAGCAGTATCTGAGGGATGCTTGTCTTGTCAAGGCTTAGCTTTTGATTTAGGACCAATGTGTGCAATACATTTTGAGGCAAAGTGCAGAATTCTGCTCAACTGGTTGGTAGTAAAAGTTATGTGATTTGAAGGAAGTTTTTCTCAGTTTTATTTTGGCAGGACTTCTGTGCTTCAGGCTCTTACAATACTTTGAAGCCATTTTTATGGCCTGATACCTTTTATCTCGAGGCGTGTCTTACCTGAAGTGGGCTGGGCTCTTATCCTCAGTGTGCTGCCATTCATTTATATCAGTTAAAGGAAATAAATAATGTTTGCTGTGTAATAAAGAAATGATGAAATTCAGGGAACAAAGGGACATTTGTTGCTCCTATTGCAGTCCTGTGGAATAGGAGAACAGTGTTGCTTTGATGTCATTGCTCAGCACATTCAAGGAGAAAATTATTTATGGATTTAAAAAGAAATAGACATTATCAGTTTAAAGGGAGCTGATTTTGCATGAGAGGAAGTGACTCCTAGTGTAAATTATCTGAATATATTCATTAGTAAGTGTTGAAATGTACTGACTGGTGGCACTACAGCTGAGCATCTTCCAAACAGCCCATGAGCAAATGTGCCAGAGATTTAGACTGAATTAATTTCAAACCTTTTTTTAATTGTGATTGAAATGTATTTTGCAAATAAGTCTGTGTGTTTGTGTTTCTCTTCTGGCCTGCCAGAAAAGAGCACGAATAGATGTGTCTGAAATGACATTTTGTCTTCACGAAATAGAGCTTTATTTTATAAAAATTAGTTGCTAAGGCTGTGTTGTGAGGCAAGAGAGGGGAATTCAGGGGTTGCTTTAGACCTCTTGCACAGCCATCTCATACATGGAGGACTGAGGATGCAGGGTATGGGTTTTGGCAGCATTTGGGGTCTCCCTTTGGCTGTGGAACAGGATCTTTCCACCTGCCCTCCCCATAAAAGATGACTGCAATTTCTTCACTTTCCCATCTGCCTTTCATTCCAGGCTGTTCTTGGGGGGCCTTTTTTAACCCTCAGAATCAAACCCTAACCAAGAGTTTTGATTTCTGGGCATCAAAATTTCCTGGCTTGAGAAGCATTAGGTGTGAATGGAATGGGAAGGCTGGGGGACTGGAGCCATCCATCTCATTGCATCACATCACAAACACTCTGTGGGGCTGGGGCTTTATTTCCCAACAGTGGGGGACCATTTGCAGCCCACGTGCACGAGGAGGAAGGAGAGAGGGACCAGAGGGCAGCCCTGCCCTTCCTCAGGCAGGTCACAGCCAGGGCAGCTGGCCCTGCTCAGCTCTGGGTCCCTGGCTTTGGGGAGCAGGGTGTTTTACAGGTGGGGAGCAGTGTGTTTTGCAGGTGGGGAGCAGGGTGTTCTGCAGGTGGGCATCCACAAGGAGCCCTCCCCCAAAATAACAACAGCCAGGCTCCAGGATGTGCCCTCTGGATGCCTCTGTGTGCTGTCTGATCGAGGAAAGAGGCAGCCCCTGCATGGGAAAACTAGCATTTCCTACATACATAAAATGCTTAAGCCCCTTTTTCCCCCCTCTTCTTTTTTAAAGTCTGCCATCTTAATTAAATATCTGATTTTGAAATCCATACTGGGGCAGCTTTTCCTGCTCGCAGCCACCAGACTGCAGCTCCATTCACAAAGCCTTTGGTCTGGTTTTGTTGGGTTTGTTCCTCGTGTTTATTTGCAGGGCAGCGTTTTGTTTGGAAAACGTCTTCCCAAGCGCCGTAGCCAGAGGGTTTGTGTGTCATTCAAAAATAAAAATAAAGAATCCCCACCTCCTGCAAAGTGAACAGCAGAGCCTTAGCAACGGGCTGGGCGTTCCACCCGCAGGAAGGGGCAGTGAGCAAGTGGCACCAAGTGACATCCCCTCTCTGATGGCCAGGGGTGCAGTGGAGGTGCCAGCTGGTGCCAAGGTGAATGCTGGCTGAGAGTGGGGGAGCTGCAGTGGTGGTTTATTTTCATTCCCTGCCGTGGTGGGTTGTGAGCACAGCCCTGGTGAAGCAGTTCTGTCAGCACACACAGGGTGTTCGGCTGGGAGCTCTGAGAGGGGGAGCTGCCTCTGTGAAACACCCCATCCTGCCCAGGGAAGGTAAGTGCTGTTTTCTTGGCAAGCCAGAGAAACTTCTTTGAATGCTGTGGCAGAGAGGGCTCTGCCAGGACTGCCCTCCCAGGTGTGGTGTCAGTGACGTTGTGCCAGGGGTGGATTTCATGCACTGCCTCTCTGTCTCCTGTGTGCACCTTGATAGCTCCTCCATCTGCCATCCATCTGGGTTAGAATCACAATTTCCTCCTCTTTTTCTCTCCTTTCCTTCCTGCTGTTGTGGATGAAGGGAATTTAAGCTGCTTGTCATCAGCAGCTCTTCCTTATTTTCCTAAGGAGCTCCATTGCACTCTCCCAAGATGGATTTTTGTTTGTGTTACCTGCGTGGTTTTCCTTAATCACTGCCAAGGGAAAACCCCCAAAGTCTTGAGTTTTCTCTTTTGTTTTATTTGAAGATTAGTGCAAAGCCATAAGGGGAAGCAGCAATGAGAGGGACACAGATACCAGGCAAGCTGTGCTGTGTCAGTGGTCAGCTGAGGCTCCTCCCAAAGGTTGGCAAGGCAAGGTGGCCTCGGTGCCTTCAGTAGGTGTAGGAATGATCCACTGCTGCTTTATTATTGTCCTCTGTCCTGGAGCCCACTGATGGATGAGCTGTGTTTCTCTGGCTGCCTCTGCCCCTCCCTTTCCCATCCTCTTCCTCCTGTTTGTTGTCTTTTCTGGTGTGCTGCAGGTTGGATTTTTGCTCTGCTGGGGTACAAGGTCCCCTTTGCCCCCTGCCCATCTGTCCCTGCATGGTGTGCAAAGCCCCAAATGGTTCTAGCCTTCCTTTCCCAGGGAAGGATCCTTCCAACGTTATCTTTCTGGCACAGCAGTTTTGCTTCCTGACTGCTGGATGTGCTGCTCTGTGCTGGGAAGGTGGCCAGGGCAGGATGTGCTGTTCCAGGCTAGTTTTCAATGACCACTTTAGGACCAAAGAACCAGGGAAATGGGGTTTTTCTTGTTGCGTCACCTCCAGCTGTTCGGCTCGGGGGCTTTTTGTTCCTTTTGCATTCCACCTCTCCAAGTTCCTCAGCTGTGGGCTCGGCCAGGCTGCTGACAGATGCTCTGGGAGTGGCCTTTGGAGGTTGGTGTGTTTGCAGGGTCTTGCTTCAGTAAGTTTGATCTTAAAATTCCTCGTTGCTGCTCTCAGCAGTGGCAGTGGAGGAGTCTCCGTGCAGTCTGATGTGAACTCCTTGGAGGCAGAGCCAGGTGAGGGTGGGGCAGATGCTGGAGGTCTCTTGGATGCTCTTGGTGCCACTGCTGTCTTAGGGGTTTTTGGTGACCATGGACAAGCCCCTTGTTTAGGAAAAGCTTTTTTTTGGAGACATGAAGGGTGTTTGTGCCTGGATGATGTTCGAGGATGGTGCCTACAAGCCATGGCTTTATTATGCAAGTGTAAATTAGCAGTTCCTCCCCTCAGTTCATGTCTTTCCCAGAGGGAAGGTGGGAAACCAGAGGTGTGCTGTGAACAAGCACAGTCAGGGAGCACTCTGTTCCTTGGGGTGTTTTAGCCTTCAGGAGGCTTTTCCCAGGCAGCCCCTCAGTATTTAATGCCAGATCCTGGCCTGCACTGGTGCTGAGTGGGGAGGCACCACTGGGTGTTTCTCCCCTTTTTAATTCATAGGTGGAATTTCCCATGTTTCAGTGTGTGCCCACTGCCTTATCGTGTCACTGGGCACCACTGGGGAGAGCCTGGCTCTGTCTTTACTCCCCCACAAAGTGTTCATGCACATTGGGAGGGCTGGGGGCACTCCTGATTCCCACACATCAATTCCTAAACGTGGTGGTTGCTTTGCTTTGTTGGTCCTTTCCCCTTCAAACCGTGAGGAATCTGTTTTGCCTGGGGGCAGCAGCAGCCCCAGGCTTTCTCCTGTACTCTTTGCACTCACAGGGAAATCCATCACACTTTGCCTTCACAGACACCCATATTTGAGCAGGACCTGATCATCAGAGCCAGGAAATCCTAGAGCAGAGAAACCCAGGCTGTCTTTAACACTGCTCAAGTGAATGTGCTTGCAAAAGCTGCATTTTCTGCTCACTTTTAGCAGGCACCAAACCAAGTGTCGTGTAGGATCTGCATATTAGGGCAGGTATTGCACTGATTGAAGGAGAATGTTCACATTGTGGTTACAATCAGAGTCTTCCTCCTTCGAGGCTGAAAGCCAGTCACAATGCTATTGCATTTTTTAATATTTGCAGCATCTTAACTTACAGATATTTTAAAATTCTCTGGGCCTTTCTTACTCTGACACCTAAATAATAAAGGAAGGCATTTGCCAAAATACGCAGCAGCCTTTGTGCTGTCAGTCCAAAGTTACCTGAGGCTTTTGGACCTGCTTCATGTGGTCAGGATGTTGTTGTGGGAGATGAAAGGTTTGTTGGCATCTTAAGAATAGCATTTCAGCCAAGCCAGCTGGCAGCCTCCAGTGCGAGCTACTTCCCAGCTGGGGCAAACCAATGAGGTGACTCAGAGGAGGGAAAATTCAGTTTGTACCATTCATTTTTGGTTTGCCTTGGTTTTTGGTGGACTCTGTTCCAGGACTTATGCCAGAGATACCGTGAGCAGCTTTCTCAATTGCTTATGTTGGGGCAAATGTCAGCGGTGGTGTGGCCCGATACAAACCCCAAATGGCAAGGCAGGCAGAGGTTAAAGGGAGTTTTCCTTCCTGGTGTTCCTTTAGCTTTGTTCCCTAAGTGTATTTATAGCAGGAGCAGTCTCATGTGCCTTAGATTGAAGCCAAGGCAATCTGGGCTGCTTTGGGGGTTTGTGTGTCTGCTGTGCTGGGCTGGAGGGGTTGGGAATTCCTCTCCCTGGGCAGCTCCCCCTCAGCCAAGTCCCCAGGCACCTGCTTAACTCGCAGCCCATCAGGATTTCAAGGTGCAGCTCACGTGCCCAAGCAGAATGTTGGGCAGCTTTGCTTTTCCAGACTCTGCTGGGAATACTGCTCTGATTTTAGAAGTTTGAGGGTGAGAGCAGATTGCATTGTAGGGGTGTGAATCTGCTCAGCTCCGAGCATGCCTTGGCAGGGACAGCCTGTGCATGCACCCTGAGTGCCCTGAGTCATGGAACTGAGATACCCTGCCTCGAGGCAAAGGGTTCTGTGCCTGGGACTGTCAGACATCCCAAAACCTCAGCCACATGGTCACTCCTCTTTTTCTACACCACCAAACTCTTGGGGAGAAAAGTACAGCAAACACATAGTTGGTTTATTGCTGAGATGCAGCTTCTTTTTAGGGACAGGAGGTCTGTGTCTGCTGTGGGAACTTCTGGGAGTGCCATGTGGGATTTGTGGGATGTCCCCTCCATGGCATGGACCTGTGGGCAGAGCAGGCTGGTTGGAGCTCTCATTCCTCAGTGACAAGCACCTCTGGTCCTGTGTTGGCCAGCAAAGAGCCCCACCCCTCGTGCCCACCTGGCACTGGTGATGGCTGAAGTCAGAGGACACACAGTGAAATGGAATTCTCTTTTGCAGCTCAAATTGCAGGCCTTGTCCCAGCCCCTGCTGTCGGTGTCCCCTGCTCCTTATGGTGTAGCTGGTGACTGTTGCCAGGAAGAGAGAAGATGATGAGTGATGCAAGTGACATGCTGGCTGCAGCTCTGGAGCAGATGGATGGCATCATAGCAGGTGAGCTCGGGGGCAGCTGGCTCCTCTGGCTGCTTGGGTCCTCCTCCTCATACCTGCAGGGCAGGGTCAGGCTGGGAAAGGGGGGTGCTTGGAATTGGTTTGGTGCCCTCCATTGTATCTTAGACAGAAAGAAAGAAAGAAATAAAGATATAAGATAGCTATATTAGATAAAGAAATAAATAGAGTGCAGGGATTGCCCAGGCTCTCCCACACAGGATGAACGGGTTGTGGTTCCCCCTACCCTCTGTCAGGTGCAGTTCAGCTGGACATTGTGAGCACCAAGCACAAGGCACATTTCAAACCAGGATGAGTGTTTAGGGAGCTGCTGAAAGGCAGGAAGGGTAAGTTTATCAAGCAGTGGCTTCTCTCAGCTCTGAAGATTTAAAACAGGACTTGAATTTTGTTTTGGTTTTCAAAATTGGAATGCTTGGGGTCCAAATAGTTGGCTTGGGCCTGCTTTGAACATCTGAATTCTTTATCAGTACCTGGAAGTTGTAAGTGGCCCAAGGAGAGGCAGAACAAAGAATACAATCTCTGCTTTTTGAGTGAGTTAGAAGATAAAGTGCACAACACAGAGGAGCAAAGCAGCAAGGAGTTAATAGTTTAATCCTATTCCAGCAGAGCTGTGCAAACAGCTACCTGAACTGAAAAAATTACTCTGCAAGTACAGCAACACAGTCATAAAGTTTCAATGGTTCCACTTAAATAACTTCCCTTAGGGAAAAAAATAATCATGCAGTGCGTGCTTGGTTTGGACAATGACTTTTCTCTGCAGTTTTCCTGGAGATCTTAAGGACACACAGCAGGAACACATGGAAAGGGGATTCAGTTTGATTGTAATGATCTCTAAAAATACATATAAGCTGCCACTTGAGTAATTTCCATAAGTAGACACTGGTATTTGGATCCCATCAGGTATTTGTGTTTCCAAGACCCTGAGTTGGTTATGGCAGGATGAGGCTTAATATGAAACCAAAATGTGATGTTGGAATGTTTTAGGTCACCACAGACTTCATTTAGCATGTCTCTGGACAGCCCTATAAAGTCATGCAACAAAGGGGTATCAGCTCCTGTGCTCTTGTGGGGAACTTTCTTCTCTCTATTTTTTTCCAAGGGAATTTAGCAGAATACTTGGATTTTTGTGGCTTGCCAGATGAAATGAATGAAAGTTCATGGAAGTGCACATAAGGCATGTCACTGTGGTTTCTACAGGTTGACAGTCTTGCCATGAACACATCTCTGTGCCGAGGTATTACAGAATTAAGGTCACAAATCACTGTACTGGAATTATAGTTGGAATTAGCTTGGTTGACTTAAATCAACGTTAATCCTCAATTCATACTTTCCTTTCTTACTTAATATATAGCAACTTCTAATGTAGGTCAAATATACATACTGTGAGTTTATGCAAATGGGAGATTTTTCTCTTTATTAACATGCAAATGTCAGTGCTACCGTGTCAAATTGCTGGGTCTCAAATTTATTCCCCTGTAGAAGCGATTTGGTCTTTTTATTTTTCTTGCTGTTTTCCTTTCGTTCTTTTCAAGACAATTCCAGTCCCTTGTGGCACCACAACAAAATGCAGGGCACGGTTTGCTCTGGGCACCATCCCTGTGTGAGCTGGGATCATTCAATCCCTGCAGGACCGTGTTCTCCCCAGGGAGAGCAGAGCCCAGTTGGTGCCTCGAACCCATAGGCACCACTGTGGCGTTCCCATGCCCTGTGGACCAGCCCACTCCTCCCTGCTGGAGCTGTCCCAAGGGTGTGTGGGCAGAATGGGGGCAGAATGCAGCCCCAGGGCTGGGTTTGGTGGGATAACCCCCCTGGGAACAATCCCCGCCATGTCCCAGCATCGTGCCTGGCACTGAGCCGTGCCCTTCTGCTCCCCACAGGTTCCAAGGCTCTGGAATACTCCAACGGGCTCTTCGACTGCCAGTCTCCCACCTCGCCCTTCCTGGGGGGGCTGCGGGCGCTGCACCTGCTGGAGGATCTGCGGGGGCTGCTCGAGGTGATGGAGGCCGAGGAGAGGGACGGGCTGCGCTGCCAGGTGCCCGAGGCCACGGCCGGGGCGCTCGTCCAGTGGCTCCAGACTCACATGGTACACTCTCACCCTGCCCTACCCCAGCAGGCTCCTCTGGGGGGGGAGTGGGCTGGCTCTGCCTGGGGCAGCTATTGATAAATTCAGGGTAGGTTTTGGGGAACCAAAGGGAGGAGATTTGGGGTTGCAGGTGCTGCTGTGGCACCTTGGAAAGGCTGGTGCTCAGATACCTTCTGTGGTGGGTTGGCCTCTGTTTTCTTTGATGTGCCACTGTGTGTTATTACTGAGCTTCCCTACTTGATTCATAACACAAGTGAGAGGTGTAAACCCAGCACCCCTTTAAATTGGAACACCAAACCAGATTTTTATTTTCTGGGGTTGTGAACCGGCCAGTTTCTGTCACCTCACTTTGAAAACACACAGACCAAGGCAGCTCTTTCCCCAAGACTTGGTTTTCCCAAAAAATCAAAGATCATTCGAGTGCAGCTTACCCTGGGAAATAAAAATGTTGTCCTTATCAAAAGGTGAGTAAAACAGCATGGTTTTTGAAGGAGCTGCTGGTTTTGCCTCCAGGTGCCCTGGGGCTGGGTGGCTTCCAGGCAGGGCCACGGAGGAGCCCTGGTGTTTGTGCTCCATGGCAGGGGTTATGGTGTGGTGGTCTGGGTGTGCACAGGTTGGGCCATGGCAGGGGTTATGGTGTGGTGCTCTGGGTGTGCACAGGTTGGGCCATGGCAGGGGTTATGGTGTGGTGTCTGGGTGTGCACAGGTTGGTCCATGGCAGGGGTTATGGTGTGGTGTCTGGGTGTGCACAGGTTGGGCCATGGCAGGGGTTATGGTGTGGTGTCTGGGTGTGCACAGGTTGGGCCATGGCAGGGGTTATGGTGTGGTGTCTGGGTGTGTACAGGTCTGGGGAAACTCCAGCACTGGAAGTCAAGGAATTGGAGTGCCAAGTGTGGAGAGGGCTGGGTGTGATGCAGGACCATGGGGACTCTGTGCTGTGGGATGGATGGCCACTGTCACCTGGTCCCTTCCTGAGATGGTCATCACACCCCCTAGGAAGGATTTGGTCACCCTGGAGCCGTGGCTGACCTTGCAGAAAGCGTTTTTATCTCCACAAATGGGTTTATTTCCGTGCTCAGAGGACTGCAGGGGGCAGGACTGTGTTTGGTGCTGCTGGGTGACCTTCTGTGCCATCTGCTGTCATGGGGGCTGAGCACAGCCATGTGGGGACAGATGGGGACCTGGGACTCGCTTCTTGCAGAAAGGTTGGAGGGCAGAGCCTTCTTTTTCTGCTTTTCTTTTTCTTTTTTCCTCCTTTGCTTTGAACTACTCATTTGGAAATGCCTGAGACTTAATGCAGCACGTGGGAGCTTTCCCAGTGCCTCCAGTGGGATTTAGATCTCGCCCCCACTGTCACAGTGTGGCAGCCAGGGCTGAGATGAGGAGGAGGAGATGACAGTGACACTGGAGTCAGATCTTTAAAACACACAGAGTTCCTGCCAACATCAGCATTTCCTTCCTGCCTAACACACAGCACTGAACATCGCTGTAACTAGTCCCTCCTCTGTGTGGGGCACAAACTGAGGGACAGAACAGGGTTCAGGCAAACACGGCCTTAATAAATAAAAAAAAGGCACCAAATAAACAGAAGCTGAGCTGTTTCCTGTGGTGTTCAGAGTCACCCAGTGATGGTGATCCACCACGTGTTGTGTGGAGCAAAGGGGCCCAGCAGTGTGGCTGTTGTGAGTGCCAGAGACTGCAGAAACAGCCATTCCATCAATGCCTCAGTTACTCCTCAGTCTGCCTCAGATTATTCCCCTGTGTCCTCTGGCATCCTTAAAGCCCCTGGTAGGAAACACTGAATGTTCCACTTACACTGTGCTACAGCCATGGGATTTGCTGGTGTCACCAGTGTCACCAGTCCCTGTCTGAACAGGAAGGTGTTTAGGTTGGATATTAGAAAAAGGCTCTTCCCCCAGAGAGTGGAGGGCACTGCCCAGGCTCCCCAGGGCAGTGGGCACAGCCCCAAGGCTGCCAGAGCTGCAGGAGGGTTTGGATGATGCTCTGGGGCACAGGGGGTGACTCTTGGGGATGCTCCTGTGCAGGGCTGGGGGTTGGACTGGATGATCCTTGTGGGACCCTTCCAGCTCAGCATATTCTGGGATTCTGTGAATGATTTGCAGGAAGGTTTTTTGCAACTGTGCCCATCCTTTCTGAGAAAGGGAAAACACTTCCTTTGTCTGAAACTGGTTTAATCTTCCCTGCATGAAGCTGCATCCTCTGGGCTGTTCCAAGCTGCTGGAACTGGTGTGCCATCCCATCTGAAGCTGTAAGACAGTCTTGTGTCCCAGGGGAAAACAAAAATAGTGTTTGCTGCTGCCAAACAGCGTGTCACAGGAGAGGAATCCTCTCCTGGCCCCTGCTGGTGCCTGAGCTGGGAAAAGGGGATGGCAAGAGTCTCCCACCGTTGCTCACTTCTGTAAAATGGGGCAGGGCACTCAGTTCTACCGTATCCCTGAACCACTTCCCTTCTGCTCCTCTCTGTGCCAGACAAGTCCATGCCCCTTCAAACAGGGCCAACAAGTTAAAATGCCTCCTGTTCATTTATTTTTTTGTGAAGCTGGTGGATGCCAGCTGGCCACGTGGCACCAGAGCACATGCACAGTACCTGGGCATCTGGCAGAGCTCTTCCAAGAGGATCCATGGGCTGGTGGCCACGGGGAGCTCCCCAAAGGTGTCCCTGCAGCTCTGCTGCTCCAGTGGGGCAGTGTAACCACAACCTGAGCTCTGTGCTGCTGCAGCCCTGCCCACATCTCCCTGTGCCAGGGGACTGTCACAGATAAATGCAGACTAGGCCATTTGTTCAGGGTCTGCAGAGGGGCTGAGGCCTTTCCTAAGCTCAGACACTGTGTTTGCACTCTGTGCTTTCAGCGAGCACCAGACCTGGAATCCAGAGCCAAGTCCAAACCCTTGCAAGGTCCTGGAGCCTTGTCAGAATGCTCCTGTTCAGCAGAAATGTTGAGTGTATTCTGATGTGTGCTTTGGTAAAGCATGTGCTGTGCTCTGTGCAAATGGGGCTTCTGGCTTGAGCACAGGCAGTGTGATCTGGAACATCCTCACCACTTCCAGGAGCATTGGAAATGAAACTCAGCCCTGTTGTGTCCAGCTGGAAGTTGCTCTGTCTCTTGAAGATAATTCTCAGAAACCTTGCTCCCAGTCATGAGTGTTGCTCCAGTTTTCCTTCACTTGAAACAAGAGCCATTTTTCTTTCTGGTTATTACTTTTCTGGAAAGTGATCTTTTAGTTTGGTATTTTTTTTAAAAATACATCTTATGCAACAACTTCCCAGAAAGAAGAAACCAACTGTGTCTTGTTAAAAACAAGAGTGAAGGGTAGGAGTGGGTGGACAATCCCTTCCCACAGCTCCGTGCCATCTCCCCCAAGTTCCTGCTCTGAACTGGTGCATATGGGGCCTGTTTGTGCCTCTGGAATGCCAGAGCCAGGATAACACTGCTTCTTTAAAACCCACTGCAAGTGAAACTGTGGTTTTAGCTTTGGAAGGGACTTTCTGAATTTGAATCTACATATATTATAATGCATATTTGATTAATACTTTTCACTGAAGGAGAGAATTTATGAAGTTGACTGTAAGATGAAGCAAAACAAACTTGATGGCCTCCAAAGGTTTACTGAATTATATGGGACCAGTGGCTGGTGCAGTCCAGAGTGTTGCTGCTCCCTCCCAGACCAGCTTCACAGCCTGACAATTTTCTACAAGCTGGTTCTTCCAGGCAGTGGCTGGGAGGAATGGGAGTTAACATGAGGGGATATTGGCTTTCAGAGAGACATTTTCCTTGCTGGATGAACAGAGCTTGTGATCTTGCAGAGAGATATGTTGAGCTATTTGGGCAGCAGGGTGGTTCCTGAGAGGAGGAAGCGGTTTGGTTAGCCAGGAATCATCTCATATTTCTTATTCATGGAAAAATCTCATCTTCAAACCAAAGTTTGTTGTTTGATTGTCTCAGTGTGGGCGTGCAGTGCAGTCATTTGGTTCAGCTTCTGCTTGGGTTGGGTTGAGCTGTCAGAAGGTCCCATGATAATGTGTGGCACATGGGTGTTCACCACCAAGTGCTTGAGATCCCTCCTCGAGTCTTGTGATCCTGTCTCAGCCTGGCATCATAAACTCCCTGCCAGCAATGCTTTCTGTCTGTGAGAGATCTACCTCCCCAAGTTCTTGAAGCACAGGAGCCTGCTTCTAGTTCTTCATCCAGACTGATGTGTTTTTAACACTGGGAGATAGCACAGCATGTCTTGGTGTGGCATCTTCATGCATTGTCCATGAGTTCACCCACAACCTGTGCAGCCCTGATGGCAGAGCCATCCAAAATCACCATTCCCAACCCAAAGTGCATCAGTCTGGCTTTATCAGCACAGCTTCTGCTCCTCTCCCACTTTCCTGGTTTGTTCTGGCTTACTCAGGCTTCATGGGTTTGAGATTTGTCTCTCTCACAGGTAGTTTTGGAGATATGAAATATATAAAAGCTGTGTTTTTTGAGATAATCACAGGACTCCCAGAGTTAGGCTCTGTGGTCAAAAAATGTTAAGGATTTGCTGTGCTCCTGGTGCTGCTGGATCAGTTGAAACTTGAACCTGAGGACAGGGGCTGGGTGTTATTGTTGCATTTGACGTTATTCTTAAGTATGAGAGAAGCCACTTGTGAGACCTGGGATGGCTGAGTCAATCTTCCATTGCTCCTCAGCGTCTACAAGTGAATTAATTACATGTGCTCTTCCAGCTTTTGCCAATGAATGGCCCATCCAGAAAGGAAGACTCCCTCCTGTTTATTTGCAGGTAATGGGATGGATGGGAGTTGCTGTTTCGGGGCTGGATGGGACTGTGATGCTCACTGGGATGAGGGTGGCATGGCCAGGTGCCACCTGTCCTCGGTGCCACCTGTCCTTGGTGCCACCTGTGCTCGGTGCCACCTGTGCTCGGTGCCACCTGTGCTCGGTGCCGGTTCAGCTCTGCCCTGCCCGCACCTCCCAGCCTTGCCGGGTTGGGATGATGCAGCTTGGAGGAGTTCCTTGCCGGGCTTTGATGTGTTAATCCCCCCGAGCCTCTCCTCTCGCTCCGCCTGAGGAGCGCTGCTGCTGCACGGGCTGCGCTTCCCACACCTCCCACTCTGCTCCAGCCCGGCTACACGGGGGGATCTGCCCTGCATCCCCCTGTCCCCAGCCCAGGGGACCCTGCTGGGGCTGGGTGCGGGGAAATAGCCATGACCAGCATGGAATACAGCTGGGACATCCACGGGCACTGCGTGTGGCTAAATAAGGTAAGGAGCTCAGTGCTGGCGCTGCCTCCTGCGCTTCTGCCCGGGTGGAATGGGCATCTCCCCCTGCCCTGGGATGGGGCACGGGCTGTGCTGCTGCTGGGAGAACAGGGTGGTGTGGATGCTCACACCTTCCCTCTCCGGGGTTTGTATTTGCAGGATGTTCCAGGTAAATGGCTCAGAGCAAAGGGCTGCGCTGGTCACAGAATTCGCTTTTCAAAGCCTTTCAAATAGAACGGGCGTGGGGAGTGGGGGGCTTGAGAAGGTTTGGGGGGTGTTTCCCCCCCTTTCTCATTCTGTAGGGAGAAGCTGAGGTGTGAACTGTAGGAGAAGCTCGGCAGCAGGGCTGCCTTGCTCCCAGAGCATGTGCAGGTGTGCAGAGGGATGAGGAGAGAGGCATGAAATGCAGGAGGGGCTGGTTTGGGAGGGCAGGGCTGGGGTCCCACACAGTGGTTAAACACTGTGAACTGTGCTCAGGGCAGGGTGAGTTTGGGACAGAAACGATGCCTGCAGAGGATGGAGCTGTCACAGCTCTGTCACAGGGCAGTGGTGGTGAACACTGTGCTTGGGAAGCCTGGGGGCTCTGCCCGTGGCACACGGGGGGCTGTGGAGGTGGCTGAGGCTGGAGGGAGAGACTCCCTAGAGCTGAGGGAACCAGCAGCACGGCAGCAGCTTTGTTTAACTGAGCATAGGTAATGTGTCTTCCAGTGTAAGCATGCTGATGAGCTCTGCTTTAACTCCAGATGGTGAGGGAAGAGGTGGCAGGGACAGCTCACTCGCCCAACTGTTGCCTTGCTGCAATCTGCTGCCCCAGGAAGGATGCTGGGCAGGGGCAGCTCCTTCTACACACTGCCCAGGAGCAAGAGCACTGGCATTTGTGCTGGAGGGTTCAGCACAGGAGCAAGAGCACTGGCATTTGTGCTGGGTTCATCTCCAGAGCAGGGGGAAAGGGAAGGGAGAGGACGGTGTCAGCTGTGCTGGGCTGAAAATGAGGTTTGGTTTTGAAAGGGGAATTCAGCAGCTGAGAGAAAATGGATCTATCTATTTATTTATTGGTTTGTTTTTATTAGGAGGTTTAAACCAGCAGCTACTAGAAACTTTCCTGTGGTTTGGAATGCTAACTCACTTCCAGGGAGAAGGGATTAGAGAATGAAAGCAGGCAGGCTGTGAAAGTTTGGTGATGCATCTACTTGCTCCAGGAATAATTCCCTCCAGAGCAGCGTGGATTTTTACACTTAGATGATTACAGACAAAGCTCCCACACGTGTTTAACAGATTAGCCAGGGATTGATCTTGCAGAGTTTTTAAGTGCCCTGGGTCTGATCTTAGAAGGTATTTTAAGTAAATGCTTAAGCTCCAACTTCTGTGAAGCCTCAGTGGCATTGTGACAACTGTTCTTTTGTTTTTAGGATTAAAATCAGTATTGGGAAGTCTGTGTTCTCTTCCCATACAGTGTTTTGCAATTAATCCCTAAATTGAAAACAAATGCAAAGTCTAACTGCTTAATTGAAGATAGATTTGGAGTTGCTGATGAAAAGATCCTTCTTTGGAAAATGCAAAGCTTTTCTTACACTGCTTGTAAACTATGTTAATCCTGTATTGACTGAAATGATACAAATTTGATCCAGAACTACCAAGTGGCCCAAATATGCTTGAAATTGCTGTTGAATCAAATATTTACTTTTCTTTTGGGCTTCTCCTATTTATTTCTTTATTTCCACCCCCTCGAAGCGAAGCCATTGCTCTGGAGGGTGAGTATTTGCCAGGCTCAGTCCCAGGGGAGGGTGCAGGTTCCAGGTGGAGAGACACCCCTGGAGGACACCCTGAGTGTTGCTCCCCCAGGCTTTGCGCACACCAGGTCTCTTGGCACCTTCCAGACCTCCCTGCAGCCCATTTCTTGCCACTGAGGCTCTCCCACCCCATCTCCTCATGCACTGCTTTCCCATATCCAGTTTGGGCACCTTTGCTCTCCCTTGCTCTCTTCAGTCCCACCCACTGCTGTCATTACTCTCCTTTTCATATGTTTCATCTCCCCTCTTCTTTCCTCATCTCTCTGGGAGGAATATGATGCCAGGAATTAACTTTTTACCTTTGAAGACAGTGCAGAACAAAGATCTGGGAAGGCACCAGTGCATTCCTGCAGGTCCCTGATCTCTGCACCACCCTGGGATGTGCTGGGGCTGCTGCTCTTGGAAGCCCCTGCCATGGTCTTTCTGTGTCTTCTTTTTCTTCACTGAAAGCCAAGTCAGGGCCTTTCCTGCCTTTTCATACCTACAATGAAGGGTCAGTCCCAGGGGCTGTGCAGAAATGCAGGCAAAAAGCAAGCTGCTCTTGGGTTGTACCCAAGGTTTTCTGGGTCTGGTGTGTTCCAGGGGACTGCCTTTATGCAGGCTTTAGGAAATATTTCTGGCAATGGCCAGAAGAGAGGCCTTTGCCCCCAGCACACACAGCTTGCAGGACTAAGACATCTCTGCAAGGTTTCTCCTAGAGGTGAGATGAACTGCCTTCAGTGCTCGACAGGACAAGAGCAAATGGCCTCAGGTTGTGCCAGGGGAGCTTTAGGTCAGATGTGAAGAATTTCTTCCCTGAAAGGGTTATCAAGCATTGCAAGAGGCTGCCCAGGGATGTGGGGGAGTCACCATCCCTGGGGATCTCCAATCCATGTGGATGTGGCTCTTGAGGACATGGCTCAGTGGTGAGCATGGTACTGCACTGATGTTTGAAGTGGGTGGACTTGGAGGTGTTTTCTGACCTTAACAATCTGTAAGTCCTTATATTTGGTTTTGAGCAAGAACAACCTTCGTTCCTGTGCCCTTTGGGGTTCCCTCCTCCCTCTTTCTCGTGGCTCTGGCCTCTCCAAACCCTCCTGTTTAAAGCCAAGTACGACGTGCTGAGCAAAGCGGATCTTTTTTGTCAGAAAGGTGAAGGGAGTTTAACAACAAAGGTGTCTTGGCAAGGCTGAGCACAGTGACTAACACTCTGCTTTCACACCTCCTTGCTTCTCACAGCACTGTAGACATTCTCATCCTGGTGTGAAGGCAAGACTTCCTTCCCATGTGTTCTTCACGCAGCCTTTGGGTTTAGTTCATTGGTGTCTGGTTATGGTGGCTGGAGGGTTTGGGCTCTGGTGTTGGGAGGCAGGGACTGGAGTGGGTTGTGGCAGGGACTTTGGTGTCAGCCAGGCTGGAGGGCTGTCCTTGCCCCTCTGCTGCCTGCACTGGGGGCTGAATGCCACTCTCCTACATCAGACACCACACTGGGTGGATACATGTGTTCTGTATTCCAAAGCCAGTGCCTGAGATGTACTGGAGGACTTAAAAGACCTGCAGAGTAGCAAAAGCAGGTGAAATCCTCAGTTTTTTTATTTCAAGTCAAGTTACCAAATCTAAAGCACAGGTTTATTTTGGAAGCTCTTTGACTTCTTTCATCTAAGTAAAAGTGTTAATGTCTGAGTGGGGCTGGTGGGAGTTTTGTTCTCTCAGCTTCAAATGAGGCAGCTTCTCCCACCACCCAGCTCAGCCATGTGCCTTAGGAAAGGAGCTTTAGCCAGGGGTGTCCTGGGGCATCCTTGGCCATCAGGGGGGTGAGCTGCTCCCAGGGGACATTTGAAGCAGGAGCCAGAGGAGCTCCTGGGCCGTGGTGGCCTCTCCAGGCAGGGCTGTGCCACAGACCCGCCGGGGCACGAGGAGTTTCATCACACACCCAGAAGGGAATCGAGGCCTCTCAGTGTTGGGGGAGTCTCTGCTGGATTTCAGAGCAGCTTCTCAGACTCCTCTCAGCAATTTATGCAATGATGGCAACAAGAATTCCTTTGCTGAGCCGAGCTCTGATTGCGGCGCGGATCACAAAGTGCTTTGAGACAGCTCTGAATATGGATGGAATAAACCCCTTCTCGCTGCTCCACAGCATTGAAGTCATTATGGAGAAAGTTGCTGATTCCTCTGAACTCTCTGAGAGCATTAACATGTATTCTTGTGTCTCTTTAGCCTCAGGCAGCTTTGCAAAGAGATGTGTTTAGAGTGCAGACGTTCCCCCGTCCCCAGCAGAATGTGCCTGATGCACAAGGATGTCTCTTGCTGTGTGTGTGACTTGCAAGAGGCACAACACACATCTTGGAGAGTGTACATTTCTTTTTTTCACTTGCTGGATGTCTCAGGGTATTTGTCTCTCTGCAGGTCTGGCTTAGCATTGTGTATGCTTGAGTCCAAATTTTGCTAGTGAAATGCTGAATGCACAGAAAGTGAATTTTGCAAAATTGGGTCACCAGAGGGTTCTTCCTTTCTCATCTTTAAACCCTTGAACAATTCTTGCCTGAATGGTGTGTCCTTTGTTGACAGTGTATTTGCTATGTAACCCTTGGGGGGCTGGAGAATCCCACAGAGCTGTTCTGAACCTGTGCAGACTGAAGCTGCTCCTCAGGTGTGTTGGTACCACTGGCTGACACTGTGACACCACTGCTGACTCTGTAATGTTTGCTGTCTTTTTCAGACTAATGGACACATATCTGGCAATGGAGATGTTTATCAAGAAAGGCTGGCTCGTCTGGAAAATGATAAGGAATCTCTTGTTCTGCAAGTGAGTGATCACCCAAATTAGTTTTTTCTGCCTTTGCTTTCATGAGACTTTTTGATAGTGTGTGGTAAAAACCTCTGAGGATTTATTTGAAGTTGTGGTGCCTTGCACAGTTTTCAGAAGGCTTGCTGGTACCTGAGAGTTAGCCCAGATTAAGGATAGGGGTGAGTTTAGATGGCAGGAGGAATCTGAAGGCCTTTCTGTCTGTGTGTGTGATCTCTCCTCAGACCTGGCTAGCTGAGCAGTGTGCAGAGCAGCCACCTGCTTCCATTCATGGATATCCTTCAGCTCACCCTTGTCCATGCCCATTCCCATGCTGTGTCCTTAGGGAAGGTGCCAGAAGCTGCAGGACTGGCCAGGGGGCAGAAGAAGACAGACAGCTCGGCTTGGTGCCCTGGCATCTCCCTTGCCCTTGCTGCTGGAGTTGGGAGTACCTGGCACCCCTGGGAGTGCTCAGCTCCATTCCCTGATGTGGACCCATCCTAAGGGCTGGGCCAGCTCTTTACCCTCATTCCCAGCAGTCCTGCAGGAACAGCCTGTTTAAAACAAAAATTGCATTCAGGAAGGGCAAAATGGGAACCTGTCTGCAGTCCCAAAGGTGTTGTCTTGGTCCTGCCCTGCCTTGGGCTGGGTGTTTTAACTTCTTTTGCTTTTCTTGTTCTGAAGAGGAGCAACTGCTTGTTGTGGGACACCGTGTGTGATCCCTTGGGAAGGAGCACAGATTGTGAGCAGTGAGATTTAGCTCTTTGTTTGGTAAGGTAGGAACTAGTGGGTTTAGTCACAGCAAAGGCATAACTGTGGGTAGTGAAATGCAGCAGCCACCCCTCATGAAAACTGCCAGGGCAGGTCAGGAGGGGAGCTGCAGAATTGCAATGCATCTGCCACAACTTGGGCTGAAACTGTAGTGTGAGGGCGGAAGCTTTCCCTGCTCTCCTGTTGCCTTTGCCAAGTGCTGGGTCCACTGCAGAGCTTTGCTGCTCCTCCTGCTCCCTGCCTGGTCCCAGTTAATCCTTGGCCCAGCCAAGATCAGTTCTTCACATGCAGTTCTTCAGCTGCCACAGAACCAAGGTGCTAAAGGTGCATCCTGTGTCCCTGCTGTGCAGGTCAGTGTGCTGACAGACCAGGTGGAGGCCCAGGGAGAGAAGATTCGGGACCTGGAGTTCTGCCTGGAGGAGCACAGGGAGAAGCTGAATGCCACAGAGGAGATGCTGCAGCAGGTATTTCACAGCTCTGTGTCTCCCTTCTGTCTCAGCAGGCTGCCTTTTGCTTTGGTGAGAGCACTGCACTCCAAGGTGTTGCACCCCTTGATATCTCCTAACTAGGGGGTAATTTTCTGCCTTCTTTGCTTTCAAGTCTTTGTGCTTAGCAATGTCAGTGCTGCTTTACACTGTAGGAATCCAGTTCTGCTCTTCTTTGAGTCCTTCCCCACTGAACTTCAAAGAGCCTTAGATGAAAACCCTCTGGCAGGATGGGTGGGTTCCCCTCCCAGCTCCTTGCTCCCACAGCCCCTGTGGTGGCAGACAGGCCTTTCCCTCACCCTGGCAGGCAGCCCATGATAGTGCCCCTGTGATTCCAGATGGATCCAAGGTGCCTGGAGTCTGTCAGATGGATAATGGCTGTGTCCCAGGGCTCCAGAGAGTGCAGGGGGGAGGGTGATGCTTTGCCCCATGAAGGAGACCTTTAGCTGTCAAAAGAAGTTACTGATTTCTTCCCCGTGGGTGAATAATTCTCTTCTCTTTATCTTGAATCAGGAGCTTTTAAGCAGAACAACCCTTGAAACTCAGAAGCTGGATCTTATGGCAGAGATTTCCACTCTGAAGTTAAAGCTTACATCTGTAGAGAAGGATAGATTGGACTATGAGGACAGGTTCAGAGACACAGAGGTGAGTAAACCCAATGCCTGCCTTAGGTGGTGTGATTTTGGGTGTCTAGAGTGCCTTTTCTGGCTGCTTTTATCATTGCTGCTTTCCTGCCATGGGTAGCTGTTGTTCTGGGCTGTTTGCTGAGTTTGCTCTTTGTTTCCCATTCTCTCTTCCCCTTCTCTCAGGATTTGATCCAGGAAATCAGTGAATTGCGGTTGAGAGTGGGGGAAATGGACAGTGAGAGACTCCAGTATGAGAAAAAGCTGAAAACAACCAAAGTAAGTGAGGCTGAGGGAAGGGGCAGAGGTGGGTGCAAGTCAGGCTTTAGGAGCTCCCTCTCTTTTCCCTCCTCCCTGCAAAAGCCTTGGCACTCTCAGGCCCTGGGGTCTGTGTTTGCCACTCAGCAACAGGGGCTATTTCCAAATTCCATGCTGTGGTTTGCAGCTTGAGCAGTGTTCTTTGTGAAGGGTAACTTGCCATGCTGTTAACAGGACATTTATTACCTGGCCAGCCCCTTGTGTCACATGTGTGGCAAGAAACACATGAAGGTGCATGCAAAGACCAAAACTGAGCATTTCTTTTCTCCTACACGTGCCAAGGCCAGGCCACCTCTGAAGAGCAAGCACTTCTAGCAGCCTGTTTCTTTCTCTAAGTGTCTAACTTCTCTTTGCCACTCAGCCTTGTCTCTTCTCTGTCCTCAGTTTTCTCTCACTGCTCTGTCTCTGTTCCCAGTCCCTAATGGCCAAGCTCTCTAGCATGAAAATCAAGGTGGGGCAGATGCAGTATGAGAAGCAGCGGCTGGAGCAGAAAAGCCAGATGCTGAAGGTGTGGGGGCTGCTGGGCACCTCCTGGGACTGGTCCTGTGCCCCCCTGGGCTGGTGTGTCGTGCTCTGCCCTGCATTCATTTCTGTGTGCTGGTGTGCAGTGTGCCCTCCCTCCCTCCTTAGATGTGGCTGCTCCTTGCAAACAGCTTCATGGTGCATGGCAGAGGATTATTTTAGTGCATGGCTCACACAGAATGGGCTCAGACCTGCCTTAAGATCATTCCCCTTCCAAGGGGGAGGTTGCCTTGTCTGGAGCTTCACATCCTTTATTCAAGTGGAACTTTTTATCACCCTTTAGAGCAGATTTATTCATGAAAACTGGCTGGAAAATAGTTATGCTTTTATACTCCCCCCCTCTCCCACATGCACATTTGCATCTCGTGTTTCCAATTCAGGGGCAGAAACACACACTGACAGGCACATGCAGCTCTGCCTGCCCGTGGGTGTAACTTCTCCAGTGACCAAGGAATGGCCCTGTTATGGAGGAGCATGGACCTTCCACTGGCACAGATCCCATCAGAACCAGTGCCACACTGCAGCTCTGCAGAGTTGTAGTTATTGCCCAAACACTGCTGAGGAAGAAGCTTTGATTTTTTTGATAGTTTTAAGATTGATCTGATTTTTTAATGATGCTTTAGAGCAAAGAGGAACCCGTTTCAGGAAATTCCATAGTTGGGGTTGCAGACATCCCCAGTAGCTCAGGAGAACACCTAAGCCACAGTATCCTGGTTTGGTTTATTCCTCTAAGGATTTCAGATGTCAGTTACAAGCTGCTGATGCCAAAATGATGAGTCTTGCCTTGTTTTGTTTTGCTTACAAATAGAACAAATTAAATTGTCAGTGCTGGGTGCATTGGCACTGAGGGTCCTGTCTTGGGGATGCTGTTGCACAAGATACCCTTGGACATCAGAGAAACTGGGTGGGATCTGACTGCAGTTTTCAGAAGTTAAAGGCATGGATCTGTGCCAGTTCCTTTGCTAGTGCAGATGGTGAGAGCTGAGTTAAAATTTGACAGCATTTTTCTAATACCCCCCAACTCCCCCAAACACCATCTGTGCTATTGCCAGGGATCTCAGCTCCCAGTTCCCTTCCCCTGTGCTCCATCAGCAACCCCAGGCTGTGGCAGGGGTCCCACATTTGTGTCTGAGCTGCTTCCCAGTGTGTGTGTCCCTGTGCTTGGTGCTGTCCTGCTGCATCTGTAATTCCACACAAGCAGTGGTTGTTTCTGAAACTGTCCCCAGCCTGCTGTGAGCAGAGTTCTGTACTTGTTTGGCTTTGAACATGCAAAATGCCCCATAAATAGCAACATAAATGTCTTCAGCCTGATCACCTGCACTTCTCCTGTCTCTGCAGGGTTAAATAAATAAGAAAACTCCTCTTTTCTTTTCTAAATTTTTACTCTTTCCTCTTTAAATTGAGATGGCAAATCTCTTTCCAATTCTACACGAGAGTCACAATTTCAAAGCACTGGTGTTGCCCCCAGGGGTCTGTTGTGATGTTCAGAGTCACTTTGGTGGGTGTAAATGTCAGGGGTGTTTCCACTGCCCAACGTGCTCCCTGGGAGGAAATTTTGGAGACATCTCAGGGGGTGTGGGAACTGTCACTGAGGGACTCTGTGTCTCCTGCAGGATGAGCTCTCAGCTTTGAAAGACAAACTGGAGCAGAAGGAAGCCGAGGTGAAAAGGTTGCACGAGAAATTGGTTTGCAAACTCAAAGGAGAAGGAATCGAAATCCTGGACAGAGGTAAGAAAAGAGGAGGCTCTGTCACCCTGTCCTCCTCTGTCACCTCATCTGAGGTCGTGTCCCCATCAGGAAATAACTGATAAAAACCTCTGGTTTTGTAAACTCTGTGTTTGTGTTCACCCCTTGTAATGTATTTCGTGGGTGTTGATGATGCAGCTGCTGAAATTCCTGCCAAAGCAAGTTCTTGGTCAAATTTAAACAGGTCAGGAGATCCCTGCTTAGCTCTCTCTGTGGTTTGCTTGGGGCCTCCAAAGAGGCAGTTTGTATTGGCCAGGAAGACTTAGAAGAACTGCAACAAGTTCCCCCAAAAAGATGTGTTGGAAGGGAAACTTTGTGTGGGAATTTATGGAATTTTATGCTTTGTTTTCTAATCTGTGTGAAAGCCACACTGCAGACCAAAGGATGGTGTGGACCTGCTTGTAGGCAGGTGAAATGGAGGATTGAGTCTGGATTCGTGCACTGGTTAAGTCTAAATCTTAATTAGGCTTGAATTAGCACAACAGTTTTATTTGCTGGGTAATTCTTTTATTTGCTTGCAAAGAAGAGACCAAATTAGTACTTATTTGAGGGAAGCTTAGAGTCAGCATTTATGTTATTTTAGACTAGAAATGTTATGTTAAAACCTCTCAGAAATTTTCCACAGACTTTCCTGACCTGCTGCCATTTAAATTCTGTGTATGCCTTGCTGATACTTACTGCTGATTTTAAGGTTATGCTTTCAGAGGATGTTTTTTTAGAAAAGCAAGCCAGGAGAGATCAGTCTCCTCCCCTGACCTGAGGAGGAAAATGCCATGTGTAGAATGTCACATTTTATTTAATAAAAGGATCTGTTTTCAAACCCACTGCTTCAGATCACTAAAAGTGACCACAGTGAGCCATGATTCCATTTTTTAAAGGACATTTAACTGTGAACAGGGTCTAATTTTCTTGCATTCAGGACTACTTCTGGAGGGCTGTTTTTTCCTGGGGAGCTGCTTGAACTCCCATTCCCCCCTGGCCCTCAGCTTTAGTTACTCTGCAGTGTTGCTCAGCAGAAGATCTTTTTCTATGAGGGAACCTTTTTTTTGTGCCTTGGACCAGCATTAAGAGATACTGTTTGCAGATAGCACAGATGATCTGCCTCACTAGCTGGATGAAGGGAGCAATAGTTGCCTCCTTTAGCATCAATGTTGTCTTAGGAGTTCTTTAATGCCATGACCTTTTGTGCTAATTTCCAATCCAATGGCTCTTCCTGCACAGATGACAATTGTAAAAAGAAGCTCAAAGACAAAAGTAAGGTTTCTGGTGTCTTCCCACAAGCATTTGCATTCAGAAGTGAATGTTTCCAAACCAGCTCCCTGCATGTGTTTGCAAACCTGCTCTAACCCCCATGGTTGGGTTGCCTCATCTATAACCCTTAGTTACACTGACACTGCAGGGTAAAGGGGGGGATACCACACTTGGAATAGAAAATTACCTGAAGAAAACTGACAGACGAAGAAACATTTGGTCTCAGGAGCACCCACAAAGCAGCTGGAGCCCAGTGCAATGCAGCTGGAGCCCAGTAAAGCAGAACTGGGGGAGAACCACTGGAACTGGAGCAGTTGCTGGGTTGGTGCCTGAGTGTGTTCCATGTGCAGAGCCAGCCAGGCAGCTTGGGTCCTGCTTGCATTTCATTAAGGAGCAAACTCTTCTCCCTGCTCTCTTTGCTTCCCAACAATTTTTGGGGACTTACAACAAGCTGAAAGGGTTTCTTGCCTCTGAGCTTGGCAAGGAGTTGGCCTGTGTTTGTGGCAAAATGGAAAGCCTGCTTCACTTACACAGCGTGGGTTTTGGGGAGAAAATGGAGATTGTTTCTATTATCTCTGGATTTTTTGGTCCAGAACACACATATTTTCACATGTTCATGCTTCTTGGTAAATAAGGATTATAGATGAAGAGCTGGCACCTGTATTAGGGCCCTTCCCCAGGTCTGAGCTGCAATATATTCCAGCATGGCTGCTCCCCACAGCAAATACCTGTTCCATTCCATTGTGCCCTCCTAATCTCTGCATCCACACTGAAATAAGGCTGAGCATCACTGCCCACTGCTTCCTTCATCATGTCCATTCATCCCACTGCTTTGGGCAGGGGGGTTTCAGTGCCATTTGGGGTGTTTGTGGGCTCTTGTAGTGAGGTGCTGTTTTATTGCACTCCAGATGGAGTATTTTTGTGTTTTGAACCTTTTGGTTTGTAATTGTTTGACAGATGGAGAGAGTGAAAGCCAAGGAGTAGTTTTACTCTGGAGTTTTCCATTCTCTGAAGTCCCAGGGGGAGGGAATAAGGAAATTTCCTGAATTTCATCATTTCCTTGACAAAATATCAAGAAGAAAAGGGCTTTTTTCCCCGTATTTCCATCTAAACCAGCATTGAAATGGCTTCTGTTCTGTCTGTTAATTTTTAAGTTTGCTTTCAGATATTACTGAGTTACTTCTGGGTGTTTTGTTTTTCTCATCTGCTCACCTGGCCTTGTTCAAACTGACTTGGAGAACTGTGTTGTGTTTTTAGATATAGAGGTGCAGAAAATGAAGAAGGCAGTCGAATCTTTAATGGCAGCAAATGAAGAGAAGGTAGCAAAGTCATTCTTTTTTCAGTAATCATTCATCAACTTGCTTTAAATCCCTCATGTATGAACTTGTCACAATTCAGTTAAACCCAAAAGTCTAAGAAGGGGTGGTTTTCTGCAGCCAGAAGCACAGCAGTGCCTCTGAGGGACTCCAACTGAGCATTTATGGGCTCTGGGATGTCCACAGGGTCCTTACACTGTGAATTCAGTGGGACTCAGAGTGTTCTGGAAAATGTAAATTGCTCCATGAAAGGGCCTTATCACAGGCTGGGCTTCCAAAAGGCCTTTCTGGCAAGTAGGAATTGTTTGCATGGGTGGTTTTGTGCTTTCATATGCATGTGCATTCTGTGGGATGTTCTCTTTTGATCACCAAAGCCCTGAATCCTTTGTACATGGCAAATTTATTATACTCTACCTTTGACTTAACAAGGGAGCTGCAATCCACTCTCAGGGCTGGGACAATTCAGAGGACACTTTTTGCTAAATCCAAGCTTTGATCTTTCAAAGCCTCTCAGAGTTCTGAGTCCCGTCCCTTCCACACCTCCCCTTTCTTTTGGTCTCCCACCCAACTAAACAAGAATGTAGCATTTGGATTTGGGGGAGGAAGCCCAGCCCCAACTGGCCTTTGTTGTAGGACCGGAAGATAGAGGAGCTCCGGCAGTCTCTGAATAGGTACAAGAAGGTTCAAGACATGGTGATCCTGGCTCAAGGTAAAAAAGGTATTGGACAACCCCCCAACACTGAACTCTGCTCTCATTTCAGCTCCCAGGGGCACTGTGGTACTGAGCTCCACTGTGGCACTCAAAGCTGTACCATAACATGGCCCAAAAAGAAGTGTTTAGTGTGAAATTCCACACCATGGGCAGGAAATCACTGCTCCAGTTTATCCAGCTTGTGGGAGGCCCTGGGGGCATTTGCTGGGGTTTTGGGGCTGGGGTTTTGGGGCTGGGGTGTCCCCCTCTGTTCCAGCCCTGCTGGGTTGGGGTTGAATGGGGAAGCAACACTGGCAATGATTCCCCTTCTCCTCTTGTGGTCTGTCCTGAAAAACCCCAACAAATCAAATCCTTCCTTTTTGGCCCATTTTTGTACCTTGCACAGGAGTCATCTGGAATAAAGGCAACAAGTTTCCATATTCTCTCCCTTCAGGCAAGGAAAGTGATGGTGAAGACTTGAATTCAGGGTCTGTTTCCACAGTTTTATTGGACACCCCAAGCCTGAGTGAGCCAGAGAAAAGCCCATCCCCACCCCCTGTCACAGCATCTCCACCCCACGAGGAGTTTAATGTGAATATTCACGAAGAGGTATCTCTTTTCCTTCCTCCTTTAATGCCACTGGTCCTTGAGCACATTGCTGCTGCTGCTTTCACATTGCAGGTGCCCAGGCTCAGGTTTCTGAAAAGCCTTTTTTTCTGGGTTGCACAGTTTGTGGTAATGTCCCATATCCTTTTGAAGAATGGAGTTTTCCTGTGAAAACTGCTGGGGAATTTCATTTGGGGTCAATTAAATTCATTTTGCTTAATCATGAAATGGAATCAAGAGACAGGACAGAGCTGTGTTTGCCATGAGAATGGGTCTGAACTACTTTTCATATCAAACATATAGAAATTAGTTTTCATATCAAACATAGCTATGTAGCTTATCTGCAGTGATTCTTGTTTCATCCTCAGTGCCATCTTTCAAGTAATAAATCACTGTATTACAGTAGAAAGAAAAGAAAAATCACTTTTGTAAACTTCTCTCAGATTCTCCTTTTCATAGTTTATCTGTTACTCTTTTTCCTTTCATGACTGCTTAATTTTAGCCCCAAAGAGTGTAACACATGCTTTTCATCCCCTTCAGAATTCCTTGCAGATCCACACCAGTATCTTACAGATTTCAATCCCTTCTTTCTCATCCAAGAGCTCAGAAAGTGCTGCAGAGAGACTGAAAACACACCCTAGGCCAGATCCTGCAAGTGAAATGAGGTATTGTGGTTTCCATGTATTTCTCAGTTGCAAATCCAACATTCTGGGGTGTTTAATGAGATTAATAATCTGTCAGTTGCTGAATTGTCATTAAGTCAGACAGGCAAGGCTGGGGTTCACTTGAGTAGGTGCAGCAAACTCAGCTGATGTTTTTACAAGATGAGATGATGGGATTTCTGTCCAGCAAAATGTTTGGTTGGGATCCCCCAATGCCTCCCCTTTTTCACCTGTTTTTTGTTTTTACAGTGAAGGAAGATCAGTGGGTTCCTCCCCAGAGACTCATCTGTGTGACAGCCCAGTGTAAGTGCCACAAGCAGAACTCCTTAGAGACATGTGTTTGTATGGGACTGTCAGTGTGAAAACCCCAACTTCCCCATGTTATACACCCCTCTAGCAAAGAGGGTGTTTAGTGATGGCAGGTTCTGCTCACGTCCTGTGCTTTCATGACCTTTATTTTCCCATGCTCTATCTGGGCACAGTTTCTGTTACATCAGTGTAGACTGTCCATGTACTCTGAAATTTATGGTTTTCCACAACATACACACTTTGTGATTTGCTTTTGGTAGTGGGGGAAAGGTGATGAGTGGACTACAATGGGAAAATAATTTGATTTTCTGCAGCAAAGGGAAATTTCTTAGGGAAATCAGTGGGACTGTTTATAAACCCAGAGCTGAGTCAAAGAGATCTGTTTTGAAGGTTCCTAAGACGACAGGGTTTCTGTGGCATACAGCAGCTGTTTGTATTTCCAGTGACTTAGTGCCACAAGAATATTCCCAAGCCAAATTCCACTCCCCTCGTGCTGGTATAAGGATAGATAACTTTGTAAAATTCAGTGAGTTGCTCTCAATTTATACATGGTTATGAGGTAGCTTTCCTTTCAACCAGACTTAAGTGTTGTAAATTGGAAGGTATCTAGTCCAAAATGGAAAATAGAACCAAAGCTAAAATACTGGAACATTCATGCTTGACTTAACATGCTTGGCTTCTATAAGGATGAAATCAGTCAAAAGCCAGTTGCTAGAAATGTTTTCCATAGCTTTTGTTTGTATCATTCCTTTGCCTGTGTAAGTTCTGCTTGTGCTTCTGAAAATCAGATGTGAAAAAGCAGCCAGCACTGTCCAAAGGTGGCATCATGTCACTGAGGCAGCAGCAGCAGGAATGATGTTGTGGAGGTTCCCACAGGATCTCATGAAGTTTCCTGGGCCCTGATTACTGTGTGGATTGTCTTATTTGGAGACACCATTGGTTTTTGGTGTCTCAGCATGGGTTAGAATGCCTTCCTGAAAGCTGGCTCCTCTGAGTGTCTCTTTCAGCCAATTCCATTCCAATAACTTAGCTGGCTTTTCCTTTGTTCCTGCAGGACTTCCCCACTGCAGAAATCCAGCAGTCTGAGCAGTTTGAGGAAAGAGGCATCAGAAGTGGTAGGTTTGCTCTCCTGCTTCCTCCCATCCCCTTGGGAACAGGGGTGACAGGCCTGCTGTGGCAGTGACCCCATGGATGCCCTGTTGGCACCTCCTGGGAAATCCTGACTCAGAGCCCCCTGTGCCATGTGCCAGCAATGGGCACATACAGGTGGCATCTTCCAGAAGGAAATGAGTCCCACTGCCACTTCCTACCTGTGGTTAAAGTGAACCATTTAGGAACACCATGTAATTAATGCATTATAAGATCCAGTCTGGGCTGACTGTATGTTTTAGGTGGTCAGGAACAAGTGTGATTCTTGCTTTGGGTCCTCTCAGCCAGCTCTGCCCATCAGTGCCTTAATCTGCCTGTCCCTAATTATGTGCACAGCCAATCCTTCACAAAGGAAACCAAAGCAACCTCCATGTCAGCTCAGGGACCTCAGAGAAAGCAAGGATTAATCTCTGTGAAATACAGCTCTGAAGAGTTTCATTTTGGGGGAGAAAAACACACAGGGCAGGCTATTTCAGTTCAGACTTTAACTCCCAGGGAATTGGGTGCTGGCTTTCATAAACCATGACTTGTGAAATGACTGTCTCAATCTTTCCCAAGCAGGACAGAGACCCTGCCCAGAAGCCAACAGAGGTAATGTGTGTGTGTGTGCCTGGAGGAGCAGGGCAGTGAGGGGGCTCTGAAAGGCTGGGGGGTGTGAAATGGCCACACACAGTTCCAGAGGGGGCATATCCTGCAGACAGGACAGGGTGGAGCCTCATGGGTGTCAGCATCACCTCAGTGTCTCACACATCCCTGTCTCCTCACACAGGGGTTATCTCCCAGTCTGCTTGAGCACAAGGTTGCCCTCTAGGCTGGTGTTTCCCCACATACCCTACCAGCAGATAATTAGCAAGGCTAACCATTAAGTACTTTACTGACTCTCTAATTGCCTTTGGTCAGTGTGTCTTTACAACCCCCTGGACTGCCCCAGTGTTTCTGTGAGCAGCAGCTCTGTTTCTGCAGGGACTGTCCCTGCCCTGGGTCCCTCATGGCCACAGGAGGCAGGCAGTACCTACAGGAGCACCTGAGCAGAGGGGACACACCTCAGATACCTCCTGGAGGGGGAATGCTGCATTTTGTCAGCAAAAGCCAAAGGATTATATTTGGATTGTGGATGGTTTTGCTTCCTTCTTCTTTTGAAAAGACAGTGAAACAGCCAACCAAGTTAAACTACTGCTTTAAACTGCTTAACTGGAGTGTCTGATGTCTCTCCTGGCATTTATTCTCCGTGCTTGATAAGTAATTTCCTCTCAGTTTTGGCAGGCAACACCATCACCTAATCCATTAATTCAGCAATTGCAGAGCAGTGACAGACAGAAAGCTCTGACACTTGGCAGAGAACTCACGTACCATGGGGGTCCTGCCTCTGCTCCCACTGCCCCTGACAGTGGGGAGACAGAAATCCTGGAAAAGCTTCCTACCTGTTCTTCCAGGACTGCATTTTTACCTTTTCCACACCTTTGGGCCAGCCTTGCAGAAACTGAGGAACACCTTAAAGAAGGCAGGTTGCTCTTAGCAGGTGGTGATAGTGATGGTGGGTCCTGAGCATGTGTCATGGTTAAACCCAAGTGACAGCAAAGTTCAGGCAGCTGCTCCTCAGTTCCCCCTCCCTGCCCTCTCTGCCCTGCTGGGATGGGGAGGAGAATCAGGGAAAAACAAAGTAGAATTTGTGGGTTGAGGTAAGAACAGTAAAATAATGTAATAATAATAAAAGGGAGAAGAAGAGAGAAAGAAAACCCAAAAAGGCCAAGTGGTGCACAATAGTGTTGTTCATCTCCCCTCCTGAGTGACTCCCAGTGCTCTGCAGCAACCAAACCTGTTCTCATCCTCAATCCAAAACACAGCTATGAGGGAGGGAAAGGTGAGCTCTATCCCAGCTGAAACCAGGACAAAACACTGCAATGAAGATCTTGCTTATGTTTTCCTTTGTGGGTTTTGCACTGTCTGTAGGACCAAATGAGAGGGACTTCCCTGGTGATCTGCCAGCAGTCACTGCACAGTGTCTCTCAAGGCCTTTTGCAATTGCCTTATATTGCATCTTTATTTCCCTGATTGAAGCAGGTTAAACCTCCCCTGGAAGGCCATACTTTCTCCACCCTGCCCCCAAAGTGCCCCTCTCATGGTGGCCCAGCTGATGAGGACACTTTTGGGAGCCGCAAAGCCAGATCTTCCTTCGGCCGAGGCTTTTTCAAGATAAAGAACAACAAGAGGACTGCCAGTGCCCCCAACCTGGGTAGGTTTGTGCATCTGTATGCAGGGCCTGTGCATTGGAAGGGTCTGAACAACACCTGGAGCTGTCACAAGGAGCAGGAAGGCCAGCCTTAGTGGCCCTGTGAGTGACTTGGTGGCACTTTTCTCAGGAGAGTGTTTGGGAAGTGTCAAACAGCAAGGCATGAAAAAGCACTGGTGTGATGAAGTGTTTGATCTGGTTCAGCCTCTGTTGGGATGTCTCCCCTGGGACCTCTCAGGGGGTTGCTGCTGTTCTGAAATGCTGGCTGGCTGTAGTTCACACATGGGCTTCGTGGGCTTTTTTCTCCCCTGGCTCCATGCTCAGATTCTCTTTCATGGGCTATTTTGGATAGGCACAAATGGAGCAGCAGCATTCAGTCTTGCCCTTTAGTTTTTCTGTGTTTAAGCAGTCCTGCAAAAGAAAGAGGTGGTGACAACAGGAACAGGATTGGCAAGTCATTCCAGCTCAGGTTGATTTTTGAGCTGTAGTGGAGGAGGGGGTTGTTTTGATTTTGTCATTTGGTGACATTTGCATATGACAGACATAAAATGTTCTGCTTAATGCAGAAGTCACTGTTGCCACCACCTGAACTCCTACTTAGTGCTCTGCTCTAGTAGTCCTTCCACTGTTGCAATTAAAGCCTTGCATCAGATCTGCTGCCAGTCATCTAAAGTTTGGGGTTTTTCTCTTGCACCAGGTTTAGGAATTTAGCTCTCTGAAGGGGGATAGCTTCTGCTCTGCTGAGCACAAGTGTCTCCTGTTCTTACTTACTCCAAGACAGTTTTAGACTTTTGTTCAGAACAATTAACCTGACTACACCTTGGTTGTGTTTTCCTGTGACACAAAGCCTGGGAACTGCTCTGTCCTGAGGGTTAGGCTCTTTGCTGTGGTTTATTTAATGTGTGCTTTTGTGTGATCCCCTGTTTGGTCCCCAAACCAACGTGTGTGACAAAGCAGAGCACTCGTGGCTGCCACAGAGGATTGGAAGGTGGGCCATGTAGCTCAGGGCCCTGTGCCTTTGAGGAAGTTCTTTGTGTTACCCAGACTGCAGTGCTGTAAAGCTGCTGCCCAGCTATTTGTCACCACACAGGTACCCCCCTGATGTCCTGGAGCAGGTGACCTCCCTGCACTGGAGTGACTGCTCAGAGTGCTGCTCTCCCTCCTTTGTGAGAGGGGCTCCCAGTGCCTTGGTGTGATTTCAGCATCCCTGTGGTGCATGTGCCTCGTGTACCTCCCTCCCTGTGTCTCGTGTTTTGGTGCCTTGTTCTCACCTGTGTTTTCCCTTGTCCCCTGCGTGTCCCTCGTGCTGTGTGTGCCTTGTGTGGATCTCTGAAGATCGCAGTCGAAGTGCCAGTGCACCCACCTTAGGTACAGTAATGCTGCATGCCCTGCCTGCCCCAGCACTGTGGCCCTGCAGAGCACAGCTGCACCCCACAGCTCTGCCCCACCACCTCTGCTCATCACTAAAAAGGGCTTGTCATCAATGCCTGCCCTCTGCTCAAAGTCAGCTCTGCCATTTCCCAGTGCCTGCTACTAATGAGAGAGATTGGGGGTTAGTTTGCTGTACCCTTGAGCCCAGAGTTACCCACAGACCCAGGTAGCAGGGGGGAATTGGGGCTGTTTCAGTGCCACAGGCACCTTTGTGCTCCCATCTGTCCTGCATCCACTGGATGAGTTTAAAGGGTGGCCAAGTAGGGGATGTGATAATGCCTGGAGCTGTGTTAGGGCAGGGTTAGGTGGGATCTNCAGATTTAGGTTGAATCTCAGCAAAAGGCTCTTCCCCCGTGGGCACTGCACAGGCTCCCCAGGGCAGTGGGCACGGCCCCAAGGCTGCCAGAGCTGCAGGAGCATTTCCACAATGCCCTCAGACACAGAGTGGGATTCTTGGGGCTGGTCTTTGCAGGGCCAAGATTTGCACTTGATGATCCCTGTGGATCCCTTCCAACTCAGCACGTTCTGTGCTGTTCCCCAGACACTCACTTAGGGGAGTTTCAGCAGGAAGGGTGCACAATTCCTCTTCTAAGAGGTAGTTATATTTATTATATAGTAAAAAAATGAGGAATAATTGGGTCAGATTGTTGAAGGAGCCATTCACATAGTAAATAGAACCCAGTCTTGTGAAGTGAGCATTGCCTGCGTGGTGAGACCTGCAGGGTCCTGCCTTGGCCAGCAGAGCTGTGTCAGTCAGGGTGGCACTGCAGCCACCCGGGGTGTCCCTTGCTGGCCAAGACACCAAGTGCCCTGAGCCCTCTCAGCTTCCCACCCAGCCCCTGGAATGTCAGCTGTTCCAAGGGGCTGTGTCAGTGCTCCCAAGGGAGCCAGCCACGAGGAGCAGACCTGCAAATCTCTGCTGCTGATGCACCCAGCCTTGTCCTGCCATTCTCTCTCAAGAATGCTGTTTAAATGTGGGGGTTTCCCCCTAAGCTAGCACTTTATCTTATCCAAGTAAAGTAAAAACCAGGAATGCCACTGCCTGGTTCCACATCAGTGCTGTCTCCTGCTGGCAGGATCCCCTTGTTCCACAGGAAGAATCCTTGATGTGACCTTGCTGCTTCACTTCAAGGTTCAACATCTAAAGCCTTGGTGGGAAATGGGACATGTTCAGATGTATTCTGGCTGAATCCTCTCAGCTTTGCCCAGCAGGAGGATACACTGGCAAACCTTAAATCTTTCTGTGTGCTCAGTGACTTGACCCCACGTGTCCCAGCAATACATGCCCTGCCTTGATTCATTGCTTGCTTCTCTCCTAGAAGTCTGGGGGTCCCTTTCCCAACCAAGTGATGGCCATTCAATTCCACAGCCCTGGTGGGAGTGCTCAGAGACCTGAGTGTGTGCCTGCTGCAGCCTGCCTTACCATGGCTGCTTCCTCTGAACAAGCTCGTGCTGACACTGTTCCCCAGCAAGTCCCTGCCACAAACTCCACAGGGTTTGTGTTTCATTCAGCTGTCTGGCACTTGCTGGCACACCTCTGCTTATGTAGCCTAGTAGATAATGCAATTCTTGCAGTTTTCTCTTTAAATGCTCTTAAAATTGTTTTTTTCTTTGTTAGTTTGGCTTTTGTGACAACTTCCCCTTTGGGGACAGGAGCCCTCAGGTTTGTTGTAGTGGAAAACAGCTACAGATCTAAGATTGAATGGGTTTATAGTGGGTGGTGATGTGGAGGGTCTCTTAATCAGGGGTGCTTTGTGCATCACTCAGATCTGGTTCAGACAGAGCCTAAACTCCCTGGTGTTCCTCTGCAGAGGAACAAAATACTCCACAGTGTACAGAAGTGAGGGGGAAAGGGCCTTTCCCCCAGAGCAGGAGTTTTGTGGCTGGAATTTCCTGGCCAGATAATGAAATCCTGCAGGTTATTGGGAAAGGTGTCTGCAGGGGAAATGGCTTGGCATTCTGTGCTTTGGAGGATCCTGGTTTGGTTCCCCAGCACTGAATTGTTCCTGAGCAGCCATGTGCCTTGGCTCTGTCTGTGAAGGGACTGCAGGAGCTCTCCCTGAGGAACAGTAAATTGGGATTTAATTGAGGTGTGTTTTTGCACTTACCTGCTCAGGGCATTGCCTTGGAGCGTTAACCAGCCAGGCCACGAAGGAGGAACACGTGTTGTTCCTCCTGGGGGTTCCAATCCCTCTTTGCCCCATTATCTTACTGTGGTGGCTCTCAATAATTGTAGCAGGAGTGATCCCCAGGTCCAGGAGTGTGTCTGCACAGTCCTGCACAAGTGGGTCCTGACAGAGGTTTTATTTCTAACAGCTGAAACAGAGAAGGGATCTGCAGATCACTTGGATCTGGCTGGCCTGCCCCCTCGCCCCAAAGAAGCCGAGGGTCTGCAGGTGACACCACCTTCTCCAGACTCCAGGAAAAAGGCCAGGGGCATCAAGAAGTTATTTGGAAAGTAAGTAAGAGATGAGAGATGCCCATTCTCCAGAGCTGGGGCTCGCACTGGGGTGTGCTGGGAGCACACCTGCCCTTTCTCTCCCACCAGCATGTTGCTCTGTGAGCATGGGGTTGTGCGTGTGACACTGAGAGGCAGCAGTGGGGTTGGGGTTAACCCTCAGGAGGTCTGGCCTACACTGATTGCAGCTGCCTTGTCCTCAGCCAGATGTGACCATGCTTCCTTCCTTTCAACCAGGCTCAGGAGAAGCCAGTCCACCACCTTCAACCCCGAGGAGATGTCTGAGCCGGAGTTCAGGCGGGGAGGGACGAGAGCGACGGCCGGGCCACGGCTGGGCTGGTCCCGGGACCTGGGCCAGTCCCACAGGTGAGGCATGGGGTGCCACCAGGGCTGGGCCTGGACCTCCCAGCCCAGAGGAGAGACACAGTGCCAAAAGGGAGCCTTCCCTCTCCTGGCTCTCCTTTGAGGGATGCTCTTTGCAGGGCTGGGGTTGGTTGAGCATGGGGTTGTGCAGCTGTTTTATTCTGAGTGTGCTTTCCACCTTCCCCAGAGAGGAGGGAGGGTTTGTTACACAGATCAGGCTCTTTAACCCCTCTGATCAGGGTTGATCAGGCTCTTTCATCCTTCCAGCACTGTTTGTTTGCAGTGGAGCAGGACGTGAGCCCTCCTGTGGCAGTGACAGACACTCCTGTGGTGCCTTCCCTGCTGCCCTTGCAGGGATTACAGGCTGAAGTGAAGCACTGTGGCCTCCCTTTGGAGTCTCAGCCCTGCTAGACAGCAGAGGTGGTTGGGTTTGGCAGTGTTTATTGGGAGAGTGGCAGCAGATCAGCAGCAACCAGCACTTCATGGTGCTGAGGATTCTGAAGAAGAGACACCACCTTCCTCCCAGCAGCCCACCACGATGCGAGCTCCCCCCTAGAGATTGTCCCAGCTCCCACAAAATAGGAATTAGGCTTAGATTATGCCTTTATTTTTAGATTTGAGGCCCAGGATTTATCAGTCTCTTTTTTTTGGTGACTCTGTCACAGTGAGCTGGACATGCCGTTCGCAAAGTGGACGAAGGAACAGGTTTGCAATTGGCTCCAGGACCAAGGGCTTGGCTCCTACATCAACAATGGCAGGCAGTGGATCCTGTCTGGGCAAACACTCCTGCAGGCCTCTCAGCAGGATCTGGAAAAGGTGAGAAACCCTGGAAATGCTCCTTTCACTTGAAGGCACAAAAAAGTTGCTGCTTCTCTGCATGTAAATCTGTAAGGTAAAAAGGTGTAAACGAGATGAGTCTTCAAAATGCTATCACCTGCAGTGATGCCAAATTGTTTCTTTTTAGTTGAAGCTTTGTAGAAATTTAGTGCTCTGTAGTGAAGCTGACAGTGACAAATATGTGGCTTAACTTCATTAAGTGTGGATGTACCAGTTGACCTTGCCACCTTAAAAATCTCTTAAAAAACACTTTTCTCACCAAATAGTAAGCCAGTTTTCTCAATGAGGTAGTTACACTACAACTGGAATAAGAAAAGTGTGATATGAACATAATGACTTGTACTAGTGTTATTATCAGAGGTAACAGCAACCAGCAAACACTGGTTTATGTGTTTATGGGATTGAAGGGATCCTGGAATGTTTGCACTTGCAGCTAAATTGGGGAAGGTGTTTTGCTTTGCAGGCATTAATGAATTTCAGTAGTGCCTGGGACCTTCATATGCTCCTAATGAAATAATTCCTTTATCTGCCTGAATGGGAGGGGACAAAGTAATCCCAGCAAGTGTTTTCTGAATGCTACCATGGGTTATAATGTGGGATTTTTTGAGCCTGGTACCAGGATACTGTGGCTGACATTTTCATACAGTTTGGAATCCACCACTTCTTGGAGTTAATCTGTAATGAATTAACCCAGCAACAGGCAAACAGGCCTTTCCTGCTAAAATGCTGCTGGGGCTCAGCAAAGGGAGAACACACCTGCCAGGTCACCAGCAGGGACTCTGAAACCCTCTGTAAGTGCTGTCTCTGGACTCACTGCTTCTCCTCCTTCCCCAGGAGCTCGGCATAAAGCACCCCTTGCATCGGAAGAAGCTCCAGCTCGCCCTGCAGGCTCTGGGCTCTGAGGAGGAGAACAACCATGGCAAGCTGGATTACCACTGGGTTACCAGTAAGATTTGGGGTTACCTTTACACAGGGCTTGCTAACCATGGCTGATGTGGGGCTCCAAGGGGGAGAACCCCCAGAGGGGCTGGGTGAGGTGGCTCCCCCTGACAGGGTGTCTGTGTCTGCCCCAGGGTGGCTGGATGACATTGGGCTCCCCCAGTACAAGACCCAGTTTGATGAAGGCAAGGTGGATGGCCGGATGCTCCATTACATGACTGTGGTGAGTAAGTGGCTTCTTTGGTTTTCCTGACATCCTTTCCATTGTCTTAGTTTCTCCCTGCTGAAGGGTTCATAAGTCAGGTCTTCCAGCTTTCTGGGGGAAGGCTGAGGTTGCTCAGAATGCCCTGCCTGTCCACGTGCTCCACTGCAGTGTTTAAGGGACCCCTTGAAACTGTGGTGGGAGTCCTGTGTTAAGCTAATGCTAATAGCTCTATAGAAAACAGGTACTGCTACTCACCTGCAGGGATTTTCCATATTCTTTCCAGCTTTAGAGATGTTATCTTCAGGTGGAAGAGCAAACAGGGTGAGCAAGAACTCAGATTTATGCACGAGAAATGGGCAATTTTGCTCTTAACAGTTGTGCCCAGGCAGGGTACACAGAAGTGCAGCAGAGTCTGTGGTTACTGTTCATGCCTTTGTTATTAATTAATAGAACTAGGTGGAACTTGCCTCTTCAGTGAGCAAGCATTTGATCTGCTTACTTATTCATGTGGATGCTGAGGTGAAGAAAACCCCAGCAATTTCCTTAGAAGAAAATTTGCACTTTGGGGAGCCAACTTGTTTGAAAATGGGCTACACTTAATTTCACTTTTGCATTTCAAAGTCACATTCAGCTCCTCACTCAGTCCATTTCAGTCAAATGTTAAATACTCACTGCTTTAATAGTGGGGTTTGGTGTTTATTTCCTTTAGAGTTCAGACATTAATATAAAAGTAGGAGGCAGGTTTTTAATTCTGCTTAACTCTTGGAGATGTGATGCCAGCAGGCTCCACTGGGCTTGGGCTTGTGCTGGAAGACTTTACTGACCACAGTGTTAACTGGGTGAGGATTCACTGCAGCCAAGACACAGCATGGGCTGTGGTGTAAGGGAATTGTAGCATTTTTTGTGTTAAAAAAGAAGAAAAAGTAATAGGTGGACTGAGTAGGGCTATGTAGCAGGAGCTTTGTGTTTTAGTTGGATATTCTTCTTGTCACTGCCCTTTAATTGTAGATCACTGGGGATGTTTTTAGGCAGAGTTTAACCATCAAATTATGACCAGAGATTCACTGTAAACAAGCAACTAAGTATGCAAAGCATGAAACTATGACTTGGTTAAAATCTTGTGATGTTACTCTGCCTCAAAATTAACTGGGAAGCTGTTCTGGCTCTAATCCAGTCTCTGAGGATGTGTCATCTCACCTTTCCCCCTCTTTGCCCCAGGTTTCTTGTCCTCAGCTGTGTACCCTGTGTGAGGAACATCCCCTGGGAGCTCACACAGTGCCACCAGGGAGCTTCCATTCTGGGACAGGTGCTTTGCTGTTCCTCACCTGTCTCACAGATTAAATTCTTAGCCCAGATGTGTCAGATGTGCCATGTCCAGCCAGGGCCCACACACAGTCTCCTCCAGTCTGATACTGGTTCCAGGGATAAGCACATTTATGTTTATTAACTCCCCCTTCCTTCCTCTTTGCCAGGATGACCTGCTGTCCTTGAAGGTTGTCAGTGTTCTCCACCACCTCAGCATCAAAAGGGCCATCCAGGTGCTGAGGATAAACAACTTTGAGCCCAACTGCCTGCGCAGGAGGCCATCGGATGAGGTACTGCTCTGCAGGGAAACTGGGAAGGGGAATCCTCTGGGGTTTTAGCCCTGATCTTCCTGGTTATTCCTGCCCTGCTCTCTCCTCCTGGCTCCTTCCTCTTTCATTTTCAGTTTCCTTTTTCTCATGTTGTCTCTCAGTCTCATGCTCTGACATCACTTTCTTTCCTCCACCTGCCCTGACCCCAAACTCGTGTCCCCTTGCCAAGTCTCCTGCTTCTCTTCCAAACCAACAGCTGGCTGCTGTCTGGAACATAAATCATCCTGAACTCGGTGCACTGTTGCCATGAGTCTTGTGTAAGTCTTTGGAAAACTGATGGCTGTGTCAAAATTTTCTGTGTAAGAGAAGCTTGGCCCTTTTACCAGATGGGAGACTGCTGTCAGTTTGTTTTGGAAGCAGCAAATGCTGGATGGGGCAAAGGATGATGAAACAGCCCAGACTCTTGGCTTTAGATTTCCAAGAGCAGCACAGCAGCTCGTGGAACCAGCTGAATTTTCAGTTCTGCTGGTAGCAATCAGCATCCCAGTGCAGAGCAGGGTAATCCAATGCCCTGCAGCACGACACACACCTGCCCACTGCCCACAGCCACCTTGGTGCTGCTGCAAGGTACCAGTCCCAGAAAGAGGGGTTTTGCCTACGAGTGCCAGGTGGGGTTGGTTTCCCAAAGGGGCCATTTCAGTAGAGCTTGGGGCTGGGCCAGCTGAGTGGGGCCATTCCTTACCTTGCCCTTCCTCCTGCCCCCAGAACAACGTGACCCCGTGCGAGGTGAGCCAGTGGACCAACCACCGTGTGATGGAGTGGCTGCGCTCCGTGGACCTGGCCGAGTATGCCCCCAACCTGCGGGGCAGTGGGGTGCATGGGGGGCTCATGGTAAGCTCTTGGCATGGCTGGGCCTTTTGGTTGAGAATAAACCATGGCTGGGAATGGCTGGAGCAGAGGGCTGATGCTCCCCTGCACTGCACACACCTCACCTTCTTGTTCTGCGTCATAGAAGTTGCCATCAAAACTTATTATTCTGTGGTTTAAAGGGTGGGGATGTCTCTGCCAGAATTAGTGTGGTTTGGTGATCTGTATTCCCACTCACCACTTCATCCTGGTATGGAATTCTCCACCACCTGTGATCCTGCACACTGGTGTTGAACAGCCACTGTCTGCCTTCCCAGACCTGGATGTGGTTTTTGGTTGAGAGGGAAGCTTGTGACTTCTGTAGAATTTGAGATTTCAGTGCCAAACCAGAGTTGTTTGTAGTTGCTCTAGCATCAGATACTCCAGACAAGAGATTTATACTGGCAGAAGTTTGTTGTGATGATTAAGAGTTACATCCCTGCTCCAAATATTTTATCTGTTTATTTTCCATGATTCCTCTGGCTTCCTTTTCCAGAATTAAAGAGGATGGTGGGTAAACGTTTTTTTTTGGCAGCTTCACACATTACTTCAGTTAAGAGTGAATTTATCTGTTCGTTTCTGCCAATTTATGTCTGTTTGTGAGGGAGAGCCAGGAGAGGTGGCATTTTAGGAATCCTCTCACCAGTTAACTCTTCTCTCCCTCCTTGTTGTACATTTCCCAAAGGAGGGAGTGACCAAGCTGCTGTCCTTGAGACCCCACCAGACAGTCCTGTGGCTTCAGCTGGGCTCTGTGCTTTGATTGCCAGGTTTTGGAGCCCCGTTTCAACGTGGAGACCATGGCCCAGCTGCTGAACATCCCCCCAAACAAGACGCTGCTGAGGCGGCACTTGGCGACCCATTTCAACCTCCTGGTGGGGCAGGAGGCCCAGCAGCACAAACGAGAGGCCATGGAGAGCCCAGACTATGTCCTGCTGACAGCTACTGCCAAAGTCAAGGTGGGGCACTCCTTCTGGGGGGTCCAGGGTCTCTGCTTTTATCTGTGTTTGGAGAGAAGGGGCTGGTTCCTGGGGAAAGAGGGATGAGAGCTGGGTCTGACACCTGAGCACACCCCTCCTCAGCCTCTCCTGTGCTCAGACAAGAGGTGGCACTTGTGCTGGCCTTCTGTCTGTGCTGTAAGATGTTTGGGAGAGAGACTCTCCTGTTGCTTACAGGCTCATGGTTTAATGCAGTGGAATTTTGATCTCCTTTGGGATCCTTTAAATGGTGTTGTCTGAACAGTGGTTGCCCTTTGAGATGCAGCTGTCCTGACCTGTTTAGGAGACAAGTGGGGTTTTGACCCTTCATCCTTGAAACACCAGTGCAAGAATAAGAAACCTGTTAATTATTTGCTCATTCTCCAACTTCTTGTCAACCTTTTCTTCCACTTTGAAGCCAAAGAAACTTACCTTCAGCAATTTTGGGAGCCTGAGGAAGAAGAAGCAAGATGATGGGGAGGAGTATGTGTGTCCCATGGAGCTGGGCCGGGCGTCTGGGGGTGGATCAAAGAAGGGCTTCAAGCCTGGCCTGGATATCCGAGTGTACGATGATGATGATCTGGACAGGCTGGAGCAGGTAGGCCAGTCCCAGCAGCTCTGAGTCCTTGGCCAGAGCTCAGGGAGGGTTTGGGGGATGCTCTGGGGCACAGGGGGGACTCTTGGGGCTGGGCCTGTGCCCCTGGAGGGTTGGACTCCATGATCCCTGTGGGTCCCTTCCAGCTCAGCATCTCCTGTGATTCTGTTACTGTGCTGTCAGGTTTGGGGGAAAAAAATCCTTCCCTGTGAGGGTGGGCAGGCCCTGGCACAGGTTGGGCAGAGAAGCTGTGGCTGCCCCTGGATCCCTGGGAGTGTCCAAGGCCAGGTTGGATGGGGCTCTGAGTGACCTGGGCTGGTGGGAGGTGTCCCTTCCCATGGCAGGGGGTGGAATGGGATGATCTTTCATGTCCCTTCCAATGGCAACCATTCTATGACTCTGCCCTGTGACACAGATAATTTATTATTGCTTCATTATTCCTTTCATTTTGTATAGATGGAAGACTCAGAAGGGACAGTGAGGCAAATAGGAGCGTTTTCTGAAGGCATCAACAACCTGACAGTAAGGCTTAAAAGTGGGGCCTGGGGGGTGGAGGAAGGTCTGTGTTTCTGTGAGATGGGTACAAAGCCCTTGGCAGTCTCTGGTGTTAAATTGGGCCAGTCCTGACTCCTGCCTTGTTCCCTTTTAGCACATGTTGAAGGAAGATGAAATGTTCAAGGACTTTGCCACCCGCTCTCCCAGCACCAGCATAACAGACGAGGACTCCAATGTGTGATGGCACCTCCAGGCACTGGCAGAGGCTCCTTCCTGTGAGCAGCACCATCAGCACTGGTGTGATGGGCAGCAGATCATGTACAATACACTGCTCTTGCTGTTCTTTGCTGGAAGGAATGTGGAGGGGGGGAGAATGTTAAGGAGAAAAGGAGGGGGAAACGAAAAAAGGTGCCTACTCTAAAGTTGCCATAAAAACCACCCAGACCCTGGTGAATGGTAATCATTTATCTCTATTTAATGTACAAACTGGTGATATGTTTCAGAGTGTTGCAGTTAAATTTATGTGGTATGACAGTGCTCTTTTTGCTTATCCATGGCCTCAGATAATCCTTTCTACTGTTTGAATGGACAGGTGGTGTTAGGTGAGGGTATTGCATCTGTAGATACCTCTGGGCTCTCAGCTGAAAACCAGAAGCCACTGCTCCTTTTTAAGTGCTTTTGGTTGGCACAAATACCAGTTCTGCCCTTCCTACAGTACCCAGTGTAGGATTTCAGTCATCCATGCCCTGCATAAGCTCCCCTGTAGCTCTTGACTGTTGCTCTTATTTTTATACTGTTTTATAAAAAAGAAAAAAGAAGAAAAAAAAAGACAAGAAAAAAGAAGTATATGAAGTTACATATAAAAGCAGAACTTTAAGATTTTGTTGTGAGATAGTCATGGAAAGTTGAAGGTGTGTGAGGGAAGGGAAGGAGGTTGTAAAAAGAATTATGCCAGTTTGCAGACCAGCTGGTTACTGGGAAAGGCAGGCTGACCTTGGGAACTGTTTGCTTTCCTTGCTTTTTACCAAGTGCACAGTTTAATGATCTTCCACTTGGGATGGAACAATTCTAAAGGGGGTGTCTTGTAGCAGTGACCCCTCTGGAAACTGCACATTTTCAAATGTCTTCTCTCCTGGTCCCAGCAGCAGTAGTTAGAGCATTCACAAAAATTCTGTGACTTGAAGAATGTCCTTAAAGTTGAGAGTACTCCCTGCACGTGGAAGGGATGTTTCTGTGCTGTGACTAATGTGAGGATGGTGTAGTTGCAAAAAAAGAAATTAAAATATATAGAGAAATTTATAGGAAATATATTATTTCATATTATTAAACCTAAGGTGGGACTTTTCCTTCAAAATTCAAATGTCAAAGATGTTGCTCATCATTTTGCCTTCTTAAAGCACAGCTCCTCTGCTTTGGAGGATATTCAGGGTTCAAAACTCGGAACCAGCCAGTGGAAATCTGGTGTCAGACTTGGGGGATCGTGGGCAAACAAAAGAAAAGCCAAGTTCCTTTTGATTCCAGTGGTTGTTTGTGTGGTGTTGGACGTTGCATGTATTGTAGCACAATGGCATGAAGCTGCTTTGCTTTATAAAGGCCCCAAAATCCCAAGTGCAGGTGGAATTGTTCCTTGGTGTGTCACTTTACTGAGCGTTTGTCACACGTTTTGTTGCTCTCCTTGCTGGAAGGGAGACCCTCCCTGGGATTTGTGGTTTGTGGCTGTTTCTAAAACACTGTTAATGAAGCTGGGAAAGGGAAAAAAAGGTTCTTTCTGGGGCTTCCAGGGAGCTCCCATGAGATGCTGGGGTAGATCAGAGATGGATTCTGGCATTATCTTTGTGGGACTTGGTGAGCTGGATCCTGAGGGATGTGCAGTGCAGGTGGTCAGTGATGTACCAAGGGGAGAGGTTTGATGTGGGCACACTGGGTGGTGCTTCAAATGCTGCTGTTTTCCCTTCAGTAACTGGGGCCAGGCAAACAGTCCAGAAAGTCTGCATAAAGTACTTTTTGCTGCATCCCACCTGTCTGCAAAGAGATCACAACTCATGCTTTGTTCAGTGTTCCTGACTGTTCCTGCCTGCAGATAATTGGCTGTCTGTTCCTTCCTCTGAATCTTGGGGTGTTTGAGCTGTTTTCTTTGGGCAGAAATACCACTGGTGCTTGGGCTGAGGATTCAGGCCTCACCTCCTGTGAATGCTCTGCAATACTGTTATTATTTCTGTGGAAGTTCAGTATAAAACCCTTGGAAGCACTGGGAGAACGTGGTGCAGGATTCCAAGCCAAATGCCTCCAGATGACTCTCCCTGGTTCCCAGCTGGTGAACAGTGCTGGACATTCAGAGGGGGGACACAGTTCTGGGTGTGGAATAGGCACAGACACACTCTGCAGTCTCTCTCCTGCCCAGGGTTACCAGTGCTGGTTTATTTAAGTCAGTGGAAGGAGAACTCTGCTCCAAACAACCCTTCCCTGCCCTTGCCAGGCCATGCCCTTGGAGCTGCTGTCACCTGAACCTTGGTTGCTGTCTGGGCTGGGAGCACAGGGGCAAGGGATGAAGTCAGGAGGTTTTTGTGTGGATACCATTGGGGTGCTGGAAGTTGTGTGTGTTTGCAGAGGGGCAGTGGCCCTGCTGTGTATTGCCCCAAAATCCAATAAAGTCTGTGGACAATGCCAACTGTTTTGGGGAGCTGGTGCTGGTTTTTGTCAGCAGTGCCTGCAGAAGGGCTCAGCTAACAGGGAGGGAATCAGACTGAAATGTAGAGTACACTAAACTTTATCTGTTTGTTTGCAGTGTAGAGGGAAAGATATTTTTCAGTCAAGAGCCTGTGGAGATTAAACCCAGCTTTTTGCTGTTTGCTGAAAGTACACAAAAGCTTAGGGATGGAGAAGTAATCCAGAATAACCCCTGCAAGGACTCTTCTGCTGCCTCTGCACCAGGTATAGTTGCACCCTGACTTTAGGGGAGAAGTTGCACTTGCCCTACCTGAAATGCTCTTTACACCTTGCACTGCTCTGTTAGGACTGTCTAGTGCAGCCTTTTTGCTTCCCCCAGTACTGTGGGGTTTTCATTGGCAGCAAGAGCTTTTAGTTGATAGTTGTACATGGGGGTGCCCTGACTGTCTGAGCTTCCTTGAGATGATCCAGAGAGGCACCAGCAGCAGGAGCTGCTCAGTTGGGCCCAAGGTGCAGCCTTGGGACTGCTCACAGGAGCAGCAGGTGATACTGGGGTACAGGCAACATCCCAGCAAAGGTGACCCTCACATCAGTTCAAGCACCCTCCAGGTCTGGGTGCAGCCCAGACCAAAAAGGTGGTTTCATCTCCAGGAAACACCCGGTGCCAACGAGATGGCCTCTCTGTAAGAGTCCTGGAAAGGAGGTCAGAGGAGATAAGATCAGCCTGGGGAGAGAGAACATCAGCCAGAGACACGGAGTTAACAGTAAGGAAAACAAGCACGGGTGAATTCAGGAGGTGTGAAAGTTCCTGGGCCTGTTGGGCTGGTTGCTGCTCAGGCAGGTGAGGAGAAACACACCCAGGAGAAAGCCTGTGGGGACTCCTGGAGCTGCCACCTTGCCCTGCACCCCTGGTGTTCCCTGAGCTCCTGCAGGAGCCAGGCTGAGTCAGCCTCTCCAGCCTTTAAAACAAGGGCATGGACCTGCCAGAAGAAATGTGTTTATGGAAGGCACATCGTTTTTCCAGAACATTTTGTTCACCAGACAGTGAGTCTTGGCTGGAGCTGGGGAAAGGTTTGTCAGCCAGACCCTTGGGGAGGTCCTGGGAGATTTGACTCACTGCCTTTGTTTGCTGTGTGGCAGAGTGTTCTTCTGGTCTAGGAGGGCCAGTCTGTTAGAAAAAATGTACAAATGCTGCTTTAAAGGGCTGCACTGAGTGGGAAGGACTATGCCAGGGGAGGAGGAGTGAGCTGGTTCCCAGCTGAGAGGAAAAGCCCTTTCCAGCACTGGAAATGGGCTCTGTGAGAATTAAGTGGCTGTGTCAGGGCAGGGTGTGGCAAAAGCAGGGGCAGGGCTTAAAGAAAACTTGGGAAAAAACAAGCAGTGGGGACAAAAGGCAGGCCTGGTGTGGGTGGGAGTTTCTGCTTTTCAGAGGCAGCTCCAGACCACTCGTGGCAGAGAGCAAAAATCTGGGGGAGGCAAGAGTATTTCACTAGGAATTTGTTTGCAGAGGCTTAGGAGCTGATTTATGGATTTGATTTATTCCCTTTCCTTCAGCTCTTAGTGCACTGAGACTCTTGGATTATACAACTGTAATTACCTCCTTTCAGCCCCTGTCAGCCAGTGAAGAAGGACCTGATCCATTTTCAGACTGGTAAACTCAACTTTGTTCATAGCTGTCTGAAGAGTTGGGTCAGTGCAAAGCTCCTCTGCCTGCACTTTCCAGATAATCTTGGGCATTTTATTTAACAGAATAGAAATCATTTCAGAAACTCCATTCATCTTTTACTATTTCCTATTTGAGTTTTAAGGGGGGGGGCAGCTGCAAGGGCTGAGAAAGAGGCTGTTGCTGCACAGCCATTAAAACAAGAGCCCCAAAGAGGCTGAGGCATCAGTGCCACAAGCCACAGCTCAGAAGTTAAACACACTGCAGGAATTTGCTGCAGCCCCTGTCAGAAAACTGAAGGAATACTCATCCTGAGGAATCCTCAAAAATCAATATGCAAACCCAGCTTTTACCCCTGACTTGTTTAAGTGCTTTAGTCCAGGACCCTCAAGCAACAGGGACTGTGACACAGTGTTGGTTCATTAGGTTATATAAAATCCCTCTTTTTATTTATTACAAGAGCCTGGTGTTGACAAGGAAGATGTACAAAATAAAGGTAAGAAGAGGAGAAAAAGGGAGCCAGGTCACTCCTTAACTCCATATCCAAATACAGCAGTTTTTCACCAAACCCAGACAAGAGAAGAAGCACTGGAGTAAACAAATCTAACATTCTTGTTTTCTTTCCTTTTGAACCTTCCTTTGATAGTGTTTTACAGTTTGCCTCTTACCAGGTTGAAGATGATGTGCTCACACCCAGGTGATTCACCTGCAGGACACTTTATTTCTTACACAGACATGCCAAAAGCAGGGATTGAAGGAACAGAGTAAGTAATACAAAAGAGTTGATGCGTTGTCAGCTGGAGGGTTCTGCTTTGGTTCTGCTGCTAAGAACACATCATGTGTATCCCACACTGATCCAAACCAGCAGCCAGGTCACTTCTCTCATATTCTCCCTTTTGCCTTGAGTAGTATTTGAGCTTTGGAGCCTCATCCTGAGCAAGTCTCAGAAACACACTGCAAAAACTGAACACTCGAGGCAAGCGTCAAATTGAGAAAATGAATAACAGCATTATCTAGTTGAGGTTCCTTAAAGTAACTGTATCTTCTCCTTTTAATTCTTGCTGAAAAATGAACCTTTTAAATGCACAGTACCCACCTGCCCTCCAGGCACAAAGGAAAATGCAGTAAGCTATAACCTCAAATTCCTACTGAATCTCTAAAAATTGACACCTGTAGCTACCTTAGCACCCACAATACTTCAGACATGACCAAAGCTCCTTTTAGTCACCACCAGAAACAGGATTTTTAGTTTCCTCCTCTGCCTGCAGGACAGCTCTAACCTCAGCAGCATCTCTGCTGGTCACGGAGCAGAAGGCCCAGCCCACAAGATGCCTTAAATTTGCCTTATTTTTCCCCCCCCGTAAAAAAGGTGTATTAAAACATAAAAACTGGAGCTACAGCAAACAGCTCCCAGGAAACAGTTTTAGATTCAGTGAGAGATTTGACTTTGCTGTCAGTTTGGTGACTGAAGGGCTGTCCCTGTGTATCCTTTGCCTGAGCAGGACAGGCAGAGGACGGGATGCAACCCACACCCAAAGCTGGGCTACAGCCAAAAGCCACCCTGGCAGTGAAAGCTGAGTTCCCTTTGCTCCAAATCCAGCTCTGGCAAACAAGGAACCAAAAAGAAATCCCATCAGTTTTCACCCAGCACTTTCTTCACTGCACAGGACATGCAGAACAGCTGCTCTGTGTGCCCTTCTGGCATCACCCACTATTTAAAAGGAAATACAAAAAGTTAGTAGGTTTTTTTCAGTATTCCACACACTTAGAAGCAAACCAATTCCAGGGATTTGTGGAACAGTGCCCAAAGCCACCTGCCTTCTGTAGCTGCTGTCATTGCCCGGGGATGAGAACTGGAACAAGTGTTTGCATTTCAGAGAGGCTGTTCCAAAACACAAACCCATTGTGTGTCACTGCCCCCCTGTCTGCATTACCCAGGCAGCTTGGACAGCTCAGTCAGTGCTGGTTCCCTGGCATCCTCCAGCTCAACAGGCAGCTCTGAACTGATGGGGCAAAGATCATGGCTACAAGGCAAACACTCCTGGCCCTCCTGCTGTACGAGCTCCTCAAGGGTTACAGTTTGGCATAAGCAAGGTGCACCATCCCACACATCCTACCCCCTTCCTGGTTCATCCCAAATAAAGCCTGGGTGTGCACAGTGCTAGGAAATAGGATATCACTGCTGCCTGATTGCAGAGCTAGGATAAAGCATAAATGAGTGTGTGCTGCCCTCAGGAGCTGCTCTGTCCTCCCTGGGGATGGAGCACACCACACAGCACCAGGCACCACTGCCTGGCCAGGCACAGCTTTAGGACAGCTGAGCCTGTGTCTTGCTTGCCAGAGAGCCAGAAAACATGAAGCATTTTTAATGTAAATGGAGCTTCCAGCACTGTGCATCAATCAGCCCCCTCTGTAACCTCGTCCTGTTCCCTGTTAAATGCTTTGGGTTCTTTCCTTCCCTCCCACACAAGATCCCGGAATTATCACTGTCCTTAGAAGGAGAACCTCATGTCCTTGGGGTAGCCCAGCTTGTCCAGGTTGGGAATGCAGGCATACTGGATCATGGGAGGAGGGCCACACATGAGGATCAGCACATCGTTCTGAGGGGGGGGCAGGTGCTCTCTGATCATCTCCTGGTTCACAAATCCTTCGCTGTACTCCCAGCCTGTCCAAAAGAATCAGAGCAGGGAAAGGGGACCAGGGGAAAAGGAGGGAAAAGCCACAGGTCACTTTGGAAAGGAGCAATGCAGCTGGTGAAGCTGGTCCTGGCTGGAACACTCACAGTGATCATCAGTGAGACTGATTCAGGTTTCACCCCCAAACTCCCAGCCCTGGGTGCAAAAAAGCTGTCACCCCAAACCTTTGGGCACAATGAGACTGACATTTTTTTCTCCTGGTTTTGATCTGGTTTCACATCTGACAGTGAAAGTGCAGAACAGTCTTGAGGGGGTCTGAGGAGGAACTTTTAACTGCTAAGATCAGTAAAACCAAAAAGGAACAGTGATCAGAAATTCCAGGAGGACACTAACTGCAGAAGGTGACAAGACACCAACACACTGTGGGGACAGCATGACCCTTCTCCTCACCCTGTTCTTGGTCACAAGGAGGCTTTTCATTCTCTGCCCCAAACTCCACTGCACAGGAGTGTGAATCTATCCTGATGTGGGTGGCATGAGGAGGAATGGGAGGAAAGGAAACCACAGCACTGACACTGTTCAGCCTTTCCTTCCTCAAGCTTGCACAGCTCATCCTCTCAACCTAGACCAGCCAACTGTACCAGGTCACCCCTAAAACTGGATCTGAACCCAGCTGGAACAGTATTTTCCCTGAGACACAGTGTAATCAGAGGTGATTCCACTGTCCAGGAGGAGGATGTGCTGCCATGAACCCCGACACTGACAGGAGTGCATCCCTGGGGGGGCACTGGTGCTGCTGGATGCCCTCAGACAGGCAGCAAGCAGGGAATGCACAGGAGGCCTGGCACAGCCCAGCTCCTGCCCAGCACCACCAGTGCTCAGCAGCTTCCCTGAAGTGGTATTTTAGCTCTCACCTTCGGGGACTCTGTCCAGCGTGTACCAGCACTTGAAGCGGGCGGGATGCTGTGCCTGGATCTCCTCCAGCTCGGAGCGGAGCAGGATGTCCTTCTCAGTCTGCAGGGGGAGGAACACAGGGGTGACACAAGTGCAGCCCTCCCCTGGCCACAGAGCAGCAGCTACTCTGCAGCCCTAAGAGATGGAGCACATTATCCAGCTGTTTTAAAGGCTCAAGAGAGAAAACACGAGTTATTTCCACGTTTATCATGTGGCAGAGCTAATAAATAAAAAGGTTCATAACAACTTTCCCAAATCCTGACCATGCCATGCCTTCCCTCTAAAAATAAAACAAAGCAGAACTTGTATCAAAGCACTGAACTGCCACTTCATCAGGGAATCAGTGGCAGCATCAGAAGAGCAAAGCCCTTTTTGGCACTATTACAAAAGCAACGTTCATCAAAAAACTAATCAGGAATGCACAGAAGTCTCTGCCTTTCACCTTTGCCACTTCAAGTGCCATCAGCACTGCCCTATGGAGACTGCTGGGTGTGGAACAAATAAGGGGACATTATTTGTGGACGGAACCACAAATGCTGCCCAGATGACCAAGCTCTGCTCCTCCCTGATGCTGCAGCAGTGAAGGGCAGAAGAAAGCCTTATTTCTGTAAGAACAGCTGCAGGCTGGGCAGGAAGGGAAAGGGGGAAGTCTGAAAGTGGTGCCATCCCCTGCAGCCTGAGCAATCTGGCACTGAGGTCACTGCTATGTCTGGAACTGGGCAGGGGAAGGAGGAATGTGCTATCCCAAGGAGGTGCCTATTCCTGGAGCACCCACAACTGCAGATCCAGCAAAGCTGTTCTGGGTCTGGCCAATTCAGAGGGTGCCAACCAGCACAGCAGGAGCCCACACAGTTATAAATACCTTCAATATTTAAATCCCTTTAAAAGCTGCCCTGTTTGTGCCGTTGCTGGGTGCAAGGACTGTAAAGCCATGGGCTGCTGTTTACCCAGGCTGTTGCTAACACCCAGGGAGCTGCTCCCTGAGCCCTCCCTGCAGGCACCAGTGGTGCTAAAGCAGCTCCAGCCCTGTGTTAGTCACCCCCAATTACTCACAGCAAATCCTGGCCCTCCTGCCCTGACACCACTGCACTTTATGGCAGCTCCTGGGCTTGGCAGAGACCAGCTGCTCCAGCCAGCAGCAGAGAACATTGGCAGGGCTCCTGAGAAAGGGCATCTTGGCACTTGGATCATCACTCCTGGGCAGGAAACTCTCAGGTTGTAACTCAGATATCACAGGAGCACAGAATGGCCTGAGTTGGAAAGGACATTAAAGATCATCCCAGGCCAACCTGCCCTTGGACACTCCCAGGGATCCAGGGGCAGCCACAGCTTCTCTGCCCAACCTGTGCCAGGGCCTGCCCACCCTCACAGGGAGGGATTCCTTCCCAATATCCCATCTATCCCTGCCCTCTGTCAGTGTGAAGCCATTCCCCTTGTCCTGGCACTCCAGCCCTTGGAAATAGTCTCTCTCCATCTGTCTGTAGGCTTAGATATGGTACAAATGAAATGAGGACACACTGAATATGAGAGGAGAGAGGAATAACAGAAAAGAGCCTGAAGAAACTAAAAAACAGGCAGGAAGTGAAGGTCACCACAAATAATGACTCATAATCCAGAAATAAATACTCATTAGATGAAGATACTTAAAGATGGAGGTATTAAAGGACACCAAAGGTGCCCTCAAACAGAAAGATCCCCCCATACAAACCCTGCTGGCAAAGCTGGGAGTCACAATTGCTGAAGGAGACAAAGTGTCCACCTCTTTCACATTCCCACTAAGAAAGACAGCCCTGAAAGGCTGCCCAAAACATTAACAGCTTGGCCAAAGGAATGCAGAGTTTTAAAACACTCATAAACTGGATTAGAAGCAGAGCACTGAGTCACAAGAAAAGGAGCACTGGCTGGGAGGACAGCAGCATTTCTGTAGTAGTGCTAAAATCCCAGCTGTTTGGGGGTTTACCTGGCAAGTTTTCAACATTTCAGTTCCCTTCTCCCCTCGGGGTTTGCATTTCTGTACCAGGCCTCCTCAGAAAGGATTTCATTGGCTGAGTGGAGTTCTGCTGGTTAAGTAAAACTTTCCAGCCAAACCCCTCCAAGGGCAGACTTACCTGGTTGGCAAAGAGCAGCTGGCACACAGTGGGGTCATCCTTGTCCTTTATGATGGCTCGAATGATCTGCAGCATCGGGGTTATCCCTGGGGCAGAGAGGCAGCTCAGCATGGGAGAGTGGCAAGGGAAGGAAGGCAGAAGTGAGAGGGAAGGTGGACAAATGCATGTCCCAGGGGTCACAAAGCAGGGAGCAATCCCTGGGTACTTACCAGTGCCACCTGCAATCATCCCCACGTATTTCACTGTCTTAGTAACAGGCTCAGCTTTCTTCTCTGGCCGAATCTCGAACTTGCCTGAAGAGAGAAGGAGATGGAAAACACTGAGGAAAGCAGGAAACACCACCTGTTATCCCCTTCCAGCACCTTCAGCTGATGGCCTTTGGTTCAGCCCTGCCACCTTCCCCTTCCAGGACACAGAAAAGGTGAGGATGCCAGGAATTAAAAATCCTGGGGGATGATGAGAGACTGTAAGACAGTCATGGATCATCACTCCCTGTGTTTCTGTTTGTTCACATCCCACTCCCCCAGTGATACTCAGAAGGCCAGATTCTGGAAACAGTTCTACACAAAGCACTTAATCTGCTCAGAGAGTTTATTTGCCCTGTGCAGATTATTTTCAGGGGCAACCTGAAACATGCAGGGTGTACTTTTTTGGGGCATTTTTCACTTTTTGAGCTGATTTGCCAGTTTCAGCCGAATCTGACAGAAGGTTTGACACTCCCCAAAACATTGTGTTTGTTGTATTCACACCTCCCTTCATCCAGGATAACATGAATGCTGCCCACAAAGCTCTGGAAAACCATGCATTGAGAGTTCTGCTGCTCACAGAGCTGCCAGAAGGGCTTTGTGACACACTGCTGGCTGCACAGTGCCAAAATGAGGTATTTTACATTGACATAAAAGTGCTGCCTGCTCCTGAAGTTCATCTTCACTTGGGAAATTAGCACTGGGCAGTGCAAATGCCAAGTGTTTTCAGCAGTGTATAAACCATGGCCAGGAGAGCAGGGAGAGAATTCCCATGTTTGAGCACAGCATCAATAACTCCCACACCAGTAACTCATCTTCCCTGTGGTGTTTCCTCTGAATAAGTGACATCTTTCAAGCCAGCCTTGCCTTTTCCTTTGTAGACAAGCAGGCCACTTGGTCCTCTGAAGTCAATAGTGTCCCCTATTTTCAGGCTGTCCAAGTACTGAGACATCTTCCCCCCGTCAGGAAACTTTGGGTGGACACCCTTGAAGTAGATCTGGGAAAAAACCCACCAACAAAAGCATTAATCTCCCAGCTCAAAGGTGAACATCTGCCCTCCAGATATTCAGGCACACACACTCCTCATGCAGAGAACGCAGTTACTGGCTACCAGGAGACAAACCAGAGGGACATTATCCCAAGAGTTAAAGCCCCAGCTTTCCCCACTGACTCAGTCCCCCTGCCTGGACCAGCCCCAGCAATGCTCCCCATGACTCTCACAGTGCCTTCAGAAGCAGCTGAGCACTCAGGTGAGGTGGAGTCCTTTCTTCAGCAGGATCACAAAGTGTGTGAACTCCTGCAGGTCCACACAGCTTTGGGAATGAATGGCAGCATGCAGGGGGCAGGAGGTGATGCCCCCCCAAAAATGGCATGTGGCTTGTAGGACACAGAGCCCGAGGTGCTCACCTTGACAACCAGGTCCACAAAGCCCTTGTCATCGTCACTGGAGACTGGAGTGTAAGGCCTGACCACCAGGGCACCATCAATCCTGGCAGACAGGTAGATGTGCTGGCCTGCAGGGGGCAAAGCACACAAAAATAGGCCATTTTCCCTCAGGAGCTTTTCCTTTCTGGGGATATACTGAGCAGGCATGGGCTGCAAACACAGCCTCGAAGCCTGGCAGGAGGTCTCTGAGCTGCCTTTGCCAGGCTGCCCAGACCACTCCAAAGCCCTTTTCCAGCCCTGCTGCTCTCCCAGCACATCCCCACCTGGCACACATTTCTGAGCTCTCCACAGAGAGTTGCTTTTCTCTGGAAAAAATAAATAGAATTAACTCCTCTAAAGGTTTTCCTATAAAATTCCAACATTCTGAAGAGACCCAGGTGAAGAATAACTGAGGGGAAGGGGGGAGGGATTTGGGGTTTGTTATTTTATCATAGCTAAGTCAACAGAACCAACCATGTCCCCTGCCTGCCATGGGAGCACAAGGAGGGGACTCTGCCAGGAGCTGCTTTGCAGATGACCACAGTGGCCACTCTGCACTGGCTTCAGAAGCTGCTTTCCCAGCTCCCTCTGCTTCCCAAGTCTCTCCCAGCAAAGCACTGCTCAAGTCTCCTTAAAGGCAAGGGAGGGAAACCAGCTCTGCCTTCCCAGCTGCTTAATGGGATCAAGAGATGAACAGCACCCCAGCCAGGAGGGAACTTGGGCCCCATGGGCTGGGATGTTTGCAAAGGTGCTGCCAGCAACCCCAGGGATCACTGCAAGAGCTTGTTAAAGCAGCAGTCACTATTAAACACAATTAAGTGCTCTAAAGGAACCAATGGCCCTAAGAAGGCAGGCAAGGCCAGGCCTGTGGAAGCAGCTGCTCCACGGGGAGTAAGAAGGTCCTGCAAACTCGGGGGGAGTGAACCACTGTTAGAGGAGAAGCAGCTGAGAGTGGTGCCCAGGGCATGCAAAGGGATCCAGCAGCACAGCAATAACACAACATGCAAGTCAGGAGCAGTGTCAGATGCTGTTCCCTGCAGGGAAACAAGCTGGGTGGACACTCTGGGGCAGGACAGCAGATCTCAGACCCTGCAGGTGACACAGGGCATGAGGATCACCTTGCAAAGCCCTAAACACCAGCTCGAGCCACAGGGCCACTATTCCAAATTCAGCAGTTCAAAACACTGGGGGGAAATATCCCCATAAAATGGATTCTTCCCAAGGAACTTACCCAGAGGGAGGCCCAGGACGTGCTCCATGGACGGGAGGGCAAAGCGGAACCTCCTGGTGTCGTGGCTGACCTCCTGCAAGAGGGAAATCTGCTGTGAGAGGGCCACAAGGCACAGATCAGTGAGTTCCTCAAGTCTCATTTAAGGTTTAAAGATGTTCAAGGCCAAAATATTTTGATTTTGATCTCAAAATCAGAGGAATTAACCATCTCAATGCAGGTGATTTCAGAAGACACCAGGATTAGGAAGTAGCAACCTGGTTCCTTTTCTATGCTAAGAGCCTTAGAAATATTTTCCCTGTAAAAACTGAATTAATCTGTAAATAAAACTGAAAAGAGCACTCTATTTAGATATGAACTTTATTATAAAATTATGACTATATGCAGACCAGCTGGGATAATTATTCTAATCTTTTGGTAGGGAAGTCATTGAATAAAATTTTGGCAATAAGTAAATAAACTGTTATTTTTTATGCTATGTAAATTTTATATATATTAAAAATCAGGTCATATCCATGGGAAGGAAAACAGAGCCAAAAAAAGACAGAAAGAGACAGCTTAATGCCTCATTCAGTGACTTCCCTTTTTTAAAGCCCTGTGGGACATAATATCCTTTCTAGAGGAAACTTGATGACTATTCCATAAAATATTGTAACCCTTATTTTGTTTATTTGTTTTTCAAGTAACCACTGGAGACAGATCCCTTCCTCATCACAGTTCGTCTCATCTTCCCCTCCTCTGCTCACACTGATGGAATTTGCTGCACAACAACTCATTTTAAGGTAAATCCTCAGCTTCCCTGCCCTCCTGCAGCTCAGGCTGTACCTGCAGCTCCCAGCTCTGAGAAAGGGGGCAGTCTGTAAGAACAGAGTGGCTGAGGCACACCTGGGAAATAAATTCCCTAAGTACACATGGGAAATCCACTCAGCAATGCAGCCCAGCCCAAGCCACAGGGAAGCTTTCAGTTCCCACGAAACCAGGGCTGGGAATGGCAGGGACTGGTTTCCCTTGACACACAGAACCCATGCAAGCCAAGCTACCAGTGCCTGGCCTACAGCTCAAAAAAAGCTCTGGTCCACTCCAAAGTTCCTTTTATCAAAAGCCTTCTGATAAATTCCTGGCAAGTTCAGTGACTTAAAAAGTCAACACTAAAAAGATCCTCAGGTGTGACTTCACACCCAAACCCCCAGGATTTCTATCTCAGGCTTTTGATGGAGGGTTTATCCAAGGGGAACGTTGGATTTTTCACCTTTGGTCCCCTTCCCACAAGCTGAGCTACCAACTTCCAGATGGCAAGAGCCAGCCCTGGAAGGGTCATGACTTTCCTCTGCCATCCTGGTTGAGCAGGGATTTCATTCTGCCCCAGAATGGATTTCCTTTTACCAAAGAGAAGCTGAGACAGCTCAGGTGCTGCCAGCACTACACCATTTAAACCTTTCTCCTGTAACACATTAAAATACACCAATCCACTAAGAGGAATCAGTCTCAGCATAGCTGTATTCACCCTGGTGTGACAGTGGCCAGGAGTTCTGCAGCTCTGAGCATTTCCCCTGGCCAGGGAGGTGCTGCTCAGCACCCCCAGTGCACTCACCTCCTTATCAATCAGCCTCAGGGCATACTTCACTTCAGGATCCTTCAGGGTGATGGCAGGATGGGGGTTCCTGAAAAGCCTCATGATGGTGGTGTAGATGAGCCATAGTGGGTATGTCACAACCTGACGCAGCTGCAGGGGCACAGAAGAGGGTGAGACACTGATGGACATGTAGGCACAAGGAGAGGAGGTTATTCTGGTGACAAGGGGTATGGCAGCAGGACACCACCATCTAACCATCAGGAAAAAGTGGGGTTTGTACTAATATGAGCAGGAAGTATTATTGAAAAAAACCAAACCCAAACCCAGCAAGTGTAACACCCAGATTTGCATGCAGATCACAGGATGGACCAGGCTGGCAGGGACCACAGTGGGGCACCTGGTCCCACCAGGACTCTCCAGAGCATGAGCTGCAAAGGTGGCAGTGCTTTTACCCCAGATGTTTATCCTGTTCCCTGGCAGCCATCAGGGTACTTCCAGGATGCTCAGGCAGGTCCAGGGGCTGAGGATGGGAAACCCACAGGCTACAGGAGCAGAGCCTGCCAGGACCATGCTTAGCCAGAAGCCCCTGCCTTGGTCTGCAGGGACTGTCCCCAGGGACAGTCTTGTCCTTGCAAGGTGAGATAAGCACTGCAACAGCCTACAGGATCCCCTGGGTGGGCAGACTTGGTCCTGAGGGCAGGGGAATGAACCCAAAAACTGCTTGCAAAACTCTCTGACCCTGTAATTTGTTATTCAAGGCTTTAACAGAGGAGAGGGGAAGGCACGACTACAGCAAACACCAAAGAGGGAGCTCAAATCCTGCCTGATTTGCTTTCACTTCCATTTTAGTTTAAAGGGACCTAACCAGTACTGCAGAATACCATTCCTGCAAGTGTGACAGCAGTCAGGAGGATATTAAAGAAAGAAAAAACAACAGAACATCTACCTCATTATTACCAAAACTGGGGTAAGTAAATGACAGCACAATTTCTCTCTTCTTAAAATGCTGTTGTACGGTCTTAAAATGTATCAACACTGTGGACAATTTCAGAACACACCATCCACACACACACACTGCATTTCTGCTTTTATTTGAAATAAACAGATAGGCTGGTTGTGAAGAAGATGAAGTTTACAGGGATGTTATTATAATGATCCACCAGAATTACTGCAGCTCCAGGAAACACTTTGGTTACTGAGGGACCAAAAAGGGGAAGGGAGGGGAGTTGTTTAAGAAAGTGACAAAGCAGCAAATAAAGTCCCTAATGAGAATTTAACAGGTGACTGAGACCTGGTGGCGACAGCACGCTGACCCTGGAGCAGATGGTGTTCCAAATGAAACATTAATATGTCAAAGCAGATTGACATATTTTACAAATGTGCCTGTCTAAAATGGACCCAACCCCCCCAACAACACTGCTGTTGTCTGGCACAACTGCAGCTGAAAATGGGAATTCAAACCCTAAGGCTCTGTCCCAACACTGATGTGAGTAAGAGCACTGGGAGGGCAGGAGGAGGGTGGAGTTCCAGCTATCATCTCTGCCAGTCTGTTTCTGCACCTCAGGCCGAGATAAATGTTTTCTTCCACCTTTGCAGACAATTTTCGCTTGTCAAGTGAAAACTCCCACAGCTATTCAATAAATGGGATTAACACCCTCTCTCCCCAAATGTGCACCATCATCACTTCGGGAGCAGGGAGTGTACTGGAACAGAACGCAGTTTGGTTCTGACAATTAATTTAACACGGCATTAGCCTCGTGGAAGGCAATTTGTTATTCACGGGCAATTAAGGCAAAAGCCTCGCAGGGATCTGGCCTGGGAGGAAACAGCCCACCCACCACTGAGCTCATTTCGGTTCCTCATTCACAAGCCACCAGCAGGTGGGCAGAAAAAAGGGGAGGAGGTGAAGGCTGAATGTATAAAAAGTGATGCTTGCCAAGAAAACCATTTCCTGGGTTAAAAATGATCTGTATGCTCTCCCCATGGGGCAGACAGAGGGGTGATGAAGAGACCTGCAGCACATGCATGGCACAGCAGCCCAGGGAGCTGGGAAACACTCAGGGAGGGGCTGGTGACTCAACACTGCCATTTGTGACTGCCCAAATCTCTGCTAGCAGAGAGCACGGCATTAGTAACGGGGCAGGAATGTTTATTAATGGAAACAGAGCTCTGCCTGATAACAAAGACAAAGGCTGCTGCTGCTGGGGCGTGGGGAGCAGGCACAGTTAAACACACAGGGCTGCCAAATCCATCACTGACAACCCAAACTCTGCTTTGGCACTAAACCCCTTGTACCCTCAGCTCCAATCCCCCTCTCACACCTCCTCACTCAAACCCGGGGTTTGAAGAGATCTCAGCTAAACATTCTTCTCATCTGAGAGGATAAAGGGGTTTCTTCCCTTGTGCAGCTTCAGCATCCACCTCATCTCTGGTCAGTGCCCCCGGTAAGGAGCCATACCCAAATGTTGCATCCCGCTCTATCCTGCCCCTCTCACAAACCCAGAGGTGTTTGAGCAGCTGCAGAAGGCAAAAAAAACAGGGATGGAGGTCTGGGGAAAGCAGGTGATGGTGCGTGGGAGAGATGACAGCTCTGCAGACCCACCATTCAGCAGGAATGGTCACAGAACGGCCTGGGATGGAAAGGACCTTAAAATCATCCCATCCCACCCCCCTGCCATGGGCAGGGACACCTCCCACCAGCCCAGGTCACTCAGAGCCCCATCCAACCTGGTCTTGGACACTCCCAGGGATCCAGGGGCAGCCACAGCTTCTCTGCCCAACCTGTGCCAGGGCCTGCCCACCCTCCCAGGGAGGAATTCCTTCCCAATATCCCACCTAACCCTGCTCTATTTCAGCAGATCCGGATGGGGGCGAGAGGCACCAGCGCAGCTGCCCGGGGTGGGTTTGCAACGAGCAACAACAGCAACCAGAGTTATCCGGGGAGCTGAGAGTGGAAAAACACACACAACGACATCAGCATGGACACTACTCCCATCACAGGTACCCCCGGCCCCATCACAAAAGCTTTTTCATTGCTGACTTCTGCATCGTTATTACCTGAAAACTCATGCTATCACTGAAAAAAAAACCCAAGTGCAATGTTGCATCTCTGTTCCCTCAGTTTTTCCCTCCTAAGCCTTCCTTTAAAATGACATACAAAGGCTTCTATACATAGAACTGCCTTCAGGATCTACCAACGCAGATTTTATTGAACCTTCAAATCTTAAAGAACCATGCTATACATACATATGTATGTATGTTACAATTTTCAAATGTGCACCCCCATCCCGGGTACCCCCATCATGGGTACCACCATCACAGGAACCCCGATCGCGGGTACCCCCATCCCCATCACTGGTCCCCCATCACGGGCAGCCCCCCGACCCAGCCCGGTCCCCTCCAGGCCTCGGGTGTCCCCGGGGCGGATCGGGGGGCTCGGGGCAGGAGGGACCACCCCTCCATCCCGCACCGGGGCCGCTCCCCCCGCCCCATCCGCACTCACCGCGCTCAGCTGCGACCCCATCGCTGTCCCGACCGATCCCCGGGACAGGACACGACAGGACGGGACACCGCCCCGGCCCGCTCCGCCCCGTGATGTCACATAGAGAGAGGATGTGCCTCCTGCTCCTCCCCGTGATGTCACACGTAGAGAGGGATGTGCCTCCTGCTCCTCCCCGTGATGTCACACGTAGAGAGGGATGTGCCTCCCGGTCCGCCCCGTGATGTCACCTGGGCGGGGATGTGTCCCCAGCTCCGCCCAGGGGTGTCACATAGAGAGGGACTGTCCCCTCCGCTCCGCCCCGGGATGTCACACGGGGCTCTCGGAGCCTCTCCGTGCTGTGTTATCACATCCCATCCCTTTTTGCCCCACTCAGAGCCTCTCTGTGCTGTGTTATCACATCCCATCCCTTTTTGCCCCACTCAGAACCTCTCCGTGCTGTGTTATCACATCCCATCCCTTTCTGCCCCACTCAGAGCCTCTCTGTGCTGTGTTATCACATCCCATCCCTTTNCTCTGGGCTGTGTTATCACTCCCCATCCCTTTTCTGCCCCACTCAGAGCCCCTCTGGGCTGTGTTATCACTCCCCATCCCTTTTCTGCCCCACTCAGAGCCCCTCTGGGCTGTGTTATCACTCCCCATCCCTTTTCTGCCCCACTCAGAGCCCCTCTGGGCTGTGTTATCACTCCCCATCCCTTTTCTGCCCCACTCAGAGCCCCTCTGGGCTGTGTTGTCACACCCCATAGCACGGGATTTATTTGACCCTGGACCCAGCAGTGTCGGCTGCTCCTTCCTCACCCTGGGCTTCTGGCTGGGGGGATCCCAGGGTTGTTCCGAACTTTTCATCATTTGTACATCTTAACAAACCAAGGAATTCCTGGCTTTTTTCCTGGAGAGCAGGGAATAGCACAGAGGTGTGGGTGGAGAGGATTTCAGGGGTGTTGCTTCCAGTGGAGTGGGTATCAGATTTGATGATCTGATTTCTAGCTCAGCATGGTGCAAACACAGCCCTGTGTTTTGGCCACAAACTGCAACAGGCCACTGAATATCTAGAATCCAGTTTGGTACTCACACAAGTACTCAATTTATTCTGATGTTTCTCAAACACTTAATTCCAAGGTTGCTTCATGTTATAACATACTGTTGCTGACAAACTTGTAGCAGGGGTACCTGCCTCAAGCCAAAATGTGCATAGGGAAAACTTCTGCCATATGGCTTCTCTGTTTGTCAGAACAAGGCTCCAGTTACCCCTCGCCCATGTTAACAGACTGCTATTCCTCTTTCCTTGAGAATGCCCTTTATGAAACAGAAACTGGAAAATTGTCAGCAAAGCCTCTTTACAACTGCACAGAGAAGGGAGGTTCCCAAATGTCCTTTTTATTTATTGAGTGGGGAAGGACCCTTGGCTCTACATTTGTCTGTTTATCATTTATGATGGCACAGTAGCCCAGCTGGTTACTGATCAGAACTGAACTATCACATGGGTCAGAGCAATCACCTGAGTCAACAGAGACATTTCAGGCTCCTACAGTGGCAGAAATTATTTCTTTTTATCCTTTTTATTTTGTGCTGGCAGTTCTCCTGCGATGTCTCCTCTTGTTTCACAGGAAGACTATTCCTAGCAAAGAATCCTGTCGGTATTATGGGGTGTGTTTTGGTTATTACAAAACTGAGGAGGCAGTGTCTCCTCATGTTGTTCCCTGTGTGTTTCCCCCAGGGCAGGGCAGGTGCAGCAGGTCGAGGTGCCAGTGCTGTCCAGGACAATGCAGCCACACACCTGTTCCACAGCCTCAAGGAGGAACTCCTCAAGAGCACAAAAACCTTTGCACGTGAGGCCTGTTCTTTTGTTAATGGTGATGCCTAAAGGTTTGGGGGGAATTTGTAGATTTCGTAGATTTTTAGAAGTATAGGTTTCCTTGCTCACATATCAAGTGGTGTTAGAGGTTACTGAAGTGATTCTCTCACAGATTCTCAGGCTCTCTGAAGGCTTTACTGTTTCACAGAGACACCAGCAAGGTAAGTGGAAGTCAAATCAACAGAAGAGCCCAGAAAGCCTTGGAGGTGGCTCAGGGGGCACAGACCAGGACCCCGATGGGTGGGCCACTGAGGGAACTGGAAATGATGATTGGTTATAGATATCTAATATGCTAATTGTTTGGAAGAGTATGAAAACTGTTACTGAGGGCGGGGTTTTTCTTCGGGGGTTTTTGGGCACAGATCCTTGTAGAAACAACACGTGTTTTGTAGGCCCAACAAAGGCCCCGAAGCCTCCGAACTCCCAGTAAAGGTAGTGTCTGTCTTTCTCCATTAATGGAGTGATTATCTGAGGGCCTATCTTCCAGGATTTTAGGCATCAGTAGTGAACATGACAAGAAGAAGCCCTGTTGGGCTTTTTGCCTAAAATATAGCACAAAATAGTATATGGATTGTGATGGAGATTGCCAGGCCACACCTGATCTGAAGGGGTTGTCACAACATGGCGGTCACCTGTCACCTCTCCCTCAGGAAAAACATCCTTTTATGCCTTAGACAAAATCCGAATATCCACTACAAAGTGAAAGGAATGAGACTCTTGAGGCTCAGAG
>WBMV01004523.1:0-21815 GCA_013396655.1 Campylorhamphus procurvoides
CTAGCCATGATGATGATGACCTCTCACCAATATAGACAGGATTTTCAGTGCAGACCTCCAGGTAACACACACATTGCTAGCACATCTGCCTGGGAGAAGGTAAAATGCTCCCACCTCTGAAGTGACATCACAGGAAGAGATTAAAGCAGTGCTCACCTGGGAAAGGGCAGACCAGGGCTCTCGATGGTTCTCCTGGCAGTGCCATTTCCAGCTGCCTGAGGTTCATCTCTGTTCACATGGGTGCCACATGGGCCATGTTGTCAGAGGATAACATAGGCCTGGAGACATGATGCTACAGAGGAATCACTTGGTAGCTCATGGCTATTGGCAGAGCACAGGGGCTGAGAGGCATGGGGGTGCTCAGAATACAGCCTGGCCAAGGTGTTCTTGAAACAGGAGCTCCAGAAAAACAAGTCCTATGATGCTCTGCTGGTGTCAGCACCCAGGCGGTTGTCTGGTTTGTCAGCCAGCTCAGAGTGAGCTCACCCACATCCAGCCCCCACATCAGGGGCTCGATGCCAGCCTGCTGCTCAGCTAAAACAGAGCCTGCTGCTCCTGGTGGCACTGTCCGTGGGACACCCTGTTCGTGCAGCATGCTGCTATGGGTACAGGATCCTGCTCCTGACACAGCTCAGAGAAACAGACACAGCCCTGGGAAGGCCATGAACAATGCAACTGCACCCTGCCAGTGTGCCAGCCCTGCTCCTGCCCTGCTGGGACCTTGGAACAGTCAAAGGACCTCCTGGGGCAGTTTTTTTCCCCCACCATGCTCACACGATGCCTCAGACATTGCATCTAAAGCCAGTGTCAAAGCCTGCAAAAGTTCTGCCTTTCAGGGGAGGCTGAGTCCAAAACCAGGGCCAGGAGCTGGACTTGATGATCCTTGTGAGTCCCTTCCAGCTCTGGATATTCTGTGATTCCAGTGTTGCTTTCTGCCAGTCACTGTCTGAGCAGGGGCAGGGCACCAGCTTCTTCTGGAACACACCGTGGCCATGTACAAAGGTGGGTTTTATATTTGCTCAGCTGCTGTTTGACAGGCAACAGAACTGCTGCTGTTGTAAACAGGAGTCCCTCCTCCCTGTTTCCAGTTTGTTGCCAGCTCCCCCCATGCCCCAGCAGAGACGTCTGCATCTGATGCGCCACTGAGCTGCACTCCCTGAAGCCCAGCTCTGAGCCACAGAGGGCAGGAATGAGCTGTTGGGGTGGCTGGCAGAGGGGACAGTCACTGACTTGCCTTTTCAGTGGCAGTGTCAGCTTCAGCTGCTTGTCAAAGTGCTGACTCCTGTCATGGCCATGCACTCAGGTCCAGCTGGCATAACGTGGTGCCTCTCTCAGTCCCCATCGCCCGGGCGCATTGGCTGGTGCAGCACAGGGTGCAGGGAGCAGCAGGTACCTGCCCCACCGGCAGTTCTGGCAGCAGCAGTGACTCATTTCAGAGGCAGATGAGAGCACAGCAACTGCGTTTTTTGGGACCGTGGTTCCCAATCAGAGCAAAGGTGCTGGTGCAGCCCAGGTAGGGAGGAAACTAGTGACTAAAATAGATGTGGTACCTGGGGACATGGGTTATTGGTGGGCTTGGCAGTGCTGGGTTAATGGTTGGACTTGATGATCTTAAAGGTCTTTTCCAACTTAAATGATTCTGTGAATTATTGGGATTTCACTTGAAACCATGTAAGAAAACTGGAAAAAACTGAAACAGTAGGGACAGTGCCTCAGTCACTCCCACTGTCAGAGGGTCTGTCAGAGATAGGGTGGATCTGGGACAGAAGTCAAGAAGCAGCAGTAGATCTGCATCTCCACCTGGGAAGCTCTTCTCAGCTGCAAGGCCAAGGTGAATATTGAGCTAGAGCAGCCTCAGAGTTTCTGGGAAACCTGCTCCAGCCCCTATGTAAGTGCTGATGGGAAGGGACAGGCTCTGATCCATCCTCCTTCTTGGAGACAGACTGTTCCCAACACCAGGTCAGGTCAGCAATGGCTTTGCCTGCCTGTCTCAGTCCTGAATGCTGTCAGGAGGGCAGCTCCACTCCCTTTGTGTGCCTCAGTGCTGCTCAGCCTCCTGTGCTGCTTAAGCCAATTCCCCAAGCAGGAGATGGTGGTAGGAGTGCTCTGGCGATACCCCAGTGTGGGGCATGCTCTGATATAGGTGATAAAAGCCCCATCCCACCCTGATTGTGTGCTGAACACTGGACTCAGAGCATTCTCAAAGACTGAAAGCAGATGGCCAGCCCTGCCTACTCCTAGGGTGGAGAGAAGATTTGAACATGTCTTTTCTGTGCATCACCAGGCTAGACAAGACCCAAGCTGTCATCTTAGCTTCCTAAAGCTCTGAGGTCAGGTCCTGGAGAGGAGAGTGACTCATGACTGCAAATCACGGGCAGTGCTCAGAGCTTAGGCCACCAGAGGCAGCAGTGACTGATACCAGGAGGTCTTGTCTGCACCAACGACACAGCCCCACTGCAGAGGACATTTCTGAAAGCTGTTATCAGTAAATGGGACTTGGTGCTTGGTGCTTCTGACAGAAAAAGTTCACTAGCAAAATCACTGGAAGAGCTCTGACATGGCTCACATAATCCAGGGGGCATTCTCATACCCTAATGGGGTACCATAGGAGGGAGCAGCATTGCTGAAAGAAAGACTCTCAAGCAGTGGCAGCTGATGGTGCCAGCACAGCTTGGTACCACAGGACCAGTGTGCTTGGCTGCCCCCCAGCTGGTACTTATTGCCATCTAAGCGGGTTCAGGCAGGCAACAAGGATGCTGGGGGTGTGGGACCAAGGTTGTCTCCTCAGTGCTCCAAATGCCATTCTTTGTATATAAATATTCCTCTGAAGTGTTAGCAAAGCCATTCCCTTGAAAAATAATAATGTTAATTAAAAATCAATTGCCGTACATCAAGGGTGATGGCACCAAGAGCTCCGGCCTCCAGAAAAGGATGAGGGCAGGAATGCAGCTGGGGTGAGACACAGCCTGAACAGATTCCAGAGAAAGAAGCAGCTAAGGGGTGGTGGTTTGGATGGTGCCAGAGGCTACTCCAGCCCTGTTTTTAAGCACTGTTAGTTGTAAGGGAAAGGTGCAAGCCCTGAGCTGGCATCTGCCTCAGAGGCTGCTTTCCCTCTTGCTGCAGGGATGTTCATCATTATTGTCTGACACTATCCACTACATTTCTTCAGATGGTTTGCAACAGGCTTAGGAAATTCATAGAGAGATTTGGAAGTTATTCATCCTATTGCATGAGAAGGTCCAGATCTGAATGAGTATTTGGGGGCTAAAATAACTGTTTCAAACGTTGAGCCTGTGCTGCTGCTGGAAATGGCCAGCACTTGTATTCACCTCTCCTCACATTTTCTGACAGCATGCCCTGGACAGGCAAGGCTGGACAAACTTTTTCTCCTTGCCTGTGGATTAAGAGTGGCCCAAACCTAAGGAAATTTTTTAAGCTCAGCATGGCCCATGGTGAACTCCATGGCTGGGGGACATTTTGTGGCCTGCCATGGAAGAGCTCAGCTCCCACAGTCAGAGCAGTGAATGGCATTGCTGGATCACAGCCTTTTTGCCTGTTAGCATGAAAACCAAAGGAGACCATTTCTCCTTGCACAAAATTATCATTAAATAGTCCCAGATCCCCTCTGTGACACTGTCTGCAGTGCTCAGTGCAAGAGGCAAAGGAGAGGCTGTCAGCTGGAGAATGGACTGGCTGCAGTGGCGTGGGATCCCCTGCTTTCTGGAAGGCTGTGGGATGTGGGAAATCTGGGTTTCCAAGTGCTGCTCTTCAGCCAAGCATCAGTAGAGCTATGGCAGTGACACCTACACATTTTCAGCACTTCTTGCATCACGGCAGATGGTGAATCTTATACCCACCACACTGGAAATCATCATCACTTTCCAAGATATGCTCCAAGGGAATTTGTACCATCTCCTTTTCCTCCTCACCAGCCTGGTTGACAGCTGACTGCTCCCTGAGGCTGGTAAATTATTTGTTTGCTAGGAAGGGCTATGAAATAAGCAGAAGCAGCAGAGAATGCAGGCCTTGAATGCACAGTCATCTGACTTAGTATCACCCTTGCCAATGTGGATGTGGAACAACTCTGGGTCTGGCTGTGTCGGAAGCCAGAGTGAAATGGTGCAAATAACTTGGCACATGTGGGAGCTGTGAAGGGAAGTGGTGGAGCATCCTGCTGTGTCCTTGTCAGGTTGGTGTATGTGACCCTAGGAGGCTTTGTTGTCTCTGATTCCTGTTGATGATGTGATATTGGGTGTAAATTGCCTCAGCTGAAGGCAAGATGCTCTAATGCTCAGGACACTGGACCAGGACTAGGAGACTAGGGAACCATTCCTGAGTGAGCTACAAATAGTTTTTATTCTTGGACAGTCTCTGACCTCCCTTAGCTCACCTATTCCATGAAGATCCATCTTTTCCCCTGGGAAAGTGCCAAGCTCTGCACCGCTCTTCAGCATTGTGAGCAGTCCCAGAGAAGGTTCTGCACGGAGTGCAGCTCACCTTGTGTAAGACACCTGCCACAGGCTGGTTACCTTTAAACTACCTCTACAGTCCAGGAGGAAAGATGGGCATTCCCAAAGCATGGACTGGGTCCTTTGGTTTGAGGGCCCCTGAGGGGTTTGACTTCTGCAAAGGGGGTGCAGGTAACTGAGTCCAGTGTAGGTACCCAGAGTATGAGGGTCTAAATCCATGTCTGTGGGCAGAACAAGCACGAATTGGGGTGGTGCCATGGGGGTATAGTAGGCTACAGACTCCCCTTGCAGCAGTGTTAGCTAGTGACATAGAGCCTCCAGCTTCACCCTGGCCTAAGGAGAGCAGCACACATACAGACTTTACCAAATACTCAAGGCTACATTTTTCTGTCACAGCAAGAATCTATCTTTGGTGTCCTAAGAAGTGCTGGAATTTGGCAGGAGATTATTGTCCCACATGAGGCTTTCACTGAACATTTGCTTTGAATGTGAAACATGGTTTGTACAGAGGACATGGAAAAGTCACAAGCAATGGCATCTCAGGGAGCCTCATGCTCTGAGCTTTGCTTTGGAAAGGATTATTATTCAGCTCCCTCCCTCGTCCCAGGGAAGCTGTGTTGGTGTCATGAGCTGTTGGCAGAGCTCAGAAGGTTGCTCCAAAGGACAAAAAACCTGGTTTTGCCTTTCTTCTCCTTCCAATGCTGGCTCATTCTGAACAGCTCAAGGGAGGCAGTCTGGGGCTGTGCTGGTGGACAGGGGTTGTGTGTGCAGTTGTGTTGTGACTGCTGAAAGGTGCATATCCTCATGGCAAGCTGTACTTAGCTTCCAGCAGAAAAGTATGGAAGTGAGTTGTATGTCCCACCTTGTGATACAGGTGTCTTCTTGATCTGCAAAACCAAAGGTGTAGAATATGATACTAAGTCAAAGCACAGGCATGGCTATCTGAGAGATGGGATGAACTAACCTGTGCAGCCCTGGGTCTGTAGTCGTGCACAAGGTAGACTGCAGGTGTGTGGTGGGCTGTCATTACATAATGTAAATATTGAGAGATGCTTCTTAGTTGGATGCCTAATTGATGCTCTGTAGCTGAGGCCATGGCACTAAACCACTCACTGGGTCATTCCTGTCTGTCAGCATGTTGCAACTAAAAAGAAGCTATATGGGGGGTTTGAGGTCCTTGGAGCAGTGGGATCACAGAGGTGGCACTATTTGCTTCTCACCACATTGTCTGCATCCCCCTGGAACAGTAAGCTATCTGCATCCCCCTTGCAGGGCTGGAAATGTGCTGCCAGGCCCTCAGAAGAGTGGTAGAGTTGAAAAGCTCTACTCAAGCCCCAGTGCTGGGATGAGAGAGAACCTCCCAGCTTCAGAGTTCAGAACTCAGCAACTACTTGAGCTGAAACCACGATCACATGAGGCTGCTGTTCCAGGTGCAAGGCAGGGCTCAGCCTGTCCCAGGCACGAGGTACTGCCTGTGCCAGAGCAGCCTAGCCCTGCTCACCTGTGCAGAAAGGGAGGACTGTGAGGGTGCAGGCTCTCAGCTCCTCCCTGGCAGTCCCCTTGCCTTGGAGCGCTGTGTTCACAAGGCTGGTCCAGTAGTAGCAGGGATCAGTGCCAGACCTCAGTGCCACACACAGAACTCCCACACCCTGTATTAGCATCTCAACACAATCCTGCACCTTTCCCTGACACTCTCTCTCACAGTTTTACAGCTGCGGCTCCAGCAGAGAAGAACCCGTGAGCAGCTGGCAGACCAAGGCATCATGCCACGTGAGTATCTTCTTCTGCCTTTGTCTACCACTCCTGGCTCAGTGGGGCTGTGTTCATCCTGGGCACTGCTGGGGCACTGTGCTCAGACTCACACAGCTCAGAGCAAAGTGCTGCCAGGGGGACATTGCTTCCTGCCCTGCAGAAATTTGATGGTCCCTGATGCTGCACAGAGGACTCAGCATTTATCACACAGACTGTAATGCCCTTGCTCAAACTGAAGTCGGGAGCAATATTACCTTACACCATCCAAAAATTCAGCTGCAGAGTTCCTTGTCCCAGAGGTCACTGTAGCAGAACAAGCATATCCAACTTAAGCAGAAGACTTGCAAAGCTCTTCACATAGGCAAGAGCAGAGAATCTCCTGTCCTCCTCTAAAAGTTAGGAACCTCTGGGAATCTCTATGGCAGGATGAGGAAGAGGTAGAGAGAGCCCATTCCAGAAGGCTGTGGAGGAAGGCAGCCATGGGCAACTGCCTTGGCCCCGGAGCAGAAAGGCAATCCCTGGAGGTGTGAGATATATCCAGATCCATGCCTGTGCCCAGCCAGGACCCCACAGAGCAGAGCTGTCAGGATGCACTTGAGGCCAGTGAAACCCCACCCAGGCTGTTTGTGGCAGAGTGACAAATGTGTTCCCTCTCTGACCCCACTCATTCCTGCTCACCTGGCATTTGAGCTTGAGGAACAAGCTCCAGGACAGAATTATCATGCAATCAGGCAGCATCAGAAAGGCAATTGCCAGAGCCCAAAAAGTCAGTGAATGAAAACGATCCGCTTCTGCACCTGCAGGTGCATCATGAAACCTGTAGCACCACTGGAGAAAGATGTTGGGACCTCAGCCCTGCTCGGTGGAATGCTCTATCCTGACCTAGCTCAGGATCCATGTGCATATCTGTGGGACCCAGGTAGAGGATTATCCTTTCTGTCTCATCAAGCACCCCCTGGGTTCACTGCCAAGATCACAATTTTCTAAAGGCTGTGTCACTTCTGTCTCTTCTGGTTGACCTTGAAGACTGTGATGTGGCTCCTGCCTCAACAGCAGAACAACATCTCACTAAGAGCATGGCTCTGGCACTGCTTGCTGCACCCTGCCCATCCCTCTGCCCTCCTGAAGGATTGTGCCGAGAAAGCCAACAACAGACACCTGCTCAGGACATTATTGGCAGCACCAAACACTAAGAAAACTTGAGCAGGATGACAAAAGTCATAACTGCCAAAATGATCAATGGTTTTAAGACTGATAAATGAATGTTCTTTCCATTTTTCACCTGTCTAATTCTTTAAACAAACAGATTTTATCCTGCTGGCCACCAAAGGGCAAGCACGTTAATCACAAGACTTCAGGAGCTGACGCTTTAAACAAAATACTGTGACGTAGAGTACTGCAAGAACTGGGGATACAGTCAGTGGCCAAAAATATGTCTAACGTCTCCCAAACTGGGAAGTCTTCTCTGTAAAGGTGGGGACACTTGGACAAGGTGCAGGATACTCCGTTGTACAGGCACGGACCAGCAGTGCCCACTGAGAGCTCTGCACACCTGGCACTGCTTTGTGGGGCTGAGCTGGCCCATGTGGCACCCAACAGCTCAAACCTTACACACTGCAGACTGCATTTTAAGCCGAATTTATTTGATGGCAACTGAAGGGTATTTTCCTATTACTTACAGCTTCTTTGCACTCCCAACTTCTAGGCTGACATTTTGCAGTCTGGTTTCTGTCCAAGAAGACCATTTTGGGAAACTTGAGCATAGTTCGCTCACTGAAAGTAATAGAAGAAAAGGCACTTTTGCCATTGTAAAAACAAACATGCAGAATTTAACTGCTGAATTTGACCTCAGGAGGAAGTGTCAGATGTTAGCATTTAATACATAGGAGCCCCAGCCAGCTTCTCCACGGCCTGGGCATGTGCAGTCATTTCTTAGGAGAAACAAATCTTTGTTAATCATACCTCCCATGCCCTGTTGGCTCTGAGCACCAGCAGGTGAGGGGGGCTCCAGAAGGTGCACCAGGACAGGATCTCAGCTCGCAGCTATTGCAGGAAAGCAAGAAATGAACTCATATGGCTGTAACCCCTGTGGTTGAGAATCTTCTGGAAAGAGAGAAGAGAATCTTTTCTGGGAAGAGAAAAGATGGGCATGGCTGGTCTCCATGGTGAGAGGCAGATTTGGGCCCAGACTTGGACAATGCACTTGGCCCTACATGGCATAGCAGATTCTGCACAAGGATTGCTTTCAACCCATTGCATACATTTTCTGCTGATACAATCCCAGGACAGAGAAACTTTGTTTTTCTCACTGATCCATTTTAGTCAGAAACCAGAAAGAGAGCTGGAAGGTCAGAGTGACAGAACAGCATTGCATAAAGGACTTGAGGACTTGCAGAAAACCCTTGTAGAAGGAGAATTGGTGATCACCCACAGAGCCTCCTCATCTGTTCAGCAGTGCAGCTACAGCACAGTGAGTGAAAGTGGAGTGAGTCCTGGGAAGCTGCCTAGATTTTGGTATCCAAGAGAATTGTGCAGGGAGAAGTATCATCAGTGTTAGCTGAGCATAGTGCAGTGAGATGACTGTCCTTACCAAAGCCCAGTGCTTGGTTTGATTGGAAAAGATTAATGTCAATGCATATTCAAGCTTTGTTCACTCTTCCTTGGAGGTTCCTCTGAGTAATGTGGAAGCTCGCATGGCTCCATCACTGGAAAAGGCAGGACACTGCCTAAAGGAGGATGCTGAGGAGGAGTGGCAGTGCAGAAAACTTGAGTTTAAGGCTGCACTCAGATGTTGTCAGGCTGTAAATGGAACAACTGGCTGGCAAAGCAAATAGCACTACTGTGAAAGGCAGTACAAATAAAGACGGGCACAGACTGCTGGGCAACAACAGCCTCTGATCATTCAGCCCTGTGGCTCTGGGTATGGAGGATCCTGTGAAAGCAAGGGGAGATCCAGGTTTGCTGGGACACAGCCGTGCTCCTGCTGCATAGGACTCAGAGCCTGCCCCATTCCTCAGCTTCACTGAGTACGAAATTTCCAGTTCCTGCACCAGCACGTGCAGGTGGACTGTCCTAGTGAAACAGAGCCAGGAAAAGTCTTTTAAATCAGAAGCACGTGGGGTCACCTGCAGAAAGGAAACCATAGGGCCAGTCATAGATAACCTCTCTCCCTAGACCTGCCCAGACACCTGCCCTGGGCCAGACCCTGCTCACCTGCCTAAAAGCAGGAGGAGGCAGATTGCAGGATCAAGGATTCCTCAAGACAAGGTTCCCCCAGCTGTGATGGAATGCAAAAATAGCTCCTCTTGAAAAATCTCCTGCTATATACAGCCACCACCTCATCCTCTCCCTGAAACCTTAGAGCAGCAGTCCCAGGATTATGGACACAACACACAGCAGCTCTGCCCTGGTGCCTCCAGACCCACAGCCATTTCACGCTGAGATGTCATCCCCTGAACAACCAGTGCTACCCATGTCTTTATTTGTTTTGCAGACTAATACAAGCTGCAGCATCCACATAATTCCTCCAGAAATCTTGGTAAATTACTAAGCTTTGCAACATTTTCCTCTTGAGTAGCATGGCACTTGGTCAGTGCCCATAGCACACTGCCAGAATCAGTACTTCACGGTGAGCAGGGCTGGAAAAGTCATCTCTCTTGCTAACTCCATTTCTCATGTGCACTATTTGATTTTGCTTCTGATTAAACCAGCTGTCACCAGTCCCCGGGGCTGCTCACCGGAGCATGGCACAGCTACGTTTGTCTGTCTGTCTGCTTTCCAAATGTCAGAAATAGGAATGTGTCTTCTCTGTTTTCCTGTGATTCACTGGAGGTTCCAAGGCTTGCCTGGGTGTTGCCTACCAAAAGCCAATTCAGAGGACCCCCAAAACCTTTCCTGCCTCTCCTCAGTCTTTTCTTCATCCTCCTCTAGACTGATGGAGGATAACGTATCCTGTGTGAAAATAGCATCTGTCTTTATTGGATCCCATTCAGAAGACGGAAAGAGAATTTCTGTTGCCAGAGTTGCAGCAGACTGTTTTTGTGGGTCAGGGCACCTTTCCCTTCCTTGTCCCTATGGGAACAGTTAGTTTTGCCTTCTTACACAGCCTGAAAAGAATTTTTGTAGGATATGAGAAGCATTAACCCCTTCACCAAATTTTGCCTCAATTTCTACTGAACCACAGTAAACAAGGAAATGTGCAAGATTCTTCATGACTCCCATACAGACTGCTCATGGGACTGATGTTCACTGGTCCAAGAGCCAGGGATCATTTCCCTTTTTTCGGGAGCCCTCTGAGTTAATCTTCCTTGGTGTCAGGAGATCCTGAGAACATGGTCTGCTGCCTGGTACCTGGTTGGGCCAGGGAGGTCCCATGCCACACAGGTGGCTCTGGGCAGGAGACAGGACAAATGTCCAGTGAAAAGGGCAGGAACAGTCATTGATGGAAGAGGGACAAAGGACCAGAGTTCAGGGACTTTGCCCTGCACCCACAGACCCCAAGAGGTGAAGCAGGTCTTAGTTTTCCTGCTGACCTCAAGCTTGAGTCACCTGTAGGTTTTACTTTCAGGTGAGCTCCCTCACAGGTGTTTGCCCTTCCCAGTACTGTCTTCTGGAGCTGTGGTGTCTTTCGTGACATATCTGCTCTCTGACATGTCCCACAGAGCACTATGTTTCAAAGCCTGCATCCCTCCCTGCCCACGTGCCTCCTGCTCTCCCCACGCTCTCCATCACCCCTGCTCTCTTGCCATGGACTGGCTGAGAGCATGGGTTTTCCCAGAGCTTTCCTGGGTTATTTTTAGGCAGTGCAATAAAGAGAACAGCTAGTTTGTGTTGCTATTTTTATAGCACTCATTAAAATGCTGTTGCTGAATATCCTGGTAGCTGCTTGCTTCCGCTCCTGTGCTGACTGCTCCTCTCTTTCCTGTTGCAGCACTGAAAAGCCCATCTGCATTCCATGAACAGCGAAAAAGTCTGGAGCGAGCCAAGGTAACTCCTGCAGCCATTCCCATGAGGGAACACATGGGCTTACTTTGCATGAGTCACAGGGTTTGAAAGCACCTTCCACCACCATCCCCTCCTCTGGCATCCTCCATGAAGGCCCTGTGGCCAAGGATCAAGGGCAGGGCACCTCCCCTACTTCCAGACACGGTCTGTTCTCACAAATGTTCCAGAGCACTCTTCTCCAAGCAGGGAAGGGTTAAAAGGGCAGAGGGAGCATCTGTGCCCTGAGCTGTGGGGTTTTACAGCAGCCCCAGGGTTTGCAAGAGGCCATGGGCAGGGCCCAGTTCAGCATGGCATTGGCAGCCCTTCCGCTGAGTGCCCAAGTACTGGAACTGTTGGTTTCCCTGCAGGCCACATCCACAGCCTGGCTGCTCTGCACTCCTATGTCAGCCAGGTTAGAGTAGGGCCAGCAGCAAACTGGCCTGAAGGACCCTAACTAGTTCTGTGCAGGGGGAATGCAGCTGCCACCCGGAGTGAATCCCCAGGGGCTCACCACTGTCCCCAGGAAGGAGCCTGGCTCTGAGCTCACAGGGCAGCTTGGTCCTTAGGACACAACATCCAAGGGGGAAGTGGGCCAGACTCCCACCCACCTCGTTACTGGGCTTCCCTAAATACTGCTGAAGGCAAAGATAAGTAGCCATTTCCAGAACACATTGAAACTCTGTGATGCGTTCATCACTTTTTGGGAAATCACACCAGTTTTCCAAGTGCCATGATCAAGTTGGAGGAGTGACCACAAAAATCACGCAATCAGTCATGCAGGTTTTGCTTGAACACAAGAGTTTGTTCCATTAATCTGCAAAACATGCTTGCAGTTACATGGGAAAGGGCCTTTGTGAAATACAGAGAAGCGCTCTTCTGAACTTAAACACACTCCAAATCACTTGCCCCAAGTTTCCCATGGTAATAAATGGTAAGCATAAGAAACACAATATGACTCTGAAAAATTAGTATGCTTACAAAATTTCAAGCAATCCAAAGTATTCTTGAAGAGTCATATATTTTACAAATCAAGTATACATTTGTGTCTCTTTGTCTTTCTCTTCAAAAGCTTCCACTGGCTGTTTGCCTGGGGAACAGGGAAGGATGATCCAGTCTACCCCAAACCTCAGGGGTTTTTAGAGCATCCTAAGGAAGACACTGAGCACAGCCCATAACAAACATTATTCCCTTCCAAGGCTGCTCTGCTTAGACCTGGGACAGGGAAGATCAACAGCTGCTTCCAGATAATTACTCAAAGGAGGTTGTTGTTTAGCTGATATTTATCCAAGCTGATGTTGTGCAAACAGAAAGCAGATAACAATAACTGTTCATGTGTTCTGAAAGCCCACATCTGAAGTCTTTCTCCACCATTTGCACCCCAGAGACGAAAAGGCAGCCTATAAACAGATAAGGTCCAAAGGAACTAAAGTCACAGCAGGAACATGAGCAAAGCCACAGCTGTAGGACAGCAAATGGAGCTGAGCCCAAGTCAGGACCTGATCTGAGGATTAGCTGGAAATGCATTAGGTGAACTTAATTGCATTCAGATGCAGATAACAGTTTGGTCTGACCTGGCATGGGAACCAGGCAAACCTACACATGGTCCAAGCAAGGGATGGTGTTGGTGGAAGTAAGTTGGAAAAAAATACATAAAGGAGGGTAAGGTGTTGTAAAGACTTCAGTAAATAAAATATCTACTGTTTGTTTAAACATGTCACTGGCTATGTTAGGGGCTGGCATCAGGCCAGCACAGCAAACTTTGAAGTTGGTGTCCTAGAATAGATTGCTGGGTGGGAGGACTGAGAGCAGCCTGGCTTTCCTGAGGCAGCCTGGCTTTCCTGAGCCCAGGCTCAGCAGGGCTTGAGCACTCCCCCAGCACCCCAGCAAAGGTGGAAAAGAGGGGCTGTGGGGGCTGTCGTGCCTCTGCCCCAGAGCAGAACAGCCCCACCTGAGGCAGTCCTGACTGATGTGTGAGCATCACAGACATGCCACTCCCCAGCTGTGAGCACGTGTCCTCTCATTCCCAGCTCAAGCTGTCCTGCTGAAGTTTGAGCACACTGCTGGTTCTCATATGTGCATGCATGTGCGGAACTATGTCTCTTTTTTCTTGTAGCACTTTTAAACGCTAATTTGCATCCTGTGCAATCTCACATCTGGCCTGACCAATCTCCCCTCCCTTCAGCCCCTCCTCTCTGATTCCACCTCTGACTCAATAATGATGTCTGCAGCTGTTTTCCAGTCCTTGTCGATAGACCCTTTCAGATCCAGGGCACAGAATGGGGTCTGCTATGGCTGCACTGGGCAGGTGACATCCTGTGCTGTGTCTCCTCTTGGTTTAGGGTTGCAGATCAGCTGCTGATCACTAGATTCTCCAGAGCCTTTTATACTTTTTCTGTGCATGGATTAACTAATTTCTGACAGGGGCCAGTGACCACTTCAGAAGCACCTCTGGTGCATGAAGTCTTCATCCCCCACAGTGCTTAATCAGGTGGCTTAGCTGTGGCTGTGACCTGAACACAGTCCTTTCCAAATGTCCTTCTTGAAATTGTATCACATGTATTTCAGATCATCAATTGCTCTAAATCATAATGCACTGTAATCTGTTAGCCCTGAATGATTTGGAGTTAAGGAGTATGTCTTCTATCATCCAAAGCATTAATTAATATATTGACTAGCAATAAAAATTGCTGCATAACAGGATTTGACATAGTTTTCTGTTTAGACTGTGAGCCGTTCCCAATTCCTCTGTTGATCCACAGCTATGCTCCTTTTTTTTGTTAGTCTTATCCAGACCAAATTTCTCTGGCTTGCATATGAGAAAGCCACGTGAGATAATGTCAAAACATGTTTCAAGTCAAGCTACATGAGATTCATTGTTTATTCCTGTAGCAGAAAACTGTCATCTCTCCATAGAAGGAATTTAGGTTGGTGTGATGTGGTTTGTTCTTGATAAATCCAGTCTGGCTGTTGCTCACCTCCTTGCTATCTTCAAAATCCACTTATATAGATTGTTTGATTACTTGGTCCAATATCTTGATGTCTGCGTTATTACTCCCTGGTTTCTTCTCTCCATCTTATTTAAAGCAAGAAATTATGCTCTCCTTTGCCCAGTTTCCTGGAGAACCACAGATGGTTGCTATGAGTCTACCCTTGTGTATCTCAAACTGTTTGGGGACTTGCAACTCCTCTGAACACTCTCTAACCTGTTCTCCAACCTGATAATTGGAGCTTCTTCTCTTTTGTTGCTGAAGGCTCTTGGCTTAGCCATCTGATTGATAAATGGCCATTTATCTTTTTAGCGAGGATGGTTTCTAAAGGCATTAAATCCTGTGGCTATCTCAGCAGCATGCAAAATCATTTCTCCTGTTTATGGAACACAGCACTTTCCATTGCCTGATCCTGGCTGGAGAAGTGCTTGTAAGATCTTTTTCTCATGATCCTGTACATTTTATACTGTGGGATTTCCAATTTTGCTCCAGCTGCTTATACTATTCTTTTATATTTGTTCTTAAGATTTTAACCTCTTTGAACTATGTACATTTTCTTGTTCTATTTCTTCTTACAGCTCAGCTTAGGAAAGAGCTAATCTTGTCTAAGTTGTGCTCTAGCTTTTCTTCACTGGGAACAAGCTCATGTATGTATTCTTGAGGTCAGCTGTCCTTAAGGCTGACTTCCTTGGCCCTGATGAAAGGTGTTGCTGTACCTCTGTGCATCTCTCTGTTCCTAAAGCCATGAGGGAGTTGGCACAAGGCTCCAGGACCATGTTCATCATAAGCTCAGCTGCAGTGATCTGCAAAACAGATTTTCCCAACCCCATATCATAGCTGGGGTGAGGACCCACAGAGCACAGGAACTGCAGGAAGGTTAAACCTCAAGGCTGGCCTGAGCAGAAAGTCTGAGTACCTTCATGAGTTGCCCCTGATATCCACCCCACTGTGCCAGGCTTCCTACAGAAGCCACTGCTTAACAGGACACTCCAGAGCTGCTTGGTGCAGCTCTCCAAGGTGGTGGACCTGCACCTCTCCCAGGGAATAGGTCTCACCTTTCCTATGAGGTCTCATGATACTTCAGGCATCAGAAGCCCACTGGTGATTCTGAGGGACACAGGAGTGGGTACAGTGATCAGTCAGCAGCTCCGTGCACTTGTTCCCTTCTAAAGAACTCTTGCCCAAGAACAGGCCAGTGTCTGAGTGACGAAAAATGCCATTTAGGGCCTCAACCCAGCTTGTAATAAATCCAAAAGAACCATGGGACTACACAGGGGCAGGTGCTCTCAGGACCTTATTGCTGCTCCAGCCAGGTAACTCTCTGCATTTGTGTTCTGCAGACTGAAGATTATCTCAAGCACAAGATCAGAAGCAGGCCTGAGCGGTCAGACTTGGTCAATATGCACATTCTACAAGGTAAGAGTACCAGAGTTTCTTCCACATACTCCTCGTGTCTCCTGCCCTGGGACTCGTGTCCCTCCTGCCCCACTAGCGTTCCTTCAGGGCTCTCATCACAGTTAACCTTGTCTCAGCTGCTCATGAGAGGCAGTCTCAAATAGGATACAAATTGTATGGAATTCTGCCCAGACCTGGTCTTCAGGAAGCAGGACACACTTTTATTCCCTGACAAACATAGTCCCAAGGCCATCTAGTCTTTCTCCCATCTCTGCCAGGAACCAGTATGAGATGCTCTAGAGAACAGTGAGTACAGAACAGCTGTGAGAGAGAACTCTGTTGAACACAGGAGCTGATGTCTGACCATGAAAAGCAAACCCAGGGCATTTGTTGACAAGGGCACTGAAACTCCTGTAGCAGGTCATTGTAACACCCACCCAAAGCAAATCTGCCATAATTCTGGGTATTCTGTGTGACAACTCATGCAGTCAATGACCCAAGCACAGCTGTATGAAAAGCCCCCAGTCCGTGAGCCACAGCAGCTCTTCCCTCTCCAACCCTGGTGTTCCCTCCCAGCCAGAGACGTAGCATGGCTGCATCCCATCACAGACAGCAGAACCCCACCGTGTCCCTTGTTATCTCCTGAGATAACAAGAACCTTAGAAACAGAAAAGATGTGCAGTCTCCCTTCCTCCCTCCCTCTTTGAGCCCTGTCAGTTGCCTGGAAGAAGCAGATCACACTCTGGAAGCTGTAAATGCTGTCCTCTGCTCTCAGCATGGATGCAATCCGTATTTATTTTTCCCTCTGGCAGGCTGGAGGGCTGAGCTAGGGTCCCATGCTGGATCAGCGTTACTGCCTTTCTTTGCCCTGAGGTTTCCCTTCCTCAAAGGAGCTGGCAGCATTGAAAGAGAAAGTGTCTTTCTCTTAGGTTAAATAATAGAAGCAATACAGGCTGGAGTTGTGGCTGGGGGCTGTAAACCAGACATGGAGGCACCTGGAGCCCCAGGCACGAACAAGGCCAGGCAGGGCCAGGCAGGGCAGAGGGGGAGCAAAGCCTGGCTGTGTACTGAGCCAGCTGCATGTCATGTCACACCCTCCTGAGCTGGAGCTTCTGCTCACACCTCTGTCCATCGTTCCATGGAGGTGTGCCTTGGCATATGGTCGACTTACATGTCCATTTTGTTCATAACAGGACTAAAGGGGATTGAAATTGGCCAGGTGAGACACTTTGCATCATCAAAGTGCTTTACAGACCCATCTTCTGCCACTATTCACCTCAAGGAGCTCATTTGTGTTCACTGATCGGTATCATCTGAGGCCAGAAGTGGCCCTAGACCAGCTCTCCTGGCCTCCCACAGAGAATTTTGTATGTCATCAAGCCCTGTGGGTTGTGTTGCCACATATCTCTTCCAGAAGAGTGTCCAGTCTTTGAAGATAGCACAACCTAGATGCAGCCATTTTTACTTTAGACCCCTGAGGGTATAGATATGGTCTAGTTTAGAATCCCACTCCCTCACTACTCATGCCTGTGCCATGAATACATAGCACAGATCAGCTTTTGCGCCAGATCAGCTTTGCACAGGAAATTTTCTGTTTAAGTGGCTACTCTTACCATTCAGTAACTGGGGACTTCTCAGTTGGCTTTGGTCAGACTGTAATTTCCATTTCTACCTGCTGTGCTGTGCTCCTCTCAAGCTCGTTCTTCCCTGAAGGTCTGGAGCACTGTAGTCATGTCGCCTCCAAAAGTCCACAGTCCAAGACTCAGTATTTTTAATTCCAGTGTAAGCCATTTACTACAGTTTTCCAGCACTGCTATTGGTTCTTTTTTCCAGCTGTTCCCCAGGATCAGGGATACATCTGCACTAAGCCACAAGGGCCAGTGTGCTCCTGGCAGGCAGAAGCTGCAGACCCCTTTGGCCCTCATTAGTTGCAGCTTGTTAATGAAGTTTCCATCACAGATCACTCCCGGGCCTTGCAGAAGGGGCTCCAGATGTACACAGGCTCCTGTTTGGCAATGGAGAAGCTGAGCCTAAGGCTCACAGGAGGACCCAGGTCCCAAACCCCACCAGACCCATCCAGTCCAGCAGAGCAGCTCCTACTGTGTGCTGAGCCAAACTCAGGCTGTGACCACAGCCCCCCAGGGCTGTGCTGAAGGGAAGCACAATCTGGCCCAGTGCGGTGCTACAGGTGTCCCCTGGTCCTGATGCCTTCTTTGGCCTTTTAGACTCGGCTGCAGAGGGGTCCATTCAGTCCACTCAGATGAAGCTGAAAAGAGCCCGACTGGCAGATGACCTCAATGAAAAGATCGCGCTCAGGCCAGGTCCTTTGGAGCTGGTGGAGAAGAATATTATCCCCGTCGACTCTGCTGTGAAAGAGGCCATAAAAGGTAGTGAAAGGGACTGCGTGTGTTGTGTGAGCGCGTGGAGCGGGGCAGGGGCTGGTGAGGGTGCGAGGAGGTACCACAGCCACTGCAGGAAGGGACTGACCTGGACTTGGGAGCTGCATCTGTTGCTGAAATCTCATTATTTTCACAGTAAGCAGCCCAGCCCAGCACAGCCTGCGGTCCGGCCCATGAGCAGAGGGCTCTCATCTTAGTGCAGTGACACTGAAACACACACAGTTGCTCAGACACATCCCGTCAGGAAGAGCCTTCCTTCTTACAGCTCTTTCCTCCACAAGGCCTTGAGCATGGAAGTGCTGCTGTTGGAGACAGAGCACTCCTTCCTCTGGCATGGGGGATGACCTGGGTGCAGAGGTGTGGCTGTGAGGCCAGTCTGGATTCTTGTGCCCTGCCAAGGTCTGACACCCCAGTAAATGGGGGTGAAGTGGCCCCAGTTCAGCGAGGCTGTGGTTCTTTTTTTCACCACTGATGCTAGTGGTATGCAGGGCCTAGCAGAGCAGGTTGCTGCATCCCTGGGGCGTGGAGGCATCCCTAGGATGTTAGGCTGTTGGGAAATATGAGAAGCAGCCTACACCCCAAAGCAGGGGACACTTTTACAAACCAGTACACAACACTTGCCTTATGCCTAAGCTTGGTTTTACTCCATCACCTCCTCCAGCCCAGAGGAAGGAGGAAAAATCCTCCACAATTATTTCCCCACAGGGAAGCTGATGTGGGAGGTGATGCAGAGCAAAAAGGTAACTCAAATTTCCCCAGGGCCCAGTGCCAGGACAGGGAGGTTTGAAAGCAGAGAAAGGAGCAGGAAAGTCAGCAGGTCCTGCAGTGACAGGACACTAACCCGTATTTTTGAAGCCTGGAGCCATCTCCACATGTCCAAATTGGCACTCAGCTTTGCATTGAGGCCCTGAGAGGTGCTCTGACCCTGGAAACTGCTTGTTCTGTTGCTCCCAGTTCCTCAGTTCATGGGATCATTTCTATTGGCATAATTCCATGTGTCTATTCTGGAGCTGAGACCAAGCTGGGGACAGTGGCAGGGCTCTGGGACAGGAGGGGTCTTTGAGTGACGGAAGTGGCGCCAAAACTGAGAGTTGAAACAGGAAGCACTTTGACTTTCTTTACATCTCAGAAACCATCATAAATGACATGAAATATTCCAGGCCCAGATACCACTCTATCCTGCCCCACAACTGTTCCTGCTCTCGGCTTTGGGGCTGTGAAGTGCAGACAGTGTAAGTACAGCGGCTCCTCCAGCCTGGCCCTGGAGCTGCTCTGCTTCCAGCATGTCACAGCTCTCCTCTTTGAAGATGAAACGTTCCAAGACTCTGCCTGAAGAGGAATTTTTAAGGAGAGTTGTAGTAAAATATCCCCAGCCACTTATCGAAGGAGAGAACAGTGGAAAAAAAGCTTCAAAAAATCCCCCCTTTATAAATATTTGAGGTAGTTTGAGCATGACTGTATCCCCTGGACTGAGGTTTGGAGGCTGGGCAAGTGAGTTTGAAGTTTGAACAGAGCTTCTCTCCAGCTGCCTTGTCAGGAGCTCGAGGTAAACAGAGATTTACGGGACCAAACTGTTAAAAAGACTGGCTTAAAAATGATTTGTTCAGTTTTGAATTTCTCCCTTTTGCTATGCCCTTCTATCCCATTGCTGGGGAAAAATGTGTCCTGCAAGCCAGTTACATCCCATTTAGGGTGCAGCATGCAGCACATTAGGGTCAAACAAGAACTTACTTGGTACTATTGGGTGCCATGAGAAGTAGGTGATGCAGCTGCACCAGGAGCACCATCCCAGCCCTCAGGTTTCTACAGAAGAAAGCCTCAGGCTGAAGGATCCTCAAGCTAATTTTTGGAGTCAGGGGTGCCTTGTGGTACTCACAGTTTGGGGCAAAGGGCTCAACACAGAGCAGAGATGAGCACTGGCACTTCTGAATGTTAAGCCTTTTGTTTTGGCAGTACCAGAAAGATGACAGGGTTTAAAATCATTTTACTTTAACCTTGGAATCTCAACTGTTTACACAGTGGAAAGTTCAGCTGATGTGTTCCTCTAATCACCTCCGGCAGGGTGAGCAGAAAGTGCCAGACCCCAACTGAAAGCCCAAATGTCCCAGTGACAGGAGGCCGCCAGTGCCCTGCATAGCTGAGCAGTGATACAAGAACCCTTTTTTACCAGGTCCTTGTCATCACTTTGTCCAATGCGCTCGAGAGGACAATACCCAGTGCATTAGAAACAGCCTGGAGCAAACACCATCCTGCCTGAGATTACAGAAGGGACATGGGATCAAGAAACAAAATGCTCTGGCTGGGCTGGGTGAGAGTGGGGCAGATAAGGGAAACATTCCCCATCGGCACAGGCCTGTGGTATCAAGCAGCAGGATGCAGCACATTCCTGTCATACTCTGGACTGTCACTGTGTCCTGAAGGTCCCTTGGGCTCCTGGCTTTGGCACCACTTCTCAGCACACTCTTATTAAATGCCAGCCCAAGGGGAGCCTTGCAGATCCACAAGTCCCCACTGCTTGGAGTCATTTTTCCCAACAGGGGATACTCATGCCAGTCTGCAGGCATGGAAGGGAGCTCCCACCCAGCCCACGTGGACCGCACAGTGCCACAGTTCCTCAAGGAAGTCCCCATTTGGGTGCTGCCTCTGATGGAGAGGGCACAGGCTCTATTTCCAGGGACATGTGAGGAGAGCAGGTTAGGCGTGGCTGGTCTCATATCCCCAGCCCATGTGGTGGCTGGGCAGCAACTCAGGCAGGGAGCCAGGGCTCCATCCTCACCCACCCTGGCACCAGCAGCCACAGGGAGCCAAGATAACCCTTATCTCTCAGATAGGGACAGGGGTCAGAGCAGGAGGTGTGTGTCAGTGAGAAGGTGCACATTGCGAGACCAGCAGCAGGGACAGGTGGAAACTTGTCCCCAGGCCCTTCCTATTTCCCCATTTGTCACCTCGCTATCGGCATGCCGAGCTGCCTGACAAATGCCAGACATGAGCATGAGGAGATTACTAGTGTGGCCACACTGCTCCTTCCTCTACCCCCACCTGCAGCCTTCCAGAGGCTCACATGAGACTTCTTTTTTCTCAGCACTTTATTTATCAGCAAAACCTGGGGGTCAAGAGCACTTGCCCATCTGACTAGCAGATAGAGTGTGGGCGCTGTGCAGGGGGACCAGTAGTACCTGGGCTGTCAGGAAGGCAAAAGCAGTTGTTTTGAACCATATCCTGTGGGTGAAGCCTGTGGACAGAGACAGGATCTGGGAGCCTCTGTGCACCTGCAGTCAGGTCCACCCATGTTGGCTCATGTGCTATGAAGGGATGGGTCGTGCTCCAGATTGATTTCACCCTCAGTTCTTCTGCTGAGGATCAGGCCTCACACAGGGTGTGGGTGTGCAGCCCCTCTCCCCACCTAAGCCCAGCGGTGGGGCAGGACAGCAGAGCACCAGTCCCACCTGTCTGCACCAACCCTCCTGTGCTGGTGGGCCTGACTCCTCCAATCCCTCCTCTCTCCCTCTCCCAAGGAATGGGGTCCATGGTCCCAGCTCCTCCGACCCCTTGTCTCTCCCTCTCCCGAGTGACCCGGTCCATGGCTCGGGCCAGGCACTGGTGCCCCCTGCCCTCCCCCGGCCGTGGCAGAGCCCCCCGGGCACCCCGTGTGTCCCTCGCCCACGGCCGCAGCGGGGGGCACCCCACGGGGCCCTCCCAGCCCCCCTGACCGCTGCCCCTCTGCCCCCCAGGCACCCAGGGCAGCTTCCCCCGCCCGGCAGACGCCTTCGCCTTCGAGGAGGACAGCAGCACCGACGGGCTGTCCCCGGAGCGGCCCCGCAGCCGCGGCT
>WBMV01004523.1:22155-53351 GCA_013396655.1 Campylorhamphus procurvoides
GGCGATGGGAAGAACTGGGACAAACTGGAGTAGGGGAGAGCCAGAGGGACTGTGGCCGTCCCCAGATCGACTGGGAGGACTGGGCTAGTCTGGGAGACACTGCAGGGCCAGCAGTGAGCAGGGGAGAGAGCAGGCATACTGGGCTCAGGTGAAACGGAGGGGGCTTGGAAACGAAGGAGGACTGGGGAGACAGTGAACTGGGAAAGGACTGCGACAGCCCCGGGGTGTGGGGGTAGTTGGCTGGGATAGACAAGAGGGGTCTGGGACGGCATGAGGCATCTGTGGGGACCTGGGATAACATGGGGTGAAGAAACGGGGTACCAGGTGCCCCTGTCCAGGCTGGGCAGCCTCCAGCACCGGCCCCACAGCCCCTCTCCTCTCCCTTGCAGGACCGGCCCCCCAGTGGCGATGGCCACGCTCCGGACACGGCCCCGGGGCAGGGCAGCCAGTGTGAGAGCCCCAAGCACACAGCGGGGCAGGAGAGCCCCACAGTAGCGGTGCCCTCCGCAGTGAAGGTAATCAGTGCCTGTGCCTCGGGGCTGCCAGGACAGGAACCAGCCCAAGGCACCTGGCTGCATCCAAGCCTGAAGTGTCCCTGTGCTGTACCCCACCTGTGTGGGAGGTCTGGGGGTCTGGCCTTAAAGGCTTTGAATAATGCAGGCAGACAAACCTTATGTCAAAATCTGTTATTTGCTTCATTGTGTAATGGTGCAAGGTACAGCAGTACACCTTTTGCTGGAGGCGATTCCTCGAGTCCTGGACTGGAAATACCCCCTGGGGCTGGAAGCAGGAGGAAACATGAGGCAATGCTGGAATTCCTTTCAGGCAGTGAGGGTCATTCTCCTTCTCATGTGCCTTCCAGCACAGTTGAGATGGGATGAATTCCCAGGGAAGTCCCCTACATCCAAGGTCAGCAGCTCTTGGAGCTGAAGTGTCAAGGTTTCAGCAGGAAGCTGTCTTTGTTCTGTCCTAGACCTCTGAGGTCCCACGGGGGTGGCAGGAGCTCTTCCTACAGCTAATTCCTTTCCTTTTTGGATCCACAGTCCAAATCGTCCACTGATAGCAAGAACCGTCACAAAAAGCCCAAGGACACCAAACCCAAAGTGAAGAAGCTCAAGTACCATCAATACATCCCTCCAGATCAGAAGGCAGAGAAGTCCCCTCCACCCATGGATACTGCATATGCCAGACTGCTCCAGCAGCAGCAGCTCTTCCTGCAGCTCCAGATCCTCAGCCAGCAGCAGCAGCAGCAGCACTTCAGCTACCCCGGGATGCACCAAGGACAGCTAAAGTGAGTGGTACTGTCCCAGCAGCAGGGTTTAGTCCTGTCTCTCTCCAGACTTTCCCCTGCTATATGCATATGTGCCAGTGCAAAGGGAGAGAGGCATGCCAGTGACCCATTAAAGCTTGGGATGCACAGACTCCTTCCAAGACATTCTGGCCTTGTGCACTGGCCGGGGCATCTGCAAACTTCTGATGGGGGACCGGCAATCTCCTGCAGCCCAGCCTCCTTTTCCTTGGGGTGGGTCATCCATAGGCCTCCTAGAGGAGAGAGCTCCCAAGGGCACAGAGGGATGGGATGCTGGGCACAGAGACCCTGGGGGTGCAAACTAGTTACCCCAAATCTCCTTTGTTATTTCAGGCAATCAAATGAGCAAATGGTTAAAAGTTCAAATTCTTCATCAACTTCTGTCAACAACACCCCTCTTTCTCCAGTGAAAACCACCTTTTCAGGCCAGACTTGTGTCTCATCTATCAAGCCAGGCCCTCTACCATCCAACTTGGATGATCTCAAAGTGAGTGCAAACTTTGTCACAGTAGGAGCAGAATCTCACAGCCTGAGCTGTGCGGTGGAGTGCCACAGGCTGGGAGTGTGCAAGTCACAGATCAGCACCCGCCATGCTCTGGGCAGCCCGGGAGAACAGCACACCACACTAGGGCAGGGCTTGGTCACCTGAACACAAGGGCTTTCTGCTCTGCAGGGGTGAGGGGGTCCATTGCTCCAGTGTGTGTATCAGCAAACCTTAGGTCTAGCTTGGGGAGGCTGCAGGCCAGGCCAAGGCCAAGGACTAAAGGATGATCTGTGCTGCTGCTCCTGCAGCTCCTGTCTCCATCCCTTCTGTGGTTTTATGGTGGACATCAGGATACTCCAACAGATCAGCTGGAAGGTCAGCATGGCCTCCCCTTAGTGATTCAGTGATCATTGCAGAAAGGCCAGCTCACCTCTAAACAAGCAGATATCTGCTGCTACATGCACTGGCCTGAACATCTCTCATGTAGAGAAGATAGGGCATAAGAGAATCACTCACATCAGCAGTTCTTTTATACTTTACTAATGGAGTTCTCAGCCATGCAGAAGGACAAATCCTTCTAGGAGCAGAGACCTGGGGGCAACATTCATTGTCAGAGTTAGAAATAACATGAGTTTGGCCATAGCTATGCTCCAGCTCAGGTGATTGTATCCTGTGGAGATGCCTGAACATGGAGTATGTGGTTCCAAGGTATGTGGTCACATTCTCTGAGCCATCAGCTGGCTTCTGGTCTGTGTGAAAGCCCTCTGCTTATGGAGAAACCTCCTGCTAGGAAGGAGTGGCCTCCACGGCCCAAGGGCCACTGCTGGTTCATGGAGAGTAGTAACAGTTCCTGGAGGAAGAAGGAAGGTTTTCCTGTTAGGAAAGGTTTAGATTCTGCAGGATGTGCAGTGGTCAGGCCAGCGGAGGGTGACTCTGGTGAGACAGTGAGCACCTGGGAGGACAGAGCTTTAAAGCTGGAATCTGGGAGCATGTGACCTGAGACTGCTTGTTAGAAGTGTTGGGTTTCTACAGGGCTCATCTGCCATTGGGACTGATGAGGAGTGACTTTCCTTCTAGGTGTCAGAGCTGAGGCAGCAGCTCCGAATACGAGGCCTGCCTGTGTCGGGTACCAAGACGGCGCTGATGGAGCGGCTGCGGCCCTTTCAGGAGTGCAGCAGCAATGCGGTGCCAAATTTCAGTGAGATCACCACCGTCACCTTCCCAGTCACTCCAACAAGCACCCTGTCGAGTTACCAGTCACAGTCCTCTACCAGCATGTTATCAAATGGCTTCTACCACTTTGGCAGCACCAGCTCCACCCCACCCATATCGCCTGCCTCCTCCGACCTCTCCGTGAGCGGCTCTTTGCCAGACACTTTCAACGACGGGCCCATGTCTTCCCCACAGTTTGGTCTCCAGCCATCTCCGGTTCATGGCAGTGCTGAGGAAAGCCTCATGAGCAGCATGAATGGAGGGAGCATCCAGCTGGAACTGGAAGGAATTGACACAGAGAAAGACAAAATGCTGGTGGAGAAGCAGAAGGTCATCAATGAACTGACGTGGAAGCTGCAGCAAGAGCAGAGGCAGGTGGAAGAGCTTCGGATGCAGCTCCAGAAGCGAAAGAGAAGCAATGGCCTTGAGGAGAAGCAGCAGCCTACTCAGCATTTCTTTGGTGTCTCCATCAAGCAAGAAAACACCGTGTCCAGCTGTCCATTTGCATCCAAACAAACAGCCTTGAAAGGCCAGGCTGGCAGCTCAGATAAGCTCAGTAACTGTGGGGTGCCACAGATGCCCCACATTGTAAATAGCCACTGCTTGGAGCCTGCAGGGCACAGCACCATCACCTCCTCGACATTCCTGAGCCCGCAATGCTCCCCCCAGCACTCTCCCCTCGGGGCTGCCAAGAGCCCCCAGCACATCAGCCTCCCGCCATCCCCCAACAGCCACTACCTGCTCCCGGTGTCCCCTGTGCCAGCAGACGGGCGCAGCGGGTCCCCAACAGGCAGCACCTGCCTCCGCACGGCTCCGGTGAGTGTGAGCCCAGAACTCCTCAGGCACACACAGCCCGCTGTTGGTTTGGGACTGCTGGAACCCAGGGTGGGCACCCAGGGGTTGTGGCAGTCCATGGTGCTGCCTGGAAAGGCAGAGAGTATCCCAGATGGACAGCGGGTTGGAAGCTGATGGCACTGCAGGGTCGTTTGCAGGGTATCTCTTGGGGACCCCTGCCTCTGCACCCAGTTACCCTGGGGAGGCCACAGCACAGCTCCCATGCTCCGTGGAGCCCCGGCACAGCTCCATCTGCCCCTGGAGGGGTCCTGGCAAAGCTCCTTCTTCTCTGGAGGAGCATTGGCACAGCTACTTCTGCCCTAAAAGAGCCCAAGCACAGCTGCCTCTCCCCTCAGGGGGAGTTCTGGCACAGCTGCCCATGCCCCATGGAGCCCTGGCGCAGCTCTGTATACAGCATGGAAGCATCAGCATGGATCCCTCAGCTCCTGGGAGAGCCCTGGCACAGTTCCTACACCCCTGTGAGACCCCGCTGCAGGGCTGCAGGGCATTCCAGCATCTTGCCAAACCATTGTGGCAGTGTGAAGGATTTTCACCACTGGGTTGGAGAGCAGTTACCCTGGGAAGCCTTTTGTCAGAAAGCTAAAGCAATACTTACAAGTGGGGTCTGCAGTCAGATAGAGTCTGACCAAGCCGCCAGCCCAGGAGAAAGTTGAGTTCAGCAGCCACGACTCCTCACTCCTCCAGACGGGTGCGAATGCCTGGGGAGAGGCACATGGTGCCAACAGAGAAAGCACCATGAAGTTCTGCTCATCGCAGCCCCAGTTCATCTCAGTGCCCTCCCAGGGGTCCCCAGGGAGCAGCACCACCTGGCCTGGCCACAGGGAGGGGCACGGCAGGGGCAGGCTGGGCACAGGACAGGGGCTGAGGAATAGCCCACACCAGAGCAGGGCCACTCCCAGCTGTGTGCCACGGTGGCACAAAGTGGGCACAGTGCTGTGTCCAGCACCTCCAGAGGATGGTGAGGTAGTGCCATGGGCAGTCGGCACCAGCACAGCAAGTGAGGTGGGAATGGACAGCAATTTAGGGCAAGGAGTGGCAGAAACAGAGCTGCCAGTGGGATGGGCATGGACGGCTGCCAGTGGGGTTAGGGTGAGGCAGGCAGTGGGGCTGCTGCAGAGGTGCAGAGGGTGATGTGACCACTGGTTTGGGTGAGCTGGGCTATGGCGAGCCAAGCTGGGCATGAGCTGGGCAGGGGGCAGAATGCAGGGGGTGACCCCAGCAGAGGGGCTGTAGAGGTGAACTGGGCACTGGGGCAGAGCTGTGGGGGCAAGAGGCAGTGGGACACAGTGCTGTGAAGTTATATCCAAGAGAGGCACTGGGGCTGCTCTGGACAGCTGGGCAGTGGTCAGTGAGCATCAGGGGGGAGCAGTGACACCACAGGGGCATCTCCAGCTTCCCTCTCCCAGCCTGAGAGCAAGGGGCTTACAGAGGGGTTGGTCCATGATGTCCTGCAGCTCATCCCAGCTGTGACACCACCCTCTGCTGCATGCAAGGGACTCCCAGGGGCAAGGGCCCTTCTTCAGCAAGAACTACTTCTCTGTGCCCAGCACTGGAGTGCTGTTCCCCACGAGCCAGGGATGGTGTTCATTCCAGCTGCCCTCCACAGAATGGTGGCCAGGATGTGTATGGCCAGGCCTAGTGATCTCACTGCTGCCCTGGATCCACCCCTGGATCCAACCCACCTGTAGGGGTGATGCTGCTTCCCGGGGTGCTGACTCTCATGGGACAAGGCCAGGGCCAGGTAGTGGGGAGGGACACACAAGGGCCTGTAGGTGATGGGGACAGCAGCTGGCAGGCACAGGGCCTTCAGATGATGTCCCTCCTGGAAAGGGAGCCTGCAAAAACCTGGCAATCATATGCCGGTGTTTGGCACAGGCAGAGGTTTCCCTTGAGTGGTCTTCCCTGGCCTGGGCTGTCTGAGTGCCCCTGGACAGACAATGATGGAGAGGGGCTGGGAGGCAGCTGGGGAGGTGCCACATCACTGGCAAAGTGCAGCCAATTGCCAACAGCCCATCTTTGTCTTCCCCTTACCCTGCACCATCCCTGGCTGGGCTGAGCACCAGGATGCTCTGTGACACCATTCCCGTGCCCCGGCTGTGACTGAGGCCAGCCTGGCCCTGGGGCTTAGAGGAGCTCAGAGGCTGAGGGAGCTGGTCTATCTGCCTCTACCCTGCTCGAAGGCCAGGCATTTTTTCTGAGTTTTTTGACCCACAAGTTACTTTCCATACCGACCTCAGCAGGGATGAGAGCTGTCCCTGCCCATGCATCGACTCCCTTTCCCTGTATTTCCCCATGCAGATGACTGTGCAGGCGGGTCAAAAGTTTTCTATTCCATCCCCAAGTTTTTGTAAGTCAAGCCCAGCCCTGTCAGAGATAAAGCAGCCTCCACCCTATGAGGATGCAGTGAAGCAGGTAACTGCATGGTTTTTCTTTTCTATAGGGCTAAGACTGCCCAGGGTATCCTTTTATGGATAGTGGGACTCAGCTGCAGGAGTTCCAGCCTGTTCTGGGGTCTCTGGGTAGGACAGGCCTGTTTCCAGAGGAATGGGCTTTCTAAAAGTTAGCTGCTGGTGGCCATGAAGCAATCAGAGACCATGCTGGGTGGGCCAGTGTCTGCTGTGCATCCAGGGGTCCTGACACCCCCCAAACACCCCAGGGTGCCAGTGTACTCTTCTTTGGGATGCTCAGTACTATGTGAGGAATAGACCTTTGAGCATTCCCAAGTCACCAAGAAATTCCCCTTCACTCTTAAGCCTATTAACAACATGTCCTGCTCTGTGCCATCTGCCCCCTGAGCTGGAGCCGTGTTCCCACAGGAGGACTATCCATCTTCCATGGACCCCTTCCATGAGAGTCTGGCAGCACCAGAAATGACAGTGCCTTCAGGAAAGTAGAGTTATGCTGTTCGCAGTGAGGAAAATAGGCTCATGCTGGAGTGTAGGCAGAAGTGCCAGTTTCCAAGCAGGGAGAGAAGGAGGCCTGGGCAGTGCAAGAAGTACAGGCAGGCACATGCCAGTGTGAGGTGCTGGGACCAAAATGATGGTGTGTCCTGATGGCCCTGGGACAAGGCAGACTGTTGTGGCCAGAGCAGAAGGTCAGTGGCATGGCATCTTGGTCCCCAGATCCACCGTGCGTGTCCCAGGTCCCTGCAGTGCCCACCAGAACACCGCTGACAGCCCTGTGTTGGTATGGCCTCTCTCCTGCATGGGAGGAAACTATTTGTGTCGTCTAGAGTCATAGACCTGGCTTGTGGCTGGAGGGACTCTCCTCCTAATGCCCTCTTCTCTCTCCTTTGTCGTTTGCTGCAGCAGATGACACGAAGTCAGCAGATGGACGAGCTCCTGGACGTGCTGATTGAGAGTGGAGGTATGCACTGCTTCCCTGTTCCCCTCCAGGGCTTTCCTCGGAGCCAGCGTTGGTCCATGAGGTTCGCTGCATTTTCTGTACCCCAGCAGAGGTGCCTCAGTTGAATACAGTTTTCATCAGCCCTCCCTGTGCCAGCAGCCACTGAGATTGAATGCAAAAGCATATTGGCCCTCCCGGAGCCTGTTCCTGTGTGTGCTGTCCCAGTGGATTGATCTAGACTTGGCTGTCACCTGTGCAGGGGCAGTAGGGCAGCAGCCTGTGCTCAGCACTGCCAGCTGCCTTCCCATGCAGAGCCCCCAGTGTCCCCCACCATTCCCAGTGCTGCCAGTGCCACCTCCCACGCAGAGCACTGCCCTCCCCTGTGCACAGTGCTGCCTGTGCCCTTTCCCAGCCCCCTGGGGACAGCTGCCAGTGCCACAGGGACTGTGTCCAAACCCAGGAGATCAAGGTCAGAAGGCAGGAATGGGTGAGGCTTCCTGCAGGAGGGTGGGTGAGCAAGGGGATTGGATGGGGAGCAGGTCTCCACAGGGATGCCTCAGAGTCCAGCTGGAGGGCTGTGGTGGTGCCCCTGAGCCCAGCAGCGGTGGACACTGCTAGAGCACCTCAAATAAATCCCCCTTGTTTGTTGACAGAAATGCCAGCCAATGCCAAGGAAGATCGGTCTTGCCTCCAGAAAGTACCTCAGATAACAGTGTCTCCAGGCAACTCCGGTGCCTCTCTCTCCAAGCCCCCGTTCGAGCAGGTCCCCCCGACAACACTGCCCTTCGAGCACTGCCCGGGCAGCAGCGACGCCCACCTCGAGGTGCTGCTGAACGCCCACAGCCCTCTGGGCAGGGTCAGCGAAATGGCCTTGCTGAAGATCGGGGCAGAGGAGCCCCACTTCGAAGGGATGATGGAGGGTTTCTCCAGCAAAGCCACGGATGAACTGCTCAATTCCCAGGAGATTTTACAGACTCCCCTCTCGCCCATGGAGACCCAGCTCTCCCCTTCCCCTGCTGAAGGCTCTGGTTTACAAATGAGTTTCACTGAGTCTCCATGGGAAACGATGGAGTGGCTGGACCTAACCCCCCCCAGCTCTGCCACCGGCTTCGGCTCACTCACCCCCGCGGGTCCCAGCATCTTCAACATCGATTTCCTGGATGTTACTGACCTCAGCCTGAACACCAGCATGGACCTGCACCTGCAGCAGTGGTGAAGGGAGGTGCTGTGAGCCTGCAGCAGGCAGCAGTGTTTCTGTCGTTCCGGAGAACATGCAGGGCTAACGTGCCTTATCCAGGGGAAACTGGAGCCATTTTCCCAGCATATAAACTTGTTTGAATTTCCAGTCACTGCAAATTGACAGCACAACAACTCTGGTACTTTGGTTTTCCTCCATTGAAATGTCCCCAACAGAGGACATCAGTGCCTGAAACAACACTTCCTTTGATTAACAAGAATTTCAGTTTTCTTTCTTTAATCTTTCCCCCCACCCCACTTTTAGCAGTCACTCTCATGAGAACTGCAGCAGTTCATGACAAGACTGTGTGGTGAGATGACCTCACCTGGGTGGCAACAGGAAATTACGGAACAGAGAGGCCCAAGCTCTCCTCTCCTCTCCTCTCCNCAGCTGTGAGTGTGGAGCAGGAGCTCTGCCCAGTCAGGTGACAAGCCCACTTCTCCAGACAGCCAGGCTTTAGCTTCCCTTCTCCTGCCCCAAAGCTCCATTGCCCATTCCCTGCACAGCTCTGCTGCAGGTGTGTGAGAGATGGAGACCACCGTGTTCATGGTGGCACCTTGGCATGTCCTGAGGAGCTGAAAGCCAGGAGCTGTCCTGGCTGCAGTCTGAACTGAATCAGGCTGCAGACTGTGACCTTGGAGCAGAGAGCCGTGGATGTTGGAGGCAGATGTTCAGGATGCAGGTGCAGGTGTCACAGGGATGTGCCATCCCTGTGGAGTGGCTGTGTCCCACATCCATGGGACACAGAGATGTGTGATGTATTTTGGTCCAAGGTCGGGGCAAATCATACAAAAGAACTAGCTGAGTTTTGGAGGGAGGGGCTATTCTCTGAACAGCCAGGTCAGCATGATCTCCATCCCCCTGCATGATCTGGGAGCAGGGGGAGCCAGGCAGGGACACTCAGTGACCAGCATGTGGGGCAGGGCTGAGCAGGCCCTCGCATGGCTGTGGATTTGTGTGAGCCTCCACTCCTCTGCCATCCACCCCTTGACCCTTCTGCCCATTCCTCCTCAATCCCCAGCAGTCTTCCCCTTTCTCCTGAGTTTACTCCAACATCACTGCTCCCTCAGCCCAGAGCAAGGCTACCGGAGAACAGCTGTGAATCACTGAGCCCGGAGGAGCCCGTTCTCCCAAAGCCAGCAGAGAAGGAAGCTCTCCTGCAGTGATGCTCCCGTTTGGAATCACCAGCATTTCTCCTGAGTCTCTGTGCAATATTCTTCCTCAGGCTCTAGCAAGAAGGAGCCTTTGCTTCACTTCTTGGCTTCCACCAAAGAACTTGCTGCAGACTGTGTGATGGACATGTCTGTTCTTTGCAATTCTGGTTTCGCCAAAGTAAATATTGTTGCTGACAAAGATTGTTAAACTATTTACAGACTGAGTGTATTTAATATTTGTGTTACTGGAAGGACAGCACATGGGGACACAGCCACTGGGAGGAGGTCCAGCCTGGCCATGGCTCCCATGGCACTTCCCCAGGGATGCTGGAGCTGTAGGAGGTGGCTCTGCAGCCCCGATGGGGTCCGCAGTCCATGGTGTTGTTGCATGCTGTATAAAGCACGTGGCAGTAGCTTTCAAATCACTATTTAAAGCACCACTTTTCTATTGTACAAATGTCACAGGGCACTGCTAGGATAGACAATCACAGGTTGCCTTTTTTTTTTAAAGAATTTCTTTTTCTAAGAGATTTTTTGAAGCCAGTCTGTGGAGAATATTCAGAGCACTTGACCCAGAGTAGTGTTAGCTGCTCCACTGGAGCCATGTACAGGGCTTTCCAGGTAACTTTCTCCTCTCAGCAAATGTATTTCCTTATTTAAAGGGGTGCTGTCAGCTTCAAACCTGTAAGCAAGCACATTTCCTTACCTATGTTACGAGCAACACCTTCATTATTAAAACCCTTGTCTTGCCACTCTGTCTGCTCATGATTTGCTTTTTGTTTTCACTACTGGGACAGCCACAGCCATCCCAGCTGGCGTCACCTGGTGCCAGCTCCACGCCTTGGGACAGCTACAGCCCTTCAAGGGCAGAAGTATTTCTTTCATGGCTGCAGTTTTTCCTGGAGGATTCCTGAACACACCTGTCTCTGCCATATTTTTCTTCTATTGGCTTTGTTCTCCTTCAGACCTTGGTTCCCCTACAAAGGCAGTGGCTGGCACCCTGTCCAAGCCCCTTGGCCTTTCTGCCAGCTCTGGAGTGGTGGCCACAGGGCACATAGGGACATGGTCAGAGCTCTCCCTGCAGCTGAACCTCCCACTGCCCTCAGGCAGAGCAGGCCGAGACCTCTCCTTGGGGGACCTTGGCTCCTTCTCCCTGCTCCCCTTCAGTGTCTGTTTCCAGATCCACTGCATCTTTCCTTTGATTAGAAAAGGCTCCCCAGGTGTTTGCCCACCTGTGAAATGGTCCTGAGACACTGTTCAAGTGAATATGAAAATATGAACAAACAACCAGTTCCTATGAAGATCTTTTAACCTCTAACCCTCACCCTGCCTGGGCTGAGCCAGGTCATGGTTACTCATAATGAGGAGACAAGGCTAAGCCTGGGATTGTTTCAGGAATACTGCTGGGCTGGAGCACTCCCCTGCTCCTGAGGAGAGCCTGCCTGTGCTGCTCCACCTGCAGCAAAGCAGCTGGGAGCCCATGCTGCCAGTGGCCCTTGTAAAAGGCAGAGTTATTGGTCCAGGGAGTGCATCTTTTCTGAAGTGCAGAAAGATGCCTGTCAGGTGCCAGGCTTTGGAGCAGAGCACATGGGGAGGCTGAGTCCAGATCAGGGTCCTGCTGTGGGCAGAGAAAGGGATCAGAGGGTCTCCTGAGGTCTCCTTCCAGGCCCCAAAGAACACCAGCAGCAGATCCTGCATGGAGAAGAGCTCAGCTCAGCCTGCCCCAGCCAGTGGCCCTCCAGTCCCACCAGAGCAGTCTGGGAAAGCACAGGCTGTCCCAGTAGGCTGGGACAAGCTCTCCCCTCATCAGTCCACAGTCAGCCTTCCATGTGCAGGTGATTTCCCCACACAAGCTCTCCCAAGGAACTTAGGATTCTGGGGTTTTCCTTCCTCTCAACACCAAACTGAAGGATCCCCGTGATGTCCCACTCTCCCTTGGCCTTCCTTCCTGAAAAATAGAAGAAATACAAAGAAAAAAAAAGTGTTCCAAGAGTCAAATTAACATTTTTCAAGTTTTTGTAATGTGAGCTGCCTGGCTCAGTGTTTCCATCCAGTGTTTCATCCACAACAGGCACTGACACATTCACAGCAACACTTCACCAGCTTCCAAGTCAAGATAGACCATGGTTTAGGCAGTTTCCCTCCCTGCTGACATGGAGAAATAACACTTGTTTCTCAGCCCTTCTGCCCTGGTGGGATGGGATGAAGAGGCAGCATAAGTAGGAACTTATATGTGTCCATTGCAGAACCCTGCACATGGATGGGATTGAAAACGCCAGAGCCCAATGCTACAGCTGCCAGTGCCTTCCATCACCCCGTCACCCTGTGACACCCACATCAGCACCCCCAGAACCCCTCACTGCATCCCAGAGCCACCTCCACACCCCCACCACCCCCAGCCCAGTCCTCAGGGGCCCCTTGGGGTCCTCCTGTGCACAGGCACCTCTGGCACCTCATCCCACTCTCAGAGCCACCACTGCCAGTTGGTGCAGCCCCTTGCTCAGCATCACCCTCCCCGAGCACACTGCCTCCCTCCACCCATCCAGGTCCCTCTGCTTATCCCTCGCCAGCTCCCCCAGGGCATCTACTACCCCAAACTCACTGTGGAGAAGAACTGGGGACACACCAGGGTCACTCCTCACCCATGCATAGACCTCTGCACCCCTGACCTGCTGTCCCCCCATATCTGCAGCACCTGAGGCCAACAAGGAAACAGGAGCTGTGGCTGTGCAGGACATCCAGAAGAAGGTCTCAGGGGGCTTCAGCAAAGGCAAGTTCTGGTTTTAAAGCTCAGACACTCATTCACTCTGGAGTACTATCAAGGATCCAGCTGTATGGCCAGGGGTTTTGAGATCCTCAGAGCTACCTGCGCATCTTGGCTCACACACAGGAGGATGGGGTGACCCTCACAGAGTTCTGGAGGGTTTATGTCACAGCGCTCCCACCCTCAAATTTCTACAAACTCAATGCATGCAAGTTAGGAACTAAGTTTCTTGTATTCCCACCAATTCCTTACACTCAACATTTTCTTGCATGCGAAAGGAAAGGTGTTTTTATACAAATCCATTAATTAATTGGTAATTTCATTAATATCCTAAGTACTGAACTAAAAACTTAGTTTTACTTAGTTCAAATGACCACTAGAAGTTAACATACACTAGAAGTTCTACATACAATTAAAATCAATGCTCACAGACGTATTTCTGCTCCCTTTTTTCTGGGGGCTCTGCTCACCTTTTACTGCTTCTCTGGGGCTTTCAGGCTGGAGGAGGGTGTGAGGTGCCATGGCACATGGTAGTAGCCTCAGCCTTTGCCAGAAGCAGCGAAGATGTCCATGTCGATGGGTTTTTCCTCCTCACTCTGCAGTGGCTGAGGAAACCAGGGTGGTTTTTATACTTTTGCTGACACACTCATCCTTCCTTGGCTTGTAACCCCACATGACACCTGAATTGCTGTATCTGTCTTACATCTGCCAGAAGCTTGCTTTCCTTGTCTTTGTTTAAGACTGGCTTTACCCTACCCACAAATCCCATCCTTTTGATGGCCACTGACTGCCACTGCTGCGGTGTTTGTAGCCCCAAGGCTCTGGCATCACCCTGTGCCTGTTCCTGCAGCCCCTGTTGTCATGCCCTGTCCCCTACAGCCCGTTTCACTCCAGCACCATAATTTACACACAGCAGAACCACTCAGTATTACTGGTTATTAGTTGCAAAATTTATACCAAAGCAGCAGCAGCAGCAATGCACTTACTGAGCTCCAAAGCTGCAGCAGCACAGGACCCCAGAGCAGGCCAAAGAGCATCTCCTGCCCTGCTCACCTGGTGATAAGAACGCATGTTCTCCAGGGACACACAAATCTCTCCCACCCAGGTAACCCCTCCCTGGTGCCACCCTCAGTCAGCACCTGCCAGGTGGCCCTGGTGCCCTCACTGGGGTCACACATTGGTGGCTGTGATCCCATCAAAAAGGTGGCTTCAGCTGCACTGGTGTTTCTTCAGGAAGCAGGAATTGGCTGGATTTCAAGGCAGTTTCCACCAACCTTTTGTAATAGGGATCAGGATCAAATGTCTTCAGGAAATCACTGTGATGTGCAGTCCCAGGATCTTAATCCTTCTGTTCTCCTTTCTTATTTAGTTCCCTCCTGCTTTTCCAGCTCAAGCCCAGGTGCAGAGGGAAAAAGAAAGAAACAGAGGATTCTGGTGCAGGGAACCAGGAGGTCAGTTGTGGGCTGCACTGTGCAGAGGGTTGAGCTACAATGTCCCACCGGCAGCTCCTCCTGAGGGGATGCTCACAAACTGGATGGCTCACGAAACAGTTCTGACAATGTCTGGAGGGTCTTCTCATAAACCTGCAACAGCCTTTTAAGGCTAATCACCTACAATGAGCCCATCACAGAGCTGTCACGGTGCTGCAGCACGTGGGGTCTCAGTGGATTCTGAACCTGGTGGAAACCTGTTTTGCTTCAAAGCTTGGGCAGGATCTCCCCCTCATGTCAAATAATCTGAACATAACCTGCATTGCCACATTGGCTGCCTCCACCTCCATCCAACAGCTGCTCCCTCCTGTCCGGCCAAGGCACAGAACAGCCTCCGTGGTCAGTCAGCAAAGCAAACATTTCTCCCAGAGGCACAGAGGGAATTGAGGCATCTGAGGAGTTTTGCTGGCCCTCATTTGCTTCTTGACTTTCTATCTGAGGGAACTAACTTGAGTACAGGCCAAATTTAAGAAAAGAAGGAACAGAGAAGTGTTTTGGCCAGGACAACAGAACACAACTTCCAGGGAGCTAGAGCAGGTGTGTGGTGTCTAATGAGGTGCTGGGCTCACACAAAGCAACTTCCCCAATGGTTTTCCATGTAGCTCTGGTGTCTGCATCCACACTTGGACATGCCAGAGACCCCCCAGATACCACAGACTTTACTATACACAGCCTTGCAGGCCAGTACCTCTCCTCCGTGTGAGCATCTCCTCCCTGCACACACCAAGCCCTCCCAGCCCTCCCGAGCCTGCCTGTGGTTTTGGGACTGTTGGCACAGCTACACCTGCAAAGTGGCACTCCTGCACCCATCTCTTCTGCTGCAGCTGAGCAGGGATTTGCTGTTTGGATATGCCATGTTCTCCTGATGGTGGGGCTTGTCCAGCCTTTTCATCTGGGATTTATGCAAAGACACAGGCTGTCTGGCAGATGCCCCACACAGCAGCCCGGCTGTTCTATTTCCAGTACAACAGTGCTCCGTATCTCCAGGAGAGGGAGTTTGTGTTTCATCCTCTTCTCCAAGCACTTGCACATGTTTAAACATAAAGAAAGAATTCAAAAGCAGTTTTCTTATTTCTCAGGGCAGCCACTCCTTTTCTCGAGCCCTTACCATGCTCAAAGCAATGGCCATGTATGTGATTTGTATCAGGAATCAAAGGGGAAATGGAGTTGTGTTAAAAAGGAGCACCTATGGTATTAACAGAATCCCAGAATTACTGGGGTTGGAAAAGCCCTCCCAAGCCCAGGGATCCCACCCTGTGCCCCATGCCCACCTTGTCCCCAGCCCAGAGCTCTGAGTGCCACGGCCAGTCCTGCCTTGGGCACCTCCAGGGCTGGGCACTCCAACCCTCCCTGGGCAGCCCCTGCCAAGGCCTGACCACCCTTTGCAGGCAGGAATCCCTCCTGCTGTCCCCCCTGGCCCTGCCCTGGCCCAGCCTGAGCCCGTTCCCTCTGCTCCTGTCCCTGTTCCCTGGGAGCAGAGCCCGACCCCGCCAGCTCCCCCCTCCTGGCAGGGACTTGCAGAGCCAGAAGGTCCCCCCTGAGCCTCCTTTTTTCCAGGCTGAGCCTCCCAGCTCCCTCAGCTGCTCCTGCTGCTCCAGCCCCTTCCCAGCTCTGTTCCCTCCCCTGGAGACACTCCAGCCCCTCAGGGTCTCCCTTACAGTGAGGGGCCCAGAACTGGACACAGCACTTGAGATGCCTCAGTAATAGTGTCTCTCTGTAATACAGGTCTGAGCCCTTCATTTATACTTATCTGGCCACCAAAGGAGACACAGGGCTGGGGTGAAGGCCAGGGGAACCCATGACAGAATATTAATGAAAATACAGCCATGCAATTCAAAGTGCTCCCGACAGGAACAGGTGGGAGTGCACATCTCCATTCACCCTCCTTGGGTCCAGGCAGGGATGGGTTTGAGCTCATCCAAACCTCAGAGCTGGTCTTGGAGCTCTCCAGACACAAAATAACCAAAGCAGATCACAGTGTGCTTTATTGGATACTGTATGATGCTTGGTGAGGGTCTGAGAAGCACCTCAGCCATGCCACTGAGCACAAAGAATTGGTGTGAGGTGCCAGTCCACAGGCCACTGAGCCAGTGGCTCCTCTTCTGCAAGGCTGGTCCAAACATTGGCTCCTCAGCCTTGGCACTGAGCAGGGAAAACAGGACAGCCTCAGAGCCCGTGTGCTGGCACAGAGGGAGAGGCCCTGTGGACCTGGTCATGGTGCCCACAGGAAGAGTCACAGCCCTGGGTTGGAAAAAGTCATCGATTGTCACTCAAACATGGAAAGCTGGAATTGTCCAAGGGCTCTCAACAGTTAACAGTGGTACCGTGCGGGTGTGGATCCTGTCAGAGACCCCACTGGCACCTGGGACATGGTGGGAGGTTTAGTGTTCCACCTCAGCAGTGACACTGTGACAAACTGGATCCTCAGCAATAGCAGTCAAGGACAGATGTGCAGGAAGAGTCCAGAGGAAGAATGAGCATGAATTCATCAAGGAGCAGCTGAGAGGAACTGAAATGTCTGCAAATACATTCCCTCCTATATGCCACAGTGACGGGAGAACCAAGCTGAGTGGGATCCTCTCCCTCCGGCAGACCATGGGACACAGGGATGGGCAGGTGGACTCAAATTCAGCCACCAGCTTCTGCCCCTTTCTTCAATTGTCACAGCTTCTACAGGGCAAATCCCAGGATGCAAAGGCAGGTGGCAGGGCCAAAGGAACAGAATCCTTTGGCTCCAATCCATGGAACTGTAAGGTGAGGAGATGGGTTCCCTGGTGGCTGCCCAGCAGGGAACGACCTCCCTGGCATGATCTTGGATTTTGTCTTTTACCTTCACCAAATGAGGGATGTTGGATTCTGACTGTCAGGAGAGCAGGTGATCCAAAAACGTCCAAAGTATTGTGCTGGCAACAAGAAGCTCCAGAAAAGGCTTGGTGTTGTAGTAACATGGAATTTAGGCAAACTGACAGACTTCAGCCATGTGAACCTTTCACACAGTATCTCTACACGGCAAGACTCTGTTCAGCACCATTACCCGCCTTCCCTTGTCTTGACGCAACTGTCACCTCCAAGTGATGAGACACTGCAAGAATGATGCCAAGTAATTCACCCATTCCCAAGTAGTCCTGATCCTGAGCTGTTGCATGACCAATGATTCCTGCAGGACACTCTGGTTCTCCCCTCTCTGAGCTGGACACTCCTGGGACCGACCCATTCATCCAGATCAAGAACAGGCACTGGTGCCTGGGCCCTCTTCCCCAGCACTCTTCTTTCCCAGTGGGGCTGCCGGACTGCACTTGACTGGGCAGATTCCAAGCCCTGCCCTCCATGGCTTCAGGCAGAAGAGACACTTGCCCTGGCACCAGGCAGTAGGAATTGCCTGGGACTCTGAGATCATCTGGGCTTTGCAGACCTTGGCTGGTCCTGCAAAGGAAAAGCAGCCTGCAAGGCTGGGAGCGTAGGCTGCCTTTTCTCTGAAGCGTGGGCACAGCCACCTGCCCTCCCCACAGGGACAAGGTGTCCTGAGCCTCAAGGACCTCCCTGTGCAGCAAACAGGGGGCACCTGAGAGGCACCCGAGTCACACAGAGGGGCCGGCAGTCTTTCAGAGAGAGAGAGTAAATCCAGGGCTCCCAACACTTCCCTAATTTAGCACAAGCAGTTCAGAGGCTGCTTTCCCCCTGCCCCTGGAGGACAGGCCCTGAAGGCAAGTATTCCACAGCTCTTCGTGAACCTTCCCGTTCATGTCTGACCTTACAAAATGAGAGTAACAAGGTCACAGTCGCATCTTAGTTTTATTACAACTGACCTGCAGGCAAAAGGATAGAACTATTACATAAACACTCTGATCCATGTATAATAGCTTAAATAGAGGAGGAAGTTAAACCAGGATACCGGATAAAATATTCGGAAGCTCTTTGAAGCAGTTACGTTCCTGAGCTTCATTTTACAGACAATAAGGCAACATCCCTGCACATCAGCTTTTTATTATTTTTTTATACATTTTTTCCTATGGTACAAGAAAAAAAAATAATAACCAGAATTCACAATGTACAGTTCTTACACTTATTTTCACAGCTTCTGAACACTATACAGTTTTTTTTTTAAATAAAGATACATTGAAATAAATGGTGCACCCTTAATCATTTATAATAATCTATGTTGAATAGGCTAAACCTCTTCTGTACTGCCATTCAGGCCATGCACCTCACCGCTGACTGTCACTGGCAGCTCAAAGCTTTGCCTTTCCATTCCTGCTGCTTGAGGTGGGTCAGCAACAGAGCGCAGCCCCAGCCATCCTAAGAGGGCAGAACAAAGCAGTCGCTTGCATTTTGGGTGGATCCATCTCAGTGCCAGACCTCTGAAAGGTTTTTGGGCTCCCTGTCACTGGGGAAATGCAAGAGGGGTGGGGCAGAGCCCACACATGTGTGGCTGCCCTTGCTGGGACTGTGTCTCTTCAGTTCCCCCATCTAGCACCCCATGGGGGGCTGAAGGCTGGAGAGAGGAATCACAGCTCCATGAGGATTTGCCTGAAAAAGGCTATAGGATTGAGGGCAGAATCACTTTAGCCAGACTATATGTGGGTTCAACTGATCCTTCCAGACACTGGGCTGGGATGCAACCAGAGCTGTTGGGAATGACCAGTTATTGCAGAAAGCTCTGCTTTGCTTGTTTTGGGAAGACTTTGGCGACTGCCTTGTCTGAGCAGCAGTCCCAGAGGAACACAATCCAGGAAGGGCAGGACTAAGGGATCCCCAGGGCTCACACCAGCCTCAGTGCCAGCAGGAGATCTGCAGTACTGCAAGGTGTCACCTCCATGGCACAGAAACAGCAGCTGTCCCAGGAGCATGGCCTTGGCTCTCCTTTCCCAACTGGGATGTGCTGATCTTCAGTGCTCCTGCATCAGGCTGGTTTGTCTTGGCAGTTTTGGTTTGAAGCCCTTCCTCAGGGTCCTGCCAGCACCGCTGTGCACTCCCTCCCATGGCATCCTGGGTCCAGGTTTGCTGCACAGCTCTCACAGGAGGTTCCTCTAACACTGGTGAAGTCCTACCAAGTGCCTAAAGCAGACAGCTCAAAATTGAAAGCAGAGACCCTGCAGCCTCCATTTCATCCCTCGTGTGCTACTGGACACCTGAAAACTGTCATGTCTGGGGGGGGGAAAAAAACGTTTTCAAGAAAAATAGATCTTTGAAAATTACGTCAATTAAAAACAACAGAAAAAAGCCTGATGTGCTGTTTCACTTAGGAGCGGGCCAGAAGATGACATCTTGCCCAGCCTTGCTGGGCCAGCTAAGAGCCCTTGAGGCATTAGACAATCTTTCTTCTCCACCTCATCTCCTGCACCCAACAGTCTCAGGGAGGATCACTCCACGGTGCAGCAACAGGAGTTATGGAGGGTCACAAGAGAGGTTCAACAGCCAGAAGGTGGTGAACAATCTCCAGCAAGCTCAGCAGAGCATGATGGGCACAGAGCCCCATGGCAGCCAGGGCACCCTCCGTCCTGCTGGCAGTAGTGAGACTGAATTGCTGAGTTTTGGACTCATGAGGGACACTGGGCTGGGAGGGCTGGGCCAGTGAAAAGGCAGGAGCAGCAGGGCTGGGGACAGGAGGTATACGACAAACACTGGCCAGAACTCACAGCCCATTAAAGCAGCTGCAGACTCTGTGGACGGCACTGGGCGAAGGCAAAGCAAAGCCAGTGGGTAGTGAGCACTGTGCACTATAAACCAGGTCACAAGCAGGTTAAATTCAATCAAGTAGTTTAATAATTCTTCAGGTCAAAGGTCTTATCTTACCAGGTAACAATTTACAGGACACCTAGTTAAGAGTGAAGTGGCTGGCTTGGTAAAAGGAGGAAGAATACATTATGTCCCATCTCAATAGTTTAATGTTAGCCTCTTTCAATGCAACGTATTTTTGGTAAAGACATATTCACTATATTTAACATGATCTCTCTTTAACAGGAAGTTCAGCTGAGCACACTGTCCCCAGAAAGTACACTGTGACTGTAAAGCAACAGAATTTCATAGCAGTAAATCTATTGCACTTTGTGAAGAATAAAATTCTCCTTTGCCTTTCCCGCTCCAGAAGGCAAAGCATCTCGTTGGTTAAGCAAGTTCTTCTCCCTCCAGGCAAAGTCTCTTAATGTTCAGACAGACAACGCCTAACTTTTGTTTGTTTGCTTTTCATTATTACTTGAAACAACAATTGGAAGAGTTTGAGAGAAAAATCTTTCCAGTAGCTGCTGAGAAGTCTCCAAGTTTTGAGTTTAGAAATGAATTTTAGGTGCTATCCAATCACGGTCAACAAATAAATGTACTTATTTCCACATTTCATGAATATGTCCACAAAAGAGCAAGATGAGGTCTCTCTGTGACCAACACTAACACTGTGTGATCAGGTATTACAGGGATGCACTTTATATGTGACAACAGTATACAGACAGGATGGAAATAACACCAATATTATTGCACATGGTGTCTGGGCGAGCATTAAAAACACTGCAATATGTGATGAAAATTCTTTACAGCTTGTTTTCTCTCAGCCCTTTTTCTAGAGTTTGATGTAGCAGCAATATCAATCCACATACATTGGAGAGCTGGGAGTTGCTGGCATTTGATCCAGGATTTTACAAACATAGCATGCAACATCCACTGTGCGTTCCTCATACATCAGGATGAAGGGATGTTTCTGAAATCAGACAAAAAACAAGGTTACAGTCACCCTCCTGCCACGTGCTGGCTCCCCAGATAAAAGCTGAGCAGGTGAATTTGCCTGGTGCAAGAATATGGGGCGTGGTGGTTGCTGTTGGACACCAGGACACCACCTGGTCTGTGGCTTTTCCAGGCTGGGAATCCGTGTCTATAATGTTAATGGAATGGAAGGTTAATGGATGCAGGAGGTTATGGAGGACGGGGCTCCAGAGTACCAGGAACTGATGGGCAGAAGGCAGTGAGTGTACAGGATCAGCAAGGACATTACTGAAATAATTTCAGGAAAGACTTCATCATCAGCCTTGTCACAATGTGGGGAGTGACAAAAGGGACAGGGAGTGGCTTGTGGAGGTCAGACACAAATCCTGCTCTCCTGGACTCTGACTCTCAGCTCTGCCCAGGAGGCCACACTGGCTGGAGCCAGCTCAGAGCAGCAGGGATGTAACGTCAAGGTGGCCCTGGGAAAGGACACCGGGCAAACCTCTTTCACATCAGGGGATGTGAAACCCCATCAGGGACCCAGGGTGTGGCTGTGGAACCACATGCCCTGAAGAGGTGGCTTCCAGGTGTCTAGAGCATATTAAAGGTGCACAGTGGCCATATGTGACTGATCCAACCCCAATACATCACTGCCCTCCCTCCTTTAGCACTCCCCACCCCAGACAGGCCCTGCTGCTGCCCAACTCAGGGCTGTGCTACTGCAGGTCTTACTTCTGCCTGCGCACTCCCAGCCCTGTGTGAACATGTGTGCTGCAGGCACTGACAGGTGACAGCGCTGTCTAACAATATGGTAAGGCTCCAGCACTCCAGGACCTTGAGCAAAAGCAGCATTTCCACAGCCCTGGCCTGCCCCTGCAGGGACTGATCTCCTGCCTTGCTGTGCAGACATCCCTGACAGTGGCATGGAGGTGGTGCCCCTCCTGCAGCCCTGGAGGTGAACACCCGAGAGGAAGAGGATGGGATGGAGGGGATGTGCAGCCCAGCCCTGCTGTGTGACCGGCAGAGCCACCCCTGCTGACGCAGACAGACACACTGGGCACTCACCAGAAGCTCTTTGTACTTTGGCCTTTTGGACTCGTCCTTTGTAAGGCTAAAGAAAGAAGGAAGAGAATTAGGAGAAGGTGGGATTGGGGAAAATTGTGTAACAGACATCAAATACCAATTTTTACAGGACAGTTGGACCCACTGCAGTCACAATGGGACTCACTGCCTTTGTTTTCCTGGAGAACCCATCCTTGCACTGTGAGTGACCACAGGAACTGCTTCCCTCCCTCACAGCCATCCCAGATGTGCGGGCAGGGGACAGTGAGTGGCACCAAAGGTCACCAAAACCCCATCACAGGGGACATGGCAGGGAGAGGGGATGAGCTGGGTGAGTGACACGATAGCCTCTGCTGCCCCAGGAGCCAGAACTGCACCACTGGGAAGAGAATGGGTGGATGTGGCACCTTTCCCAAACAAAGGGAGTCACTCTAATTCCCAACAGCTGCATTTCCATCCCCAGGGGCTCTGTCTGGGCCTTTCTCCAGCTCCAGCACCTCCAGCCATCAGAGCACCTGAGGGTCACCAGCACTTCCCCGCCCACGGCCTGCTCACAGAGCCTGTGGGACATAGGGGCACAAACCTGGGAACTGGGCACACACAGCCCTCTCCAGGCTTCTGCCACCCAAGAGCAATTCCTTGCCTGGCCCCACCAAGGCTCTTTGGCAGCTCCAATCTGCTCCTCCAATGCCTGTAAGGCAATGAACCAGGACTGGAGCTCAAAAAACAAGCCCTGCTCTGAAATGTCCATGCATGCTTTCCTAAAGCACTCTGAGAAATCCCTCATTCCTTTTCCAGCTCAGTGTGAAGCTTCTTGCCTAGAGTGGCCACTGGCAGCACCAGGAGCCATACAGTTCTTGCACAGGTTCCCAGGATCCTGAGCCTCAGGAGCTCAGGGCTCCACAGCTGCTGGAGCCAGGCACAGCACTGGAGACTCCAGCGCAGAAAACTGAACCACTGTAAGCAGCAGTGCCAGGAGTGGGACTTCAGAGAAGCCTCTAACTCAGGGAGGTGGGCTAAAGGGGAAAAATGTTCCACCCAGGCATCCACAGCGCTGAAAGAGATACCAGAAACTCTTTAACATTATCAAAATGTTAAATAAATGTCTCTTATCCAGAGAAGCTGTGGCTGCCCCAACCCTGGAAGTGTTCAAGGCCAGCCTGGATGGGGCTTGGAGCAACCTGGGCTAGCGGAAGGTGTCCCTGCCCATGGCAGGGAGTGGAACCAGGTGAGCTTTAAGATCTCTTCCAACCAAACCCATTCTGTGATTCCATGATTCTATGACAATATCCTTTCCTCACCAGTCTATCCTGGCAGTGATACTACAGGACTCTCTTTAGACATTTTTCCTGACTCTTGAATGCACAAACCCAGAAGATTCTTGGATCCACATCTGTGCGATGTTTATGCCATCCCACAGAGCCTTTGGGAGCTTCAGCTGCTGGCTTAGAAACCCCACAGATCACTGTTTGCACTTAACTAAACGTTATTAAGAGCAATATTTATTACAGTGTTGCTATGAAGACACCATAAATACTCTAGGCAGAAGTCAGATTATTTACAAAACCAGGTTAAACAAACCCCAGAATCACACTGAAACCTGCCCTGGGCTCTGTGTGCTGTGGCTGTTCCAGAGCAGATGCCCCAGGAGGGGAAAAGGGGCTGGAAATACAAACTGACCTGATCAGTCTGGGGAAGAGAAGGCTCTGGAGAGACCACAGAGCACCTTCCAGTGTCTAAAAGTCCACATGAAGGCTGGAGAGGGACTTTGGACAAGGGCATGAAGTGACAGAACAAGAGGGAATGGCCTTAACATGAAAGATGTCAGGTTTAGATTGGTTATTAGGAAGGAATTCCTCCCTGTGAGGGTGGGCAGGCCCTGGCAGAGGTTGCCCAGAGAAGCTGTGGCTGCCCCTGGATCCCTGGAAGTGTCCAAGGCCAGGTTGGACGGGGCCTGGAGCAACCTGGGCTAGAGGAAGGTGTCCCGGCCCATGGCAAAGGGTGTCACTGGATGGACTTTAAGGCCCCTTCCAACCCAAACCATTCCGTGGTTCTGTGGGCCAAAGATGTGGCTGTTTAAGGGAGATGCTGCACAGTCTACTATGCTGGATGATCTGGAGCCAAACTGACAGGGCAGGACACCAAGTTTCTGGTTTTGCAAACTCTGATGTTATGGGATCTCCATGGAGAACTATGTGGAAACAAGCTAGTGCTTATTCTGTAGATGGGGAAAGCAATTCTGATCTAAGCAAATACTACACTAGTTTTGACTGAAAAATGGAAACTTCTTTTGACCAGCAAAGCCTTCTGATTCTTGATTTTCTGCAGCCCCAAGACAAGAACCAGATCTTTCTTACAGGGAGCTAAGAAGTTGAACCTCGTCTCCTTAAAAATTTGTAATTCTGAGAGTATAATCCAAACCCAAAAATCACTTCCAGAGGATGAAAAACTCTGAAACAAAACCTCTTGGAAATTGTAACTGGCTAACACTGAGCCCTCCTGTGTCACAGAGCTTTGAGGTGGCCACCCCTGTGCTGGAGATGCCCATGGTAGAAGGTCCCAGAAGACAAACACAGGTCACACTGATGGATCTCATCTGTGCTTTGGTATTAGGTTAGGAAAATTATATTGACCACCTTTCACATTTTGATAGAAAAATGCTTCACCAGAACAGTCCAAATCAGACCTTACCCTAAACACGACCCCACACCTGCGGCAGGTGAGGGGACTCCCTCAGCTGCTCTGAGCAGCACTGCAGACCCTCCACCTCGGGCTGCAGAGGCCCTGCCTGCAGAAAACCATCTCCAGTCTTGATCTTGACATACAATTAACACAAGACCTTAATCCAGCAAGCCACAGGTCCTGGCAGTCACTGTGCTGAGCCTAGCCCAAGAACAAGACAGGAAGGCTCCCAGCGTCGCCAGGCAAAAGGCAGGACAGTACAGATCCCCTCTGCCCAACCACAGCACAGTGCTGTCGGGTATCTCTGGCTTCAAACTGCAGAAGAAAGGGAAAGCAGCAGGTCTGTCCCAAGGCTGTGTGGCAATAAGGAACAGGATGCACAGGCCAGGCCCTTACCTGGTCACACAAACCTCCTGCCATGGGTCTTACCATGCCTCTCCCTAGCACAGCCTCTCAGAGGTTTTCTCCTCATCTCTTCCCTGAAGAGCAGTTTCCAAGGTGTGCCCCTCAGCTGCCACCTGGACAAGTACCCCACTTCTATCTAAACCACTGAAATGTGAGAGGTCCTCCTCCTTATGCTGGTGCAGGAATGTGAAAACAAGCCAGGAAGAGCTGGGCACATGACCCTTGTCAAATACCAGCAATGACAAAATGAGCCAATTCCAAGTGCTTTCCGCAGGACACGCTTACCACAAATTGACGAAGTTGATGAAACTGGGGGAGAACTCCCTTTCCTCTGAGTTGCTCAGCTGTGGTGGGTCTCCTTTCACTACTTGTGTCAACTGGTCAAACACACTGTTCCACTTGGGGTAAGGGAATCGTCCCGTGGCCAGCTCGTACTGCAGGAAGACAGCAACAGCACCAGGCAGGTTTACACAAGGTAAGTTCATTCAGGACAAGAAAATGTCTGCAAGGACCCTGAATCCCCCAAAAGGAAGACTAAGATGAAATTCTTCATCCTATTCCCTATGTATGGTTCTAAGAGGAGGGAAGGTTTTACCCAGCAATAAGTGCTATCTGCTTGAGAAGCACAGCCACATTTACCCTGGCCAGGATGTGCTTCCATGCTGGCCACGTCTGCTCCTCCACTGGCTACACAACAAACCAGTGTAGGAGAGTAAAATCCTCCAGTCCCTTCCCAAGCGTCTTAACAACCACTAGAGAAAATGGATAATGAGAATTACATAACCATAGGATATCTCAAGTTGGAGAGGATCCACAAGGATCACCAAGATCAACTCTCTGCTCCTCACAGGACAACGGGCATGAACATTTTAAAACAGTGGGGAAGACAAAAGGTACTAGTTCATACTTATTGCTTCTGCTTTCTCTTCTGCTTCACCACATGGGGAAGGTAAAAGCTTCTCACTGTATCAGTGTGTGCAGCTTGCAATGCTGTGGCTAAGCCACCAACAAATCAGAATCCCAGGATCCAGGATTAACTGAAGGCTCAGTGCAGCCGAAGTGCAACAGCTGCCAGGGCTGTCAGAGGCCTGTTCACCCAGGCTGAACGCTCTGCTCTGCACCACCAACCTCACCATCCCCCCTCAGCTCAGATTTGGAACACAAAACTCATTTACAATCCATCACCTCTTCCCTGCTCACTTCTTGTTCTCTGCAAAACACAGGTGCAGCCAAACATATCCACAGGGGTTCCAGAGAACCATCTGCCTGGAAAAAATTTAGATTGTTCCTAAACCAGGAAGTGCCCACTTCCATCATAACATGCAAGAGTGCTGGGCTGGGCTGGGGGCTGGGCTTGGCTTCCCCTGTGTGAGCCCATCACACTGCAAAGGCACCAAGGCTCCCCACTCAGGCAGGGGTCAAACCCCCTCACTTACCAATGTAATCCCCAAGCTCCAGACATCTGAGCGGACATCGTAGCCTTGCCTGGATGCGCTGGGATCTATCCTTTCCGGCTGAAACATGAGGAAGGACCAGTCAAGCACTGTGCCATGCAGGAAGCAATGAGAAGCATCTGCAAACTTAGAAAAAACTCTTGAGTCTGTCCCACCAAGGCAGAGCCTGGCACAGATTCAGAGGCAAACTTTGGCCAGGGCAGATCTCCAACCCCAGCAGATAAACATCTTCAGGAATTGCTTAAAACACTGATTTTATGGAGGTATAATGGAAAAGGTGATGGGGAATGGCCATTTATCACAGTCTAATTATTTGCACTTTTTTTTTCCTTTTGCACAAGCACCAAAACGTGTGAAATAAAGTCCAGGGTACTGCATCAGCAATGGGAACCATCCTTTGGACCATCAATAACTAGTTCAAGAAGTTCTGCTGTTCAGTAAGGAAAACACTACCACTCACTTTCACATTGCTGTCTTTCTTGAGGATATTCCTACACTGAAAAGCAAGTCATTCCTCTTTCAGGGCTGTCCCCTGCATCTCCCCATATCTGCTGAGACCTCCAAATATTTTACTCCTGTGAGCCCCTTCCCTGACTGCCCTGCTGGGCTGGCAGTTCAGACCCTGTAAGGCTGAGTAGGAGCCTGAGCACTCACCTGGTCAGGAGATGGTCACACCAGCGCTGTGGACATGACCACCATCTCCCAGAAAATCATAGATTGGTTTGGGTTAAAAGGGACCTTAAAGACCATCTTGTTCTAAACCTTTGCCATGGGCAGGGACACCTTCCACTAGCCCAGGCTGCTCCAAGCCCCATCCAACCTGGCCTTGGACACTTCCAGGAATGGAGCAGCCACAGCTTCTCTGGCCAACCTGTGCCAGGGCCTGCCCACCCTCACAGGGAAGAATTTCTTCCTAATATCTAATCTAAACCTACACACTGTCAGTTTGAAGCCATTCCCTCTTGGTCTGTCACTCCAGTGAACAGTCCCTCTCCAGCTTCCTTGTAGGCCCCTTCAATCCTGGAAGGTGCTGAGGCCTCCACACAACCTTCTCTTCTCCAAGCTGAACAGCCCCAACTTTCTGTCTGTCTCCATGGGGGAGGTGCTCCAGTCCTCTTATCAACTTTGTGGCCTCCTCTGAACTTGCTCCAAGAGTTCCAAAACAATTATACACAGTATTCCAGTATTCCAAAAGAGACAGTCCAGCACTGTGAGGGGACTGCCCTCAGGGGGACTCGCTGTGCTGATTCTTGATCAGAACTCCATTTGCAAGACACAGCTCTGCAGTAGGTGCTGGAGTTCAAACAAACATGAATATCTATCCACCCTCCTGACCAGTGTTACTGCTCTGCTCTACAGGACACTCCCGAAGCTCTCCTATAGTTGATACTGATCTCCCTTAGCAATCTCTTTTCGGTGACACCAAATTCTTCTGCTGGCTGCTAGAAGCGAGATAATTTCATGTGGATCTCGATTTTTATGTGCAGTGAAGCCTAATAAGCTTTGGAGCTCTTCCTGGGCACGTAGGACCTCACAGAAGGTGACCTCATTGCTGCAAGAGCCTTGGTCTAAGAACACAGATGTGAGTCATTCACACGAACAACTGAGGCATCACACTCACACTGTGCTGGGCAAAATCTTTTCTAAGGTCATACCCTCCCCTCCAGTACCAGGTGACCAAGGACAAAGCTCTGAACCCTGTGTTCCCTCCAGGTCTGCATGGCAGTGCTGGTCATTCCAGGGGTCACGCAGGATCCTATGCCATAGCCTGCCCTGGTCACAGGAGGAGACCCGGCCCCTCAGCTAGCGAGTGGCACAGAAGAGCAAAGGACACAAGGTGTGATGAGGAAAGATCTGACAGGGCAGTGGAGCACACAAGTTCTTCTGCCTCTACTGGCTGAACCTCCCACTGTCCCCAGGTCCTCGGTCCCCCTGCACTGTCAGGACAGCAGCAGTGACACCAGCTCTGTGTGCACCACTTTCTTCACCTATGGGAGAGCAGAGTAGTATTGTCAAAAAATACTTCAGCCAGAATATTATCCCTGCTTGGATGCTGAATTCAGGTGTTCCTTCCAAAATCCCCTCAGTTCTTTGACTTCCTGTCCCTCCCCCTCCCCCAGGCCAGCCACGAAGCCCATGGCTGGCCAGAGATTATCAGCAGAGATCATATTTCTAGAAAATGGCCTTTCCTCCCCTCCTATTTCCTTTACATATGTACTGTGAAAGAATGTTTCGTTTAAAAACTTCTCCAGCAGCATTTTCCAGGTGGAGACACTGGTTTCTGTTCACAAGGCATCATCATCCCTTCCCAGCTGGCTTTTCTGGCCATGCCTGAATTCCTCAAACTCAACAACAGGAAAGTGATGGACTGGTGGACAGGGGCCAGTAGACACAGGAAGGTTGACAGGAACATTACTGAAGGCAACCAGGTCCCGTTTGGCTTGGCAAAGCATATTCTCAATGACCTTATTTGTCTTGTTAGAAAAGGTAAATGTGGCTGTAATAGAGCTGGACTAGTACAGGGCATGGTCTGGACCTCCACTAACTCAAGCATCAATAATTTGCATCAGTCAATGCTTCACCAACAGAGTTCAGAGTTTAACTGTTGTGTGTTGAGCGGGAAAGATTTACAGTGGGACCTCAAAGGTGGCCTTCCTTAGCCTACTGCTTACAGCATCCACAAAAATATAAAATTAGTGTTACTAGACTCTCTATAATATAAACTATTGTTTATATGGTACATAAGGGCTCCTGGAGAAGCAGTATGAGTGGAATGTTTGGCAAGCTGGGCTCTGGCTGGCTGCTGACTCACTGGAGCAGACACAGAAAAGGCAGCACTCGGGGGTGACAGAGGCCCCTAGGACAGAACAGGAGAGCAGGAAATCCTGGAGGAGCATCACAGCTTCAAGTGTGTGGCTGGGGCAATACTCTGGAACTGCTGCTCATTACTGACAATAACAGGTGGGACAAACACATGGAGTTTGCACAACTTCAGGGTCTAAATTTGTAAAAGGATGTTGAAAAATCAGTCCAGCCATAAAACACAAGCCAATCTGCCTTAAGGAAGTAAGCTACTCAGTCCCTAATCTTCTCAAAGAAAAGCTCAAGAGGTGACTATATCAGAGTCAGAAAGTACATTCTGGGGCAAGGGGCTGTGGCAAGGACAGGTCTCCTTAACTCTGCAAACAGAGGAGAAAGTAGATCCCACAGCCAGCCATTAACACAGGAATTACTCATATTAAATAGTATTAGGAACATAATGACCAGGACAACTCCATGGCCACTGTGGCAGATTCTCCAGCATCTGAAGAGGCATCTTCAATGCAGGACTTTGGAGATTGTCCCTGTCTGGCCTCATTTTGGAAGGCCAGCACCCCAGAGCTTGACACATCAACACCATCCCCACCTCTGCTTCCAAGAGCTGTGTTAGATGAACAGCCAAGTTCTGGCAAGGCAACAGTTTTGGAGGACTGTCAGGTATTTCAGTTTTGCCAAGGAACTGTCTCACAGAAACTCACAGAGGGCCCAGAGTTTTGGTGGGGATGCTATGCAAGTCTTTGAAGTTGTTACTGAAGCAAACACTTCCACAGCCATAAATCCTAACCAACAGGCCAGCTTCCAAACACACACTGAAAGGAGTCCAGAGACAAGCTGAGCAAGCGAACCACTTCTCATCCTAGTGCGATCCGTGATGCAGCAGAGAAAAGAAACCAAAGAGGTGTCTACAGATGAAGTCATACACATCCTAACCAGAAATCAAACATAACATGCAGATGGCCATCAGCAAAGGTGTGGCAGCTCAGACAAGGCGAGGCTGCAGTCACCAGCAGTGTGAGCTCTAAAATCTGTTTTCTTTTCTCAAAGATCTCTTCTGTTCAACCAGAAGCCGTTGGTCTTGGCGCATGATCAAGAGGCTTCCCCTGCTGTGTTCCACTGCCTCTTCTTCTGGTCTCATCACCTGTGAAAAGCTGCACCTGAAAAGCTCAGCCCTCACCCCCAGATCCAGTCCTGACTCCAATCCTTCCCATATTATGGGAAACAGGAGCTTTTCAATTCCATGAATACTTGAGTCCCTGGTGCCAAAGCAAGTGCTGTGCTCTGCTCCTGCCATGGCCCTTGTGCCCTGCCTCCTCCACCATTAAGGGCCAAACAGGCTCTGGGAGCTTGGGAGGACCTGCGCAATCCTTCACTCGCTCTTCCCACACCTGACCCTGCCCTAAGGTGCTCTGCCCAGCCCTCTCGGCATCTTTGCTAGCCCAATGGTCCCATCCTGCTTCCTGTGATCCCTAATGAGCCTCCTGAAAGCTCATCAGGGTAGCAGGGGACACCCTGGGCCACCCTAGGCCACCCCTACCTGGCCAGCCAGGCAGAGCAAACCTGTGGCAGCCAGAAGCTGCTTGCAGCTAAACAAGCAATGTCCCCTGAGGACAACTATCTTCCAGACCTGACTTTTAGGCACTTTCCACTTAAATTGTAGTGGCCAAAATGACTTTCTTTTCCCCCCACTTCTAGCACTCTGCTCCACAAACATCACGTCTGCCCACAATACTGCTGGGCAAGCAGTCAGCTTACACAGGTGGCTGCTGCCACACTTTCCCAGGTCAATACAAACTGCCTGTGCAGCTGAGCAACTGAGCAGGCAAGGAGGAAAATCCCACCATACCGTGCCTCTGGCCAGATGAGCATGTGAATGCTGAGGCATAGACCCAGGCTCAGCACTGCAGCAGGGCTTGCCCAGCATGATGTCAGGGGCCAAGTATGGACAAGAGAAGTCCCACACAGGGCAAACCTCAGGGGCGATTTTTGCCAGTGGATGAGTAAGCAGAGGTCATATTTGGAGCCGAAGGCACATGGGGGATAGTGGCACACAGCGGGCAGCAGCAGCAGCACACCGGGAGCAGCAGCAGCACACGGGGGGCAGCAGCAGCACACCGGGAGCAGCAGCAGCACACGGGGGGCAGCAGCAGCACACGGGGGGCAGCAGCAGCAGCAGCACACGGGGGGCAGCAGCAGCACACAGGGCAGCAGCACACGGGGGGCAGCAGCAGCACAC